>VWYP01010905.1:0-47918 GCA_013400435.1 Pycnonotus jocosus | reverse complement strand
AAAAAAAAAAAAAAAAAAAAGGCTTGCAAGCACAAACAGGAAAGAGAAACAAGATACCAGAATTATAAATGTGTTTGAGATTTCAAAGAATAGATAGTTCTCGGTCTAGAAAATAATAATGAGCTATAATTGGATATGAAACATTCATTATTGTTTTAGTCATGTAAGATGCCACTAACCATGATGTTTCTAACTCTAGAAGAACAGCCTAACAGGAGTATGCCATCAAGGTCTGGAAACAAGCAATCAAACAGGAAGTATTCTTTTTATTTGTGAAGTGACTTAAAATATATGTAAATCTCACTATTTTGGGGTCCATTATCTTTTTTTTAATTCCTGGGGAAGTAATCTGAAGCTTACGTACTCACCTCCTTTTAAAGCCTGCAAACATACAGAAAAGCATATTGAAAGCCACAAAAAATGTACAGTTATTTGGAGGAGGCAGGTTACACAGGAAAGATTTCTGAAGTGGTAGTTGTAAACTTGATGGAGAAAAAAAAATCCCTCTATAGTGAAATATATCTGAAAAAAGCCAGGACAAAACACATTGGCTAAGGTAAGAAACCTTATCCATGTACACACACTCTGTACCAGGCAGGTCTATTTGGCAGGGGAAAGAAAAAGAAAAGGCAATAAAACTTTACTGTATCACTCAGTTATACAACCTCTGGGCACAGCAGCCACCTAAAATGAGTCCACATTCTTAAATACAGTAGTTGGTATAAGAAAAAGGACAAAAAAAAGGACATAGGTAAGACAAAAATGAATCTGCCAAGATTAGAGAAAACACCAGATGCAGAAAGAATGAAGACAATTAATAGTTATCCTGTTCTGCAAATGGGAAAGAAGATCCACATATGTGGTCCTACATAGTAATATAATGGTATTTTAACATAGTCATTATCAACCTGGGGGCTATTTCTGAGGGACGAGACATAGTTAGGAAAAGGAGATCTATTGCCAGTCAAGTTAAATTCTCTTCAGAGGGACTCACATTTGTGCTGGAAATATTTTCAGAATTTGGAGCATTTCTCCATTGCAGCATGTCAGTTCCTAGCAAGCAAGCCCAGCAAGCCATTTTTCACCTATATATCTCTTTGGGTACCAATTACTGCTGCTACAACATTTCTAATTCTCAAGAAGGATGGCAAAGAGAAGAGCTGGGGGCCTTATCCCATTGTATTCAATGGGGAAATCCCCACCAATCACATGGAAAGGGTTTTATTTACCAAGATCCCTGCTGAGGAGAATACCCAAGGGGAAAGAACAGCACTGATGGCCTCATTACACAATTTTACAGCATTTCCAAGCAATAAATGCCTTTCAGCATTTGGAGCACCAGGAAACCAGCAAGCACTAAAGTCTGTATAGCAATGACGTCACTGGACACAAGTGATCAGATATCCCAGCCCGACAGAGCCCACATGGAGTAGAAGTGCACCCTACCCGTAGTTCAGCTGGCAGGGCGCAGTCTGCCAGGACAGCCAGATCTTCCTGCAGTCGGCAGTTACCTGTGGGCTCAATCGTCAGCACTTTCACACAGGTCCCTGGCTTGGAAGAGACTGAAAGAAGCAAAAAAACAAAAGAGCAGAGATGCCTGAATTCCTCTACAAACATTCACTCTCATTTAGATAAAAGATACACCAGGAAAACCAGTATTATTGCTGTTCAGCTTTTACTGCAAAACACACACAATTCTTCTATGCACACACATAGCATAGAAGCACCCCTCAGTGCAGCCAGTGAGCAGGGCTAGAAGGGACACACGTATTGTTGTTTCTCCTCAAACCTTCATTTATTTTCTTATGCCAGAATATCAACTGTGGGAAACAAAGTTGGCACAAGCATATTTCAGGCCCAGTTTGCTCTTCAGAATACATGTCATCAACTACAGGTAAGGACCATGGATCAGGCTGCCCTGATCCCTGTAGAAGCCATTCACACACTGCCTTCCTCAACCACCCCTACAGCTGACAGAGTCACCTAAGGTAAAGCTTGCACCAGGGTGCATTTAAAATTAATCTGCTTCCATGCCTCTCTGCTCTACCATGTGCTTTCACCAGCTCCCAATTCACCTGTGCCATCCTGATTTCACTCCAGGGAACAAAGGGATTTATTCTTGTTTAGCCAGTAAGTTCACCAGGTATGAGTCTGTTCTCTACTCTCCATCTATAGATCCCTAAAGCACAAAGGATGCTAAAGTACCCAGACTCCTGCTTGTGCCTGAACTAAGCATCACTACCATCAAAGAGCTCAAACAGACCATTCAGAGACAGCAATTTCATTTGCCTTTTTCAGACCTAGTGTGTCTCCTTGCTTTGTCTTATCAGTCTACACAATAGAACAGCCCATTAAAGGGAAAGCAAAATACATGACCATACTTTGTGGTCTGGCTACAACCAAAGTTGTTGTGGAGCTCACAGAAGACAACCCTAACTTCAAACAAGTGGCAGCACAAAGTAGACCTACTAGCAGCAGTTCCTTTCCTGTTTCTGGTTATCCTGCTCCACCACCTCAGCTCACCACCTGAGGTTTGTTTCCAGGTCAGCATGGTTTGGGAGAAGAACTGGAGTATGTAAGACATTCAAGAGTCCCTGGCATACAAGGAATCATGTGAAAAAAGATAAAGCAACACTGAAAAAAGGAAAATTGTGGCAAGGAAGCCTTAGGATACTGCTGGGAGTCAGAGAGACACAGAGTTAACTCCAAAACATTCAGAAGAATTTCTGACAGGTATGATTCACCACATTAAAACCCCTCACAGGTGAATCACGCCACCTTGAGACCTCATTTCTCCTGACATTTTGCACAGCATTACATGAGTTCCATCAGATGACTCCATTGGGTCGTGAGCGAAAGAAGACCACGATGTGCCACAAAACAAGATTTCTACCCCCTCCTCCACATCACTGCTGCACTTCTCAAAAATGCCACCACTGTACCTCTCCATAGGCTGCACATCCCAGAAAGATTTCTGGAAAGGGAAGGATAATCTACCAGTACAAAATAGTCAGGTACCATGATTGCTACACACAAAGCTCACCAGCAAGGAGACAGGCTGCCCTACTAGCACGAACTGCTACCCTCAGATTAATGACTTCTAGGGTAAATAAGCTAAGAGGAGGGCTGGCACCAACACAAACCAGACTGAGTACATTTTCTCAAAAAGTCCTGATCACCTACACATCTGCATGAAAGAAGGAAATTTCTTACTTTGCAATTAGAAATTCTTCATGGCATTTGTATTTCTGTAGTATTTATCTTAACAGCCACCAGCAGTCAGGCTCTGTAAGTGCTAATGGACTCAGCAAGTTTTAAGTAGTAGTCAAGGCAAAGAGTTCTCTTGCAATCCACAGAGCATCTGCACACTTTCCCAGTGACACAAAAGAACAGCGGTTTTTCTGCGAAACAAATCTATTCAGACACTGCATCTCTCAAACTCAAGGGCACAGCATTTGGTATCACTTGATAATCTTTCCTAACAGAGACAACAAAAATCAAAGTTGTGCAATAGGAATAAGCTGCTGGCTGCCAGCAAGCAGCAGGAACCATGAAAGCGGAACACAAGAAAGATGAATGGAGGGGTTTCTTAAAAAAGCAACATGAACAATGCAAGGATCTGAAGGGAATAACCAAACTGTGGTTAATGTTGAGACTGGGTTTATTCCCAGTCTAGCACAGTTGTATAGCACTGAACATCACCTACCAGAGCATCAACTGCCTTGGTTTTCCTGCTCAATACTTCTTTGTAGTCTTCTGGTTAAATTGAGCCAATGTACCACAAAACATAAGAGCCACAAATAAACCACACTAAAATCTCAAAACCTTCAAAATGATGCTACACTCAGATGCACTTTCTTCCCAATTGCATAATTAGCTATAACCACAGATTCTGCACATCTAGTGTCTTTGCTACAAACGTAAGTATCTCAAACCCTTTTTGCCCTAAAACTTGCTGAACTAACTGCAGAACATTAATTTTCTAATACATGCACTTCTGAAGGAAGGATTATAGATTATCTGGACAAACTGTTTGAGCTCTTCCAAACACGGCAATAATTTTTTTCTCGTCACAGCCACAATATACACACAGGGGAAAATAGGCAAGCATTCACACCCAGATATATCTCAGGTGCAACAGAAAGCACTAGGTCATCCTCTTCCTGTACTACTGTCTGTGCATGCCAAGATACTAAGTGCTTTTGAAATACTGATTGACAAGATTGCAGACACTGCTATTATCCAGTGGAGCTGCAGAGGCTCGAGTTCATCTTGTGTTCAATTTCATAATACAGACACAATACATGACCCTGCTCTGCAGACCTGAATCAGATGTCTGTTCCTAAAACACTCAAAGAAAGAGACGTGCTTTGTCAAGTGCCATATATGATGTGATCTAAGATCTTTCCAATTTTTTAACTTCTATAACTATTACATATATGCCTTTCTGTGGAATCAAGTTTTCCTGGCTTCCACATGAGATTTTAAAAAACAAACTTTTAACAGTTGTTCTGTTTGTTTGAATCCAACCTGTCATAAATAAAAATCAAGACTGGTTCCTCCATCACTGCTTTAAACCACCCATTGACAGTCTTCTGTCAGGCCTCAAAATTGAAGAACTGTTCCCTCCCCAAAGTACACAGAAGTTAAATAATTTGTCCAGTGCCATTTTATTTCCAAGTGGTGCTTTTCTCTAAAACTTCCAACTAACCTTTACTTTAATTTACTTCATTATTTTCCATTTGAAAACCCACCAAGAAGTCAGCTTTTTTGCAGTTCACAGATTTAAGCATCTTCTTTTCCTTCCACAATACAGTATGAGATTTCAACTAAATTAATTACGGTGGAATGTCTCAGTTAGACCCTGGGAGAAAAAGATAAAAAGGAAAAAAACGGATCTCTGGCATCTCACTGAATTACTCTGATATCAAAAGATGACACAAGATAATTTTGTTACCTGATTTCTGAGTAGCTTTTATTTTATATTCATTGACCACTCCCCTTGTCTGCCACTTATTTAATATAAACTGATACCTTACAGTTTTTGTAGATACCAAGAAACGCATTTCTAATCTCTTCACGTCCATGTTTACATTTGTGTTTACATAGCAGAAGTAAGACCTGTGACACAGCTTCCACAAGGACTTGCACTCTGGTCTACATGGAAACAGCTGTACTATGGTAACCTTGTACCCCCCCACCACCAAACAACTGTACACATGTAAAGTGAAACCTGCACATGCTAATATCTTCCATGTGATTTGCAGATGAGGAATTTCTTGAGCCAGAAGTATTCTATCAATTATGTCCTGCAACTTCAGGAGGCTGAATAATCACAACTCCTATTCAAAATGAAAAGGTGGAACAGCTACACCCCTGCCTCTCAGATCAGGAAAGAAGATGCTATTAACTTTAAACTATAGACTGGAGTCTCTTCTCAAATCAAAATTAACTTGATTAAAGTAAAGGAGTTAACTCAGAGCACAGAATGAGAATCAGAAGCTTTCAGCCTGAAGGTTTTGTTATCTGATTTTTTTTCTGCTTCGTGACTAATACCACTTGTGCTGTTCTGATTGCTCTTCACATGTCCATTAGCTTGAGCTAAGGAGATAAATTATAAACTTCAATTGCCAGTCTTCGTGCAATAAGCTTATGTCATGATTAGATCACAAGTTATTTGGATAACAAGAAGTTCTTAAATAGAGGATTGTTTCATTTAAGGTTTGGCACATCCATGGGTTACTAATAGACACATGCTTTCAGAAATACTTCTCTGCTTTTAAAAAAAGTGTTGTATCTCCCTCTGCACCCATTTTGAGCAAGTTATCAAACATTTTACTTTGGTTAGGGGTCAGATAAACGCATAAAATTACTTCTGACTGTATATCTTTCTGGAGATTTAAATAAGCTCCCTGTTGGAAGGCACTCCCCAATATATACACCACCAACTGAATGTCTGGCAATCACAGCAAAGTCCTGCTGCCATGGCTGCTCTACTATAAGGAAAGCATTCAATATAAATTAAAAACATGCATATGTCAGAAACTACTACAGCTGTCCTACAGAAGGGCCATGACTGAAAACTATCATGAAAACATGGAAATTCCACAACAGAATAATTTTCTGGAAGCCCCAGGGACACTATGAAACATCCACCATCACACTTTTTCTGTTTCTCCCTGAAAGGGCACACAGGCACAGCAGAGACAATAGCAAGTCTTTGAAATGCTTACCAAATTCATAGACTTTTTTACATTTGGTCTCCAAATCATCGATGAGGTCCTGCAGCCGACACTGCTTGGCCAACCTCTTGCAATCACTGACATATTCTACATCAATATCCAGACGACCTGACAAGAAGAATTGCAGTCAGCTCTCTTAATCCACAGGATTTAGGTATAAAAATGGCAAAAAAATAAGATCTGAAAACTTGATAACACAGAAATTTAGTAATTAGATATACTGCCTCACTTTTCAGCATCCACTTACAACTCAGTCCCAGAAGTTAACACATGGTATCTCACCACCACTCATCACTTAAATCAGTAACAGTTTGGCATTTAATTCACATTTCCACTTTCCAGGGTTTACCCTAATAGCTTCATTCAAAAGTCCAAAGACCAAACAGGCTACACAAAACATGTCTAATTGCCTCAGAAAATAAAAAACCAGCAGCATAACAGCGGCAGGCATGACTGCCACCATTGACTATCTAGCTTTGGGTAAGAATAGACTTTAGGCTCACAAGTTTTCTTCCCAGGATATTTTAAAATCAGTGAAAATGTGGCAAGGGACATTTCTGAACACACTGTATTGGAAAAGAAGAGCCTCGAAGACAATGTTAATTTCTGGCACCACCTCCTGGCCTGAGAGAGTTCAGCATTTTGCATGCCTACAACACTGGGCATTTTCACAGAAGGCTTAGGATCAACTTCTGTTCAGAAAAATACCAGGAAGTAGTAAAAGCATTCAGCACACACTGCTCAGGTCTGCCAAACTGAAAATGTCCTACATGGGAAACTGGGTTTTCACCACCTTAGGAGGCTGTTACACCAGATGACAGATTTTCCTTCCTTAAGTTAAAAATACAGTCTCCAAGTCCATCCAACCAATCAACCTAAGCTGATTTTGGTTTTAATTGACTATGTAATTACTGGCAGGACAACAACTGGCAAAAGGTACAAACATCTTGGAAGAGTTGGTGATAGTTCACGTTCTTCCTTTCTGCCAGCAGAGAGGATTTGTTGGCAACTCAAGCACTCAAACACTGCTGAGTGCAAGCCTGTGCCACTCAGTGCAGAGGCAGAGACAGTTGCCCACCAGCCATGTAAACAAACAGTCATATACCTGTGTATAAATACTGCAGAAGAGCACCAAAGGCTGCTGGATTAATCTAAAATAAAACAAGAGAAAGTTACATTTGGAATCATCATGAATTTAACAGTAAGTTTGAAACATGATCCTTAACAAGTAAAAAAAACCCCTTAAGTAAGAACTCACACACTGCATGTGATTTCCTTGCTCCTCACATAACTAATGTTGCCACTTCACCTGGCTTACACAGCTCCTTACTGTTTCAACTGATACTAATCTCTCCGGTACTAATACCTCAGGGGATAGGACCTCACTAATGGAGGAACTCAAGAGACCACGGTTGTAATACAGACTCTGCAAAATCCAGGTTTTTACTGATCATAAACATTTCCACATCTTCCCAACTCCAGAGGAAAGATGTTCTTGTACAAAGAGAAGGAAAAAGAGTGTTCTGAGAAACTGGAATTATGTTTGTCACGAGAGGATTTGCACTGCCAGAGTCAAGTTACAGAAATGTGTGCCACAGTATTGCTGGTTAACGGATGAAGTGCACTTACAGCCTATTCAATTCTTGCTGCAAAAGCAACAAAAGGGACTCAATTAGTACCAATGATGGAGGTGATGTCTTCACAGACCACCTGTCCACCAGGAATTAGACAGACTCAACTAATTCCAGAGAGGGGTTGTGACACAGCTGGCAGATGGTAACAACTGTGTGCTACTGCAACTAATTAAGATATGTTTGAGTCCATGACAGAGGGGAAAAAGGGAAAGTGTGCCATCTGCACCCTTTTGTTAACTGAAAAAGATGCAATTTTACTGCATAAAGTGCCTCCGCAAGCCCTTCTCCTCAACTAGAGTCAGTCTGAGCCCCAGGAACTATTCACTGTGTTAGTTAACTCTCAAACTCACTTCCCTCACCCAGTGGAATAGCAAAAGAAAGGAAAGAATGGAAGCACCGCCTTGCTCACCAGTGGGTGCTTCAACACTATCATGTTTTTCCCCTTCCATTTGGTCTCAAACATTTCTGCAAAGTAGGCGCTGCGAGCGCTGAGGATGCAGCGGTGGGCACAGAAGGATTTGCCATGAACAATGAAAACAATGTCACTCTGGTAACCCTGCTCCAGCAACCTGTGAGGAACAGAGAGAAGGGAAACTCACTGCAGGATGAAAAAGGAAAGAATGCAGTAATGCTAGTAGGGAACATGGTACTAATTAGGTCTAAATGAACAAATACCCCCAGGCATTGCAGTCTCTCCCTGCTCAGCGGGAAGGCCAGCATGGGGCTGGTACTTCACATACTGGAGTGGGATGTCTCACTCCCTTCCATAACTCAAAGAAGTTTTGTTAGTGTAACACAGAGGCTGGAGAATGAAATCCTTCTGCCTTAAGTGAACACTGGGAACAGATTTTAGAGTGGAACTAGCTGCCCTTACACACATCTTCAGAAGTTAGTACTGCTTTTAAATTGTCAGATGTCAAAAAAACCCCCTGCAGAATGACATACTTTCAAAAAGAACTACCCTGCTACAAAGTAAGATGCAACTTTCCCACTCTCTGGGCACTGTCAGTGTGCACACCTGAACCACAACAAATAGCAGAGGATACGATGTCATCTACCCTCAGAAGAAGGAAGAATGTGACAGGCATGAAATGCAGGCAATTATCACATCAAAGGTGAAGCCTTGTTAATGCCTCCATGCCCATACCTTCATTCTTCCAAATGAAAAAACCAAAACTGCTACTTCTAGAGACTACAGCAATTATCACCAGTGCTTTTTAATGCCCATCGCTCCTTGCACATACATCCTCACAAACATCTCAAGAAGTCAAATCAGGTGGACATCAAGCATCATACTCCTAGAGAGCTGGACTGGTCCATAGAAAGGTGTGGAGTCATACATGCAGATGTTGTCAAGAGTCTTGAACACTAATCTCAAGCTCCTGCCACTAGCACACCCTTCCTTCTAAGTGTCTTGCCCCAAACCAAACAGAAGCATTATGTTTTTACTTTTTGCCCCCCAACTGTTGCCCTTTGTTTCAACTTTAACACAAGGTCTGCTTGAATGAGAAGCAGAAACCAGCACATTTTAGCTTTCACATATGATCAATCCTGCACCATCTGAGCCACAGCCACCAGAGCAGTAATAAATCACCCAGCAAAATTCTACTTCCCTGGAACACAGAATCTGATTTTACTTAGATAAATGAGTTTCCTTCCTTCCCTCTCTTACTACAGCTTCACAAATTAGGACACTGTAGTACTGGGAAGATCGTCAGATTTTTCTAGGACTTACTAACACTCCTGTTTCAAAGACAAAAAAAAAGCACATCAAAGTTTTAACATTTGTAAGTCAGTCCAATGGAAATAAAAAGGAAAAAAAATCCCAACCAGCAAGTCCATAATAACATCAGCATTACCAAGGTAGAGAAACAGCAAGAAGAAAAGCTTGAAACTATTCCTCTACTCCTGAGCACGTTAGGCTGCCACCTAAGCTCTAGCGCAATGTGGGACAGGCAACTTTCAAAAGTATCTTAACAGATTTTAATGACCAAAAAGAAAGAACTGGGTGAGGTCACTGTGAGTCAGTTCGAGCCTTCTTAAAGTGCTCTGCTTCATAAATGAGAAATGTTTTATCAATGTTGAAAATTTCATCTTGCAAGCTATAGTACCTTCAGTCCTGAAACTCAATTTCAGTTGACATACTATCCTAAACTGTTGATGTGGTTTTAGTGATCTGATTTTGGTTTGACAGTCAAGGATGATGGCTTAGTGCTTCTGCATTATAAAGACCAGCTATCTGTTGACTCTGGAGTCTGTAAACAACTTACTGGAGGCTATGCAAACACATACCTGGAGATCATCCCTTAGGGCACAGAGGAACATCCCTTAGGAAGCTCTACAAGCCCAGGGAATGAGAGAGGGTACTGATCAGCTGCCTTTCAAAGCTGCCCTGAATAGAGAGCTCGAATATGCAGAAGAGCTCAGAAAGGATGACGGGATGCTCTGCACATGCTTCACGTCCTTACCGCTGCAGGAAGACATCGTAGTAGTCCCTCTTCATGCACTTGGCTGTGATCTGTTTGTACTCCTTCAGCAGCCGGCGGATGGCATCACTCAGAGCTCCATACAAACAACGTTCTCCATCAAAAGTGTTCGCCTCACACTTTGCTCCTGTTAAACAACCACAGGCACAGGCCAGGAGGCAGAGTTAGATCCTTCTCCAGTGTCCCCAGATGGTCACCAAACGAGTGTGACTACTGGCTGCTGACATATTTCACTGTGTCCCCTCTGCTGATGAGCATATTGAAAAAAACTGAGCTTCCCTCTCATGTGTACAATCCAAAGCTGCTCTCCCACAGACAAATCCCTTTCTGAGGAAAGTCATGACTTGTTTAAACTGACCTGTGTAAAAAGCCTCTCAGCATGGCTCCAGCAGTGTTCTGGGAAGACAAATATCACTGTATAAAGAGTGCAATCATTTCTTGGACGGTTAAGAATTCCTCCTAAAAAGTATTTCTGCCTTGTATAAGACAGGAGATGCCTCTTTAGGTTAGAACCTGCTAGAAATTTCGAGAGCTTTTGCATTTTCCTATTTAGAATTACACAAGTGGTTGATTAAGATACTGCAAATCCAGCAGAAAACCAGACCTTTTGAGATGTGACTCTGCCCTCTGGTTCCTCTGGCAAAACACTACCAGTACCTAGGAGAATTTGGGTGCTGAGAACTAAATGGGCAGGCACTTGGCCTGAAAAATTGGTCTTGTTTTGTGTGAGATTAGCAAAATCCCTTGCATTTCACATTTAAGTCCTGCTTACAAAGCCAGGTGATCAGTAGAGTACAAGAAAGTTCCACACAGACAATTCTTCCTATGAAATACAACTCTTAGATCAGCATATTCCCAACACCACTGCACCCTCACAAAATATGAGCTGTGATTTCAGAAAGTCACACTGCCTTGAGCCATCACAGACAACTTCCCTTTCTGTGCATTTTTGAGATTTCAAGCAAATCAAGAAATTTCAAGCAATTTCGAGCCTGCAAAAGAGACCATGAAGATGTGTGCAGGGCTCCTTCTGTAGCCTGAGATCACTGATCAGATGGTTGGTTGTAACAGAAGAAGTTTCCACAAGGGACAGCTAGAAGGACATACAATCCCAACGAACCAGAGAAAGACACTGCACCCATATCAGGACACTTTTGCTCACCATTGGCCAGAAGATAACGTACAAGCTCCTCATGTCCACACAGACATGCATAATACCTGACAATAACAAGAGAAAGAAAATTAGAGATGTAGTAGGAAGCAAAATTCAGTGTTTTGGCACATCACCACACACAGATCACAGCACTGAGCATCCGTGAGCAGCTTAGGAGATGATTCCTCATAGGAGTGAGGAATCTCTACCAAATAGCACAGAAGCCTGATCCCAGCAACAGATTAAGCAGGATCTGTTCCCAGAAATCCCAGGCACTGCAAGGAGATCTCAAGGTCCCAGTCTGGCTTCAGCATCTTCTGTTGCACTATCAGCTGTCAAATCCATCCTCATTTTAATGAAGATAATTTCATGGGCACTCAGCAATCCACTGAATTCTCAAAAACACTCCATGCTCCTTCTGTTGTCAGTCTGACTGCCACACACTATGCCAAGGAGGGAACAGCACCCACACTGGATGTACAGCAAATCCATCCCCCATTGAAGTTCTACTTCCATGAGTTTTGTTTTCTCTTGCACAGTGTACGCCTTTCATGATTCTCTTTCACAAGGACCTCAAATCGTCCTACAAACTAGGAGAATCCTGTAATGCACATTGCAGCAGCCAAATGTTAGTCTACCTTTACTTTGGGAAGTTATTCTGTACTCTAAATATATTGCAGATGTCTAAATGTATTTTGGAATTGTGGGGAGGTAATAAGCTCACGGCACATTCCTCAGCACCTCCAGGGCGATTCCTTGTTATCTACTGCCAGACACACTGTGATCCCACAGCTCCTTGGCATTTTATCAGGCCAAGCTTTCACCCAAAAAGACATGCTAGAATGCCATAGACTTTGGTGAGGGAAAAGCCTAATCTAGCCAAAGGAAGAGTGCTTAATCCAGGAAATTTGGTCACAAAACTCCGCTTCTGAGCACCATTACAGCAAGTCTCAATCAAATCGACACATTTAGCACAGCACCCACAGGGAAGAGAAGCAGAACTAGGTAGCCAAAGCTCCAAAAAAGCAGAACTTGCAACATTTTGTAACAGTGCTCATAGCTGCTGATGCAGAGAGAGTAAAGGAGCTCTGAAGGCCCTACCCCCCACCCAGCCAGTGCTCCAGGCTGCAGCACTCACAGGGGTGTACTGTCCCACTTATCACGGACATTAATTTCCACATCTCGCTGTTCAAGAAGGTATCTGGAAGAAAAGGGAGAGAGCAAAGTTGTAACTTCATGCAGCTACTCACTCAGTCACATTCCCCCCCTTCAGAAGATGCAACTTCAAGTTCATAAAGTAACTTCCATAGGTATGACAGGATCTTGCACTGGACTTGGGGAACTGTCAGTATGGCTGAAGGGGCATCAGCCAAATCTTCACCCAAAGAATAGTGCTCTACAGCATGGCCTGGCAGCTGCCTCTAATTTTAAATGGTGCACGTGGACAAAGAGGGTAATCAAACGCATCTCTAACAGGGAAGCAATCTCAAAAAAAGTCTAGAGTACTTCTGCAGTACCTTCAGATTCCCCAACAATGCTCCCAGCCTGGATGCTTACAAATAAATGGCCAATTTTACGATGCCAGGGCTGGACTTCCATCCTGCTCATGGCTTTTCCTGACAAAAACAACATCAGTGCCACTCCAGACCACTCTCAAATCCTGCCACTTCCTTGTCTTGCACACTTAGGCTAGATCCAATGCTGCCAACATTCCCTCTTGGACACCTCTAGAAGCTGGGCTTTGCCTTGCAGACAAATCTCCTGCACAGCCTGGCTCAACTTCTGGTTTTTTATCACCCACCACGAGTCCTCTCTTTCACTCCCTTCACCTCTGTTGTCTCAAACTTCAGGTTCCTCTGACCACATTCAACACACCAAGCAACCCAGCTCCTTTCTAGTCAGTCCCATGTGGTCGATTTGTCCCCCCTGCTCTGACAGCACTCTCAGGCTCTCCTTTCTGCACCATTACTTCTATATAGGTCATATCAATCCTCTGTAAAGTCATCTCTCAGATCCCTCCTTCTACAGTAAAGCTGCAATTTACTGCTTACAATGATTTAATCGAACACAATCACAACGGATAACAATGTTCCCCAGACCTTATCTATCTGCACAGTTACCCTTCACAAGCAAGCACCTTGAAACAGAGGTTCCTTTGATTATCTGGCATATCACACATTAAGAGATGGAAGAATAAAGTAGGATAAAAGGGTGAAGAACAGTTTTAGATTCAAACCATGAGATGCAAGAATAGAGCCTGTTGTAAACCCTGGACCTTGCATTCACCCTACAGACAACAAGCCCATCTGCCTCACTACAGTTAAGCAGTTGTGCTGCTTTGAGATGAGCAAGGAAGCTTGACCTGAAATTTTAGTATCCCCATATTTCTCAGATACTCCCACAGTCTATAGCACAAGATGTCTAAACATTTCCATGACGATCGCGTTCCAGGGATCCAGCTTCCTACCAACGCAAATACCATTTCCACTGGTAAAGAAAGAGCAGCTGGAGAGGAGCCTTGTGCAAGGACATTTGCCACAGGCAGCATCCACACCCACGAGTACGCAGTGACCGTCTGACACTCAGACACCTGCCGGAACCGGGCACACCTCACCCGAATCTAAGCACCCCGGCAAAGACCGAGTGCACACCCAGCTCCTCGGGGTGCAAACAAGCTGCATTTATGCACAAGAAACAAACTGCCCTTTCCGCACCTCGGCACTGCGGCCGCCCTGGGGAGCCCCGAGGGAGGAGGCCGGGACGCTCTGGGAGGCCGGGACGATCTTCAGGTAAACACGTCCCGGCGAGGCCGGGCCGCCCCGACAGGCCCGGCCCCGCTCGCCCCGGTGACCAGGGCGGTTAAAGGACAGAGGCGGGTGCGAGAGACCCGCTCCCCGGCCCGGCCCGACTCACCGCACGCGGCTCACGTCTCCCTTCTTGCAGCTGGTGAAGAGGTCGCTGGTATCCATGGCCGGGCCAGGCCGCGGGGCGGCGGTGCCGCATTGACACGGAGAGCAGAGGAGCGGCCGCGGGGCCGGACCGGACCGGGCCGGGCCGAGGGACAGCGACGGCGGGGCGGGAGCGGCGGGCGCTGTAAACAAGGCGGCGGCACCGCCCGCCCGGCCCAGCGCAGCGCCCCCCGCAGCGCCCCCTGCGGCCCGGAGGAACAATTGCCGGCCGCGCTGCATGGGGACACGCGAGTCCGGGGCTCGGGAAAAGGAGACCTGCTCTGGAACAAATCGGGGGTCTGATCTGGAACACACCTGAGGAGAGGAGCTGGCTCAGAACATGGTTGGGATGGGGTTTGGAACATGTGGCAGGGCTCTTTCGGGATTACGTGCAGTCGCGATGAGAGGGGGTGTCATTAATCTATTCAAAGGCAGGTGCCAAGAGGATGGTGCCAGACTCTTTTTGGTGGTGCCCAGTGACAGGACGAGGAGCAAAGGCCATAAACCAAAATACAAGAAGTTCCATCTCAATATTAGGAAGAATTTCTTTACGTTGAGGGTGGCAGAGCCCTAGAACAGCTGCCCAGGCAGGGTGTGGAGTCCTGGGAGACATTCAAGCATTACCTGGATGTGTTCCTGTCATGTGCTCTGGGTGACTCTGCCTTGGCAGGGGGCTGGGCTGGATGATCTCCAGAAGTCCCTTCCAACTTTAATAATTCTGTGATTCTTTATGGGGTCCAGGTCTGGAGCAGGTGTGGGATGGTGAAGAGCTGCGTGGGAGACATGGGACACGGGGCACACAGACAGTGACTCTGGTGTGGAACAGAGGCTTCTACTAAGTCACTCTATCAGGAAAGGTGTCCTGGGCTAGTCCTGTGGGTACTAGAGGGGTAGAGTACTCCTCTGGGAGAAGCCTATTTCCACAGCCTGGGCACCTGGCATGGCTCAGGGCTTCCACAGAAATCTGTGGTGGGAGAATTAAGGAGTGCACTGTGGGGAAGGGGGGCCAGGCTGATACCCCCCATCCTGGCAGAGAAACCCTGGTAAGCACTGCGTTACGAGATGCAGCAGACATGAATTCAGAGAGATCTAACCAAGCAAAGCATTTGCGCTCAAGTCAGTGTTCAAACACCCAGGAGGTGCATTTTATTGCAAAGAAAACAAAACCACACCCCTATTATTTCCAGGGCCAGACACAAGTGTTTTGAAGTGTTCTCCAGCAGCAATCCCAAGCAGTGGCCAAGGCTTGCAGTTTGTGTCCAGCAGCAATGAAGATGTTGAGAACAGCTCAAAGCACATCAGCCAGCACAGATGAAGGTGCTTGTTGTGTCTGACTGTTTGAACTTTCCCAAACCTGCTGTGAAGGATAGATGTGCTCCTGCATGGCTCCAAACGCACATGGGAACAGACGAGTTGCTGATGGCAGCGGCTGCAGTGGGACCCTGCTGCAATGCTCTACGGTCACGCTGCAATAATCCTTAGGATAATGTACGTTCATTTCACACCACATTCTCTGCCAGAGGGATCCTTAAAGTGTATCTTGAACTGTATTCTCAAGCTGCATTACATCCTTCATAGCACAATTACTGGGTCACTCCTCAATATTTCTTTCCACCCCACATACCCCAAGGCAGCGTGCAGGATGCAGAGTCCTAGAACATGTTAGACTCCATATCACAGGCACAGTTCCAGATATCTGGGTGACACCACGGAGTAATCTGCAGCTTAGCCATCCCAGATCACATCGGGCCATGATCCCACAGAGATGGAGAGCCACTCAGATCTTGGTCATGCATCCAGACAATGCTATCACTGGTGTTCCTTGAGGCACTGCACCCCTCACAACAGCACCTGATGCTCTCTCTGAAGAACCACCTTCATTTCAAGGCA
Source organism: Pycnonotus jocosus (assembly GCA_013400435.1). Taxonomy (NCBI): domain Eukaryota; kingdom Metazoa; phylum Chordata; class Aves; order Passeriformes; family Pycnonotidae; genus Pycnonotus; species Pycnonotus jocosus. The sequence goes on along the minus strand of VWYP01010905.1, from coordinate 31,565 downwards.
GAGTCCCTGCATTCCAGCTGTGGTCCCAAGGAGCAGAGGGAGCAAGTGGCAGACAAAGCAGGACGATGGAGATAAGACCCTGTGTTGCTACCTAGGGCCTCTATATTGCTGACTCCAGGGAATGTCCCATCTCATTACTTTACAGACAAGGACATCCTCACACAAACCATCCTTGACGTGGCTGGTACAAGCCACTCTGCTCCCAGCTGAGTCCTGCAGCCCCTTGTGAATAAAGCAGGTTACCCTAGGCAAGTCACAGGAAACAAATATCCAAAGCTAAGAGAAAAGGTCTTTTTTTTCCTTCTTTTCCTTAAATTTTTCTGTTCCAACTCCCAACTGCCACGAGGTGTCAGTGCAACCAAACATTTAGCAGATGGAATTACGGTGATGTCCGAGTAGGTGGCAAAGTTTTCCAGGAATTGCTTTGTCTCCTGCATCTGCTTTCTCATCTGGCACACTGCTCTGAGAAGTCCAGCTTTCACAGTTTTTATTAAAAAGAAGTTTAACTACATTAGGGTGATAGAAAAGCTTCCTGTTACAAATGCTAAGACAAAGGTTTTCTTCCTCTTTACATCCTCCCTGTGCAGAGCTGGAAATGCAAGCACTGGACAGAGTAAAATGAGCTATCAACAGCCTCTCTACAGTGCTTCCCAGCCTGCAGGTCCCCGGAGATGACCTGTCTCTGCAGGGCTGACAGGAGAGGGACAACAGTGCAATCGACTTGACAAGATCAGCCTAGTGCAAAAAAATGATACAGAGAAAAAACAAACTGTAAAAAGATAAAAAGTATCACCAGACTAGAGTGAAATTCTATCAACCAGTAGATTTCTGAAGCTAAACTGAGATCATACAGCCAGGTGCACCCTGTCAGAGACAGTAGAAAAGTGCCCTCAGCCTCAGAACAGCCACCCTTAAAGTGTGTCTCAAATCACCTGGATGCTCCAGACAGAGAAGAGCATATCTGGAAAATCCTCCAGGCCACAAGAGGCCAGAAGGGCAAATTAGAAGAACTTGCTAGCTGATTATTGAGCCCATATAGCCCCCTTGGTTTCTTTAAAGTTTGAAGACTTTACACGAGATTGGGAGGTGCTGAGCCCAGCCGGAAGCATTGCTTTATCAGTGCCTTGTTTCTCTGAATTAGGATAGTGGAGAGAAAATAGGGCAACAAAGCAACCCTTAGCAGGGATGTGCACCAAGGAAGCAACTTGTGGGTGAAATGATTCATATCTGATTGGTGGCATTATCTCTTTAACAGCCACTGGGCATTAAAAACATATTTGATGAGGATTATTCGACTTGGAAAGATTTACATGGTGCAGCTGCCTAAAGGCCACAGGCATGCCAGGCCCCATTATGCTAAGTGCATAAACTTAAACTCAAGTTTTAACTCCATGCTTTAAGTTACTCACCATAATAACAATTTGCATTTAATCCTGTGGGTTCCAAAGTGCCTTCAACACAGCCAATGGCCTTGTGCAGTTTTACTGCACAGACCCATCAAACTCAGCAGGAAGAGCCATCAGTGAGTGGTGGTCAGAGAGGGCCATGTGGTCCACATACATTGACTGTCCCCCACTACCAACTGCTGGGGCAGGAGAAGGAACTCTGAGCATCTCTGCAACCCTACCAAGGTACAAAAGGAGCTGATGATCACTGTCACCTACATAACACCAGGAAAGATACAGAGGCAGACTAAAAAATTGGAATCTGGATAGGAAATCAAAGGTTATCCACCTTTCTTGAATCTCTAATAAACTGGTATCAGAGTGGTCCTACATCGAGGTGATCTGTGATTCAGTCTGTATGCAAAGTGCTACACAAACTGCAACAACAGACTCTTGCACCTTGACTTCAGGAACACACACCAGGGAGGAACATGCTAGAGGTCTCTATACATACAGTGATAGATTTACAGGCTCAGCATCAGGCTGCACATCTGGGGCCTTTGTATACAAAGGTTCCCTTCAAGACCAAGTGTGAAGCTGCATCTCACAGGAAGAATGCATGCAGATCACCACTAGGGAGAGAAGTACCCATAGCACACTTCGGTCCCTCTGACCAAAGCAAGTTGCTCAATCCCTCAATAACAGAAGAATCAAATGTTCTGGGATTTCAGATTTGACAGTAGTTTAGGCAGGGCTCAGAGAACAATTAATTACACATATTCACGTGCCTTTAGCACACATCTTCAGGGATCTGGAGCCTCAAAGTTGCCTCAGGCATGCCTGAAAAACATTCATTGGGGAGCTCTTACATCCAATTCTCATCTCATCAGAACTGGCTCTTACGTTGTTTAAATGCAATGATTTTAAAGTTATTACCCTGATTTATACCTGTGGGGTATTAAACACTTCCACACTTCCACCCTTCCTTCAGGGCAGGATGCTGTAATGGAAACAAAAGCATGAGAACATTACTTGTTCCCCTATTTAAAAAGTTTCACATAGTCTTTATATTTACCACAAAATGACCAACTGAAACCAAACTATCCTGAAAAATAGAACCAGAGTGGAAAAGGCCAGCCAGTTTAAAACTTACACTTAGACAAGGGCTATTTTCCAGCTGATTTCCCAGGGTATTGTGAAAGAGGCATGTAAACATCATCTTTGAGCAACGCTCCAATCTAAAGCACGTTTTCATCTAAAATGCTTCACCATGGCACTGAATTCTCTGCAATCAGTCAAGCAAGGGTAAAGTGCTCAAACTTTGCAAGCTCAGCTTGGAGTTGTGGAGCTGAAAAAAGGAGTGGGGCTGTTTGTGGTACCAAGGGTGAAATGAGATGACAGCAGGGAGTGGGTGGGAGGGGTGTTTTCCCCAGATGTAAACATCAGCTCTCATATAGTTAGTAGCTGAATGCTAGAGCAGTAAAAAACCTATTTTCACATGGGGAATGCAAACTCTGCCCAGGACATTGATGGAATCTTGGCTCCCCTCCATCCAGAATGCACAGGTTTTACTGCACCTGCATGGACTGAATGTAATCTCTAGGTCAGGATCTGGAAAGTGAATCTACTCCCCAAATCTGGACTCTTGGTGGCAGGCAGCCCCACCATCTGTTTCTCCAGTCCAGACACTCTCCAGTCACTACCACAGAGCTACAGTAAGTGCATTTAAAGGTGATGAAAGCATTGGTGCTACTGATAGGAACACACACATGGAGATCTATAAACCCATCCCTCCTGTTTCCCTCTGTTCCATGATACTCCTGGCTCCTAGCCTCAGATACAGGCTCAGGACTTCCATAGGGAAAACTTCCCCAAACACCTGTTCAAAGGTTTTAAGAAGTTCCTGAGAAGCCACCTGATCCCATGGTCCATCAGTCAAGATAGGAGAGAAACAAGTGTGTTTAAGAGGGTGGTTCCCTCCTTTCTTTTTCTAAAGATGTGTGTCTTCCTCAAACACATCCACATCCTCGCTCGCCTGCTTATTGATCAGGACATCCCAGCTGTCAGGCCCATTGATGGTGTTTCCACCGTTCACGCTCGGCTTCTTCTCCTGCATTTCCGACTGGCTGTCACTGGCCACGTCCAAGGTGGGGTTGTCATGGCAGCCATTCTCAACAAAGCGCAGCTCCTCGCCATGTGACTGCCAGGGATGAGAGGACACAAATGGAGACAAAGGGGGACAGGTCTTAATGCTGCTGAGAAGCACAATCAGACCAGGCCATGAGGGTCACTGAGAACTTTGAGGAATCAGTGGGAAGAGGTAGATTTATTCCCAGCCCAACCCTCACAGTGGAAATGAGCTGTCCTAAGCACATTTGCGTCTCTCTTACACCTGAATGAACTACACTGCAGCTCCAGCAGCATATCCAGTTATGTCCCATAATTGGACAGGGTAAAATAATTACTCCCTTTACGTTCCAAAATCCTCCATCCCCAGGGCTAAGAGTCTGGCCACCTTCTCCACCCATCCAGTGCTCACCATGTTCTTCATCTTGGGCAGGCGTCTCTGCCAGCAGTTGTAGATGAGCCCCAACACAATGATGATGGCGCAGATGGAGCCAATGATCACCAACACCACAAAGAGCTTCCCGTAATCACTGCGGGTCTGGTTAGGGTGCGACTGGCAGCTTGTGGTGGTCGAGTAGTTCTGGATACCAATCTGGAAGGAAGGAAGGAGTACACTAACAGTCCTGACCTGCAGGCAGATAAAATCCTGTTCAGAATTTCCAGGGTCCAAGAACTTGACCACAAATGTGGGCAGAGGAACTAAAAGCCAAGGTTGGAGACTCAGGTTGTACACTGTCTTGCATTACTAGAAAGCTCATAACTATGCATAACACTATTTTCCATGAAAGCTGCCACATCAGCTGTCGGCACCTGACAATAGGCAAATGACAGTAGGCACAATTTTATTTTGCTTACCTGCACAAGGATATCACACCTTTGTGTACAACAAGGAGGCTTTCATGGGAGAAACTGTCCAAGACTGAGAGTTCCCAAGACCAACTACAGACCACTGACAGGTGCTGAGGCTTTGGTAACTACTTGGCAGAGAATGTAACTCTAATAAATAGGTTTCCATTAAAGCTTAGGTCCCAAGAGGGCATAGTGGTCTTTACAAGGTCTTGAAAGTGGACAGCTGCTCACTGAGCCTAAAAGGTTAGGAATAGCTGCCCTAGAAACTGGCCTCCTGTGGCTGTCAGCAAACAGCCCAGCCTTGGTCCAATTTGGCAGATTTGAAACATGTTATGTATCAATTCAATAGTAAGGGTGATAGGTGTAAGAGAATATCCTCCCTCCTCCTTGCAATCTCATGCTTGTGCAAGGGCAGCACTGTGAGCAGAGTTTCATTACTGACAGAGACTGAGTCAGAGGCATGGAACAACGAGGCTCTGGTAGGACTCACATTAACATGGAGCCACAGTTGCAAAGTCAAACTTTGCATCCTCACAAATCCTTCTTTCTGGACAGTTCTAGGTGCTGATACTTCAGTCACACAATTTCTGCAGAGTTGGCTTTTTGCACTTTCTCTGGTGTAAGCCAATCAATACACCACTGAGCACTTAATTTGCTTTGTCTAACTGCACCAGTTTGTTAGGTCAGGGAAAAAACCTGAGAGCAGACAGCCATCAAGGCAATGGCGCAAACCTGCTGCTAAAATCAGCAAAATTACTCCAGTGGTTGGCACAAAAAACTCAAACAGAATCAGGTCCTCCGTGCCTACATACCCTGTAGGACAAGGGGGCAAAGCCAGAGATCATGGGACTGATTTGTCCTCATCTCTATCCTCTTCCAAGCTGCCCAGGGTTAGAATGGAATATGTGAGGCCTAGAGGCAGCTGAGAGAGAAGTCTGGCATCCATTGACCCAGGTCCTCTGCCTGCCCTTGTGGATACAGCTGTTTAAGGAGTGAAATGCAGACCCTGGAATTGTAGGTGTGCAAACATGTCAAGAGAAGCCAATGTATGTAATACAGCTGCAGGGTGAGCAGAGCCAAGTTGTGGGGCAGCACCCACATTGCTTTTGACAATAGTATGGAAGGGGTGACACTGAGAATCCCAACAAAATGAATGTGTAAGAAGCAGTCTCACAACCAAGCCAGAAAAGCAGGGAGGGAATAACCCAGTTACTCTCTTAAAAAGGAGAGGACATTTGATGGCCTGGCTACTACCAGCGAGGAAAGAAGGGAGTTTGCCAAGCATCTGACTCATCTGTTTGCCTGCTGTGGGTTCAGCACTTGGTTAGAAAGAGATATGCTCCTAGGTTTTTTTTTCAAGTTGCTTATTTTAATTGTATAACTGGTCTTAACAAACAGATGCAGGCAGACAGGCTCTTACCTCAGCTAAGCTCCTCTTAACATCCCCCAGTGCCATGAGAACATCTTTTGTAGGGATAATGCCTGTAAAGTAGAGGGAGAGATCAGTGCTGGTCTCAGCTCAGGTGACTCAGTCATACGTATTCATCAGTCTAAAATCCCCAACAGGATGGAGGCAGGGAAACACACATTTTTGTTCATTGGTATTTTATGTCAGGAGGCTGAAAGAACACAGGATCACAGACAAGGGTACCTACAAATACTCTTTAATGGAGTAAAAAAATCCATGGATGAACCGATATCAGAACAACCTAGGTACCCTCCCCACCACCACAGAAGCTCTCAGGATCTGTGTCTACTCTGGGAGCAAGCAGCAGCACTCAAAGTCATGGACACAGGTTCATAAAGGTCATAGAGGCCATTATGTCAACACTAGAAACCTCTGTCACTAAGCAGGCAGGAAAATTATCCCTGTACCAAAACGGGAATAAAGAGATGGTAAAATGTTCCAGTCCAGCCCATGTTCACTGTCAGCTTTTGTTTCTTTGAGGATGAGGTAAGGCACCATGAGGACCATCCTAGTTCGGACAGAATTGATAGGTTAGGAAGTGAACCAAGAGCAGGCTGTCTTATCCTACCATGGAGGGGAGTACATAAGCATAAGGAGAAAGCTGACATGCTCAGGGAAAGGCAATCCAGGTCGGCAGCAAAGCTGAAGGCAAAGTGCAGAAGATATTTGTGCAAGCAGTGAGGGACAACCCAGAAGGCAGATATGAAGAAAGATGTCCTCAGTCCCTCTCCATCCCTCAAATCCAGTGAACACTGAGAACTGGTGGGATTGAAATGGATTGGAAAGCAAAAGCGCCTTCCAACATGGCTGTGTACCTTCATTTGGGAGCCCCTTATATACACTCCCCATCACAGGAAGGCTCCTTCTGCCAGCACTTACCCTGTTCCCCTGCCAGTGTCATTAGCAAATGCTTGTCATTCTCACTGGGTTTGCTCAGAGAGATGAGCCAGCGGTCCTGCAGCCTCTCTGCCTGCCTGGAGAAGGCGTCCTCCACCAGTGCCAACAGCTGGGGACCCCTCTCCAACCGAAATTCCTCCTGCCACAGGAAAGGAACCTTGGTGAGTGCATGGTAGGGACAAGGCAGCTGTAGTACTGCAAGGCTGGTACAGCTGAGACCTCACATGTGTCCAAAAGCCAGCAGCATTAAACCTGGTGCAACAGTCCACTGCACAGTGCTGCAGGCTGGACCCACAAACATATCCTGATGCACCAACCTTCCTCCTCAGCTCCTGTGGCAGCCATATGCCCCACACCAAGTCCAGTTCTCCAGGCACACAGGGATCCTGAAGCAACGTTATGGTGTAAGGTGAGAAAGAAGCAGCAAGGCTCTTCCCCACAGCTAGAGCTGGGTCAGCAGGTGCCACTCAGCCTGACGTGCTCCAGCCATCCCTCAGCAGGCTCCTTTGCTGCTTTCTCACTCCTGTGTTTCTATTCTCATCCCCAGTTGCCATGCCAACCTGAAGGCCACACAGATGATTAATAAAATGGAGAGTTCTTGTTACCATGGCAACTTGAAGCGCTCAGGGCAGACACAGGCTTGCACCAAAAATGGCCTAATTGGAGAAGACATCGATGACTGGAGCCTGAATCACAAGAGCCTGGCAGTGCCTCCTCTCATCAAATTATGTGTTTTGGTATGGGGAGGCAGGAGGAGCTGTGTGAGGAATGATGCTCAGCTGCAGCTCCAGCTCATGGTCCCACTGCAAGTCTGAGGCTCTCTTTTAGGGGATGCAGAGGAAAGGACAGCAGCTGAGCCAGGAGTAGGAGAACAGAAGCAAGATGTTTCTGGTGATTGAGAAAGCAGAGGTTGCAGAGCACTGATCAATTCTCCATGGTGGAGAGAAGTGAGTAGTGAAGGAGCGTGAATGCACCTGTGCCAATTTGGAGGTCACCTTCTGAGGCATAGCCAGGTACCACTGCTGGGTCAGATCTTGCAGTCCTCACTTGGACAAACTTTCCAGGTGTGTTGAGTGGGAGACTTGCCCAGAGAGAGACTGAAGTGAAGGGAAGATTTTCCTTTCCCACTGGGAAGACAAAGGGGCTTCCAGCTTAACTCAGAAATACAGACATGGTCCTGGCAGCAGGTAAAAGCCTGGTGCCATGAAGTGTATTGAAGGTCAAAGTGCAACCTCTGTAAGGAGCTAAGCACCGTCCTTGTCCCTCAGCTTTTCAGTGGGACTCAATACACACCAGATCATGGCAGCAAAACACTGAAATATGTGAGGAATATCCATTCATACTAATTTAAACTACAGCACTTGCAACACAGGCTCTCCCTCAAAACCCTGGAAACTCAAACACCACAGAGTTCCGATACAGAATCGAAAAAACAAAAGGGACAGGCAGACAGTAGGTGACGTGCCCAAACTGAGCAAATTACCAAGTATAAGAACAAAACTGCATCAACATTAGTGGAAAGAAGAGCTTGATTCCAGCTTCACTCATGCAAAATGGTAATGGGAGGCAGGGAATGATGAGATGTTCACGTTAAATATGTATGTTGACAAATGTCCCTTTGAATAAGGGGTAGTACAGCACAAATCATTCACTGGGAAATATGTTTTAAAACATGAAATCAAGTAGAAAAACAGTTCAGTCCTGCCTATCCCAGGGCACCATCTTCCTCCAGCAAGGCAGAACTGAGGATTCAACAGCAAAGACATAATTTGATCAAGAGACATCTGCACATTTGCTTTTCAGTTCTTCCCCTTACAGTTGCCTAAACAATACAAGTACAAGCGACCATAGAAAGGAAATTACTACATATTACAAAATTAACCAGAATTTGAAGTCCACAAAGATGGGAGAGAGAGTGATGGGGACATGAAGGAAACAGGGCAGAAGGACTCTGGTTTTCAAATACTCCTTTTCTGTGTTACAATTGTGAACTGTAACAGAGATACTTAAAACCCTCCACACTGGTTTGCCTAAATTAGGAGGAAAAAGACTGACTTTTCATCTATTCTTAGAGCAGTTGGCATGCCTTACCGTGTATAGGAATTTCCCCATTTTCCCTGTCCACAAAAAAGTCACCTTTAAAAGAAAGAAAAACAAACCAACCTAGAACTCACCAGTAGTGGCAAGAGGTCAGTGCCACAGAGCAACCCTGCAGCAACAGAACCAGCTGGCTCTGCCCACAGCAGGAGCCCCTGCCCAAAGCAGGAGTGCAGATGCACAAGGCCAGAACACAATTCCTCAATGGAACATTTTGGTCTTAGGTTGTCACGCTCATCAAAATTTCTTAAAATTATGAAAGGCACCTTGACCCCAGGCCTTTCACAACTGATTTTTAAGTTCCTCATAAAAGGCCCAGCAGAAGTGAACAAGCCCTTTTATTGGGGATCCACAATGGACTCTGGGCTCATCAATCAACTGCAGTTTTATGAGGACAGATGGACAGGCATTGGATTAGCAGAGCATGGCTGGTTAACAGACACAGATAATATACAAGGTAAATGGGTGGGGAGAAGAGACTCTTTTGGAAGATTTAGTGATAGCTGCTTGATACTTATCTATGCATAGTGCAAATGGGAGTCCCTATTCCTCTGAGCCATCAGAGGATTGTTAATACATGCTGGAAGGAATGGAAGGAATAGGAAGAGAAGGAAGGAGAACTGCATTCACTCCTGCAAGAGGTGCAATGTTAAAAGCTCTCATGTCTCATGACAATCCAGGTACTGACTGGCACAGACCAGCAGCCAGAAGTTAGTAAAAAATCCAATATGAAATTGACATGTGCTAGACTCGGAGCAAAATCATCTCTCTCTACCCACTCTTTTTCCCTTTTGGAGAACTGGAATATTTCTGTCCTCCTCCCCTTCTCTTCACAGTCTCTGCAGGTTGAGATTTAGTGCTTTTAAAATGTTTTGTGGTGAAAGCAGACAGCAAGAGCTGTGCCTGACTTTCCTAAACACCACTGCCCCCATGCCATCAAGTCTCTTTGGACTGACTTACACAGTCAATGTTATCCGACATATTCAGGATGATATAGTTCTTTCCTGCAAGGTTGCTCCAGTCTTTGCAGATCACCTGGAGAGACAAGACAAAGACAGCTGGGTTCAGGTGTGAATGTAACTGCTGCTGAAAGCACAGGATACACAAGTGACCAGAGCAAGGTGCTGTGCCATACTCCCAAAGCACTTCTCAAAGGATGTGACTGTTCTTTAACTCTCTGCTCTAAAGAGGAATCACCATTCCAGTGCTAACACAGAACAGGGACAAAGTTACTCTGCTTGGTACTTTCTCACCAGTCATCTCCTGCTACATATGTTCTCTTAACCAGCTGCCAGTTTGCTGGATTCAGGAACTGCAGTTCACCCCTCCTCTCCCACAAGCTCTCCTAGACCCAACATCCCCACACACAACTGTACTCTGCTCCACCTGCTCAACATCAGATCCCTGCAGGCAGCAGCAGCAAAAACAGCACTTTCTTTTCACCCCCTTTCCAGAAATCCTTGGGGCCATATTTGTCCTGACACTTCCAATATTGCAGGCTGAGGAAACAACAAGCTTTCTCTGCTGTGCAAGCCCCAGAGGAAAGGTGTTCAGCTTCTCTTTATCAGAAGCAGGATTTGGTGCAACTGGGAAGATGTGAGGGGCCAGGGCTTTCACCAAGGATGATGGATACCCTTAAGAGTAGCTATGAATAACTCTCCCTGAAAATTCAGTTTTGAGTGAGTAAATAAAAAAAACTGCTTCCAGCAGTCAGCCTTAGGGACATAGGGTAAACACTTCCCAGGAGTGAAGTACCCAAATATCCCCACTGCAACGTCCCACCCCCACCCTTGCTCCCAGTGCAACCTGTGCCGAGTCCCAGGGCAGCTCAGTTGGCAGCATGGCCATGCGGGTATCCCCAGCCTGTGGTGATGAGCTCCTCTCTGCTGCCGCAGACTCAGTGGCTGACTCAGTGTCATTCCAAACGGGATCCAGCGCAGGCTCATCAGCTCTGTCCCATGGAGACATAGAAGTGGGGGGCTGCTCACTACCAGGAAGAGTCTGGGTGCCTGGGGAGCTGCTTGCAGGAGAGGGTGTCCCCACAGACATTTCCACTGTCTGCTCCATTTCAGTCAGCGTCGTGGGCTCCAGCATCTCCCATCCCACCGTGGGCTCTGAGACCTCCTCCCTGGCTGAATGCTCTTCCCCACCAGCCTCCGCCATGGTCTCTGCAAGCTCTGCTCCTGTTGTAGCCACAGTCAGCTCTGAATCTGCTCCCCCAACAGCCCAAGTGTCTCCGGTTGTCGCCTCAAAGAGTTCTTCCAAATCACTGGGAGATCTTGCAGCAACAGTAGTAGAAAAAGTAGACTGCACAGGTAGAAAACCTGGTCCCATGCTGCTCCCAAGGTCTAAGCCTGGAGAAACAGAGTCCTCTTCTTGCCCTCCTATGGCTGCCTCAGTCACAACACCTGGTCTGGCAGAGGCTGTGGAAAGCAGAAGGGAGGAGTCCTCTTGGTCCACTGGTTCAGAAGATGTAAACTCTGGTCCAGAGGTCTGAAGGCTCTCCATTCCTCCTCTGGAGTGGTCTATAGGGAGCAGCCCCTCCTCTTCCTCTAGTGTGGAGAAAGGTGTGTGTAAGTCAGGCTCCACAAATTCTGCTGGTGGCTGGACAGTGGCCATTTCCCAGCTGTCTACCTGTGTCCCATTTCGTTTCAGCAACGCCTTCTGAGATGAAGCAGGAAAGGTATAATCTAAAAGGAGATCCAAAAGACTTCATGTTACATCTGAACTAAGAACTCTGAGAGGCAGAGAATACCCCATTATATGTGTCCAGCCACAGGTAGGGGTGAAATGGAGAGAGACCCTCCAAGAGCAAGTAGCCTGCCACAGCAAAGAACCATCCCATCCAATATGTGCACTTCTCTCTCTAACCATCCCATCCTAGTGAACCCATATTCCCAAGAGATAATTTCCATGTTTGTTTTCTCCACATCTGTTTGTCCATAGGCACTTTCACAGACAATAATAAATAAAAGTTTTTACACCTGGCATCTTTAAGTTGAGGTGATGAGTGTTAGGAATCAGCTGGAACCCGGATATTCATTTCAGATGGGATTGAGAAAGATATGGGGTAGTAGCAGCAGTCAGCCACAAGCTAGATGGGAAATACTACAGAAGAGAAACTAAAGCACAGAAAACCAAATCCTCCTTCCTGGCACACCCAAGTAATACCACCAAACCCTGAATTAACCTGGGCATATTTGAAATGCAGAATTTTAGTTTGTACAGCACTTCAGAGCAGAAAAGTCATCCCCCAAACATCTGCATTAGTTTTGCTCTGCTACAGCAGCTGAATCTAACTCCCTTGCCTCCAACCATAGCCCCTCTTGCTCTGTGGCTCTGAGCACGTATGAAAGTGTTGTTGCTAGACAAACATAGATGCTGAAGGAGATGCAGCTCACAAATGGAAGGTCAGAGCAGGCTGGGGTTTCTTCTGGAAGCTAACAAGGAGCTGGGGACCCAGGAAAAGGAAAGTAACTGTAAGATCAGATATGTTTAGCTCAGGGTTGCAGGCACAAATCGAGCAAGCATAAATCAACCTTCATCTTTCTTAAGAAACTGCTCATACCCACAGAGTTCTGTTTCAGGAGTCTGCATCCCAATTAACTCCCTTTCTCGCCAAGCCAAGCACAGCACATTCTCACTGAGAAAGGAAGGAAGATGATCCCTTCACAGCCAGAAATGAGCCCTCTGCTCTGTCTATGGTTATTAAGTAAATGACTGTCTGAAATTCCCAAGGCTCCCATCTCCTCTCCTGCCTGCCAAAGCAGATGCTCCACTGAGCACAGTGGGCAGCAGCTGTCTGGATGCCTTACAGAGATCTGCACAAAAAACCTCCACGCATCCCTGACTCCAATCCATCACTCACTGCTGCCAGAGTGGCTGTAAGGTCCAGGCAGAGAGGGCCATGCCAGCAAACACACCCATTGCCCTGGGTATTCCCTGACAATCAGGACTGCCCATGGTACTCCTGCCCAACCCTCCTGAGCAGAAAACACACTGTTCAATCCACCCCAAGCAGGAGATGTAAAAATCCTCCTGTTCAGCTGGTGAGTGGATTCCCTAAACCATAGCTCATTCCCCTTATGGTGTCAGCAGCTCCTCCCAGATGTTGCCCCAAGGTGCGTGTTATCCAGCTGCTGACATTCAGAGCTGTGGTGTGGAGACTGGCTCCCAGTTCTGTCTGCAAAGAAGCCACTGGAGTCCATTGCCCAGGGCAGGCAGAAGTCATGTTGCTTTGCTGCTGTGTCTCACTAGAGAGCACCCCCAACTGACACCCCACCCAGACCCTGAGGATTAAAAGATTTTTGCTTCCCAACGGCCAGCTGGTGATGCTTCCTCATAGGCCAAAGAGGCTGGTAAGAGCAATCAGCAGCAGCACAGACCAAAAAAACCCCATCTCTCCTCCACTGCCTGGCACCTGTCTTCCCAAAGGCCCACACCAACAGGTAACACCCCAGTGTCTGCAGACATGGTCACTGCCTTGCTGGATGGATGGCAGGAACAGCCACAGGCTATGGGATTGAGGAGGTTTGGGTGGGACTGTCTTCAGACAGATAGTAAAGCTTAGTGCATCTCCCAGGGCTCTGCTGCTACTCCTGCTGCAGGGATGATTTAGGGTTTACACAAGAACTCCCTCTGTCCTGACATGCTGTGGGTGAAAAGTGAGGGTTTCACCCTTTAAAACAAGGCCCTGGCAGATGAGATGTTATTTTCAAGGATTAGTAATCCAGTCTGCCATCTCCTTTGCCTAAAGACATAATAAGATATTCTCAACTCCTTTACATCTTCCTCTCTTCCATACTTTTCTTTCCACCTGGAGCAGAGCATGAACTGGCAGGCAGATGGGCATAGCAAAAAGCAAACCACAAAAAAGCAGCATGAGGTTTGTCCCATGGGACCAGAAATCCTGCCAGCATGTCAGCTCTCCTTTGAAGTCACACACTCAACTTTCCTTAAAGTGCTCTGTCACAGATTAGTTGGCTCCCTTGGGGAAAAGCCCCACATGGTGCAGCTGTGCTACCTTTCCACCGACAAGATCTAAAGATCTTGGCAGAACTGACACCTCTGCCATCTCTTCTGGGCAAAGAAAGTTTAGGACTCATCCCACTCTCTCCCAGCAGCCCTATCTTACAGCCTCCCTTCTATCTTACAAGACAGCCAAACACTGAAACCTGAGCCACTTCTCTAGGCCAACAAATCAACAGGGTAGAAGCAGACACAGGAATCCTCACACTTGCTACTAACTGGGTTAACAATCCCATTTGTCATCAGTTTCCCCACTACCCTGCATGTTAAGCTGGGAACATCTTTCCATCTGGTTCATAAGATCCCACTGATTAGAAATTCAACTCCTCTCATATCAGGAGAGGGCTATTACTCAGATTCAAATAGGGAACAGTGAAACTTGAGGCATAGGGGTGCTGGATTGCGCTCCTTAAAACAAGGATCTCTCCACATAACCCAGTTACCAAAGGTGTTCAATCCCTTCCCAGGTTCAGGAAGGATCACAGAATTATCAAGGTTGGAAGAGACCTTCAAGATCTAGTCCAACCATCAACCCAGCAGCACTATAATCATCCCTAAACCATATCACCAAGTGCCACATCCAGATGCCAACTATGATGTCAATCCTTCCTTCCAGACTCTTCAGCTAGACAGCTCCCATCTGGAATCATCTCCTGTCTCATTAACAAGGGCATCTGTCAACTTCTCAAGATTAGGTGTCTTTAAGGCACTCATATTTTCTTTTAGTTTACACCCCTCTTCTATGATTTGAAGGAATTGTTGCACCCTGTCCGTTTCCCTGGTATGATCTCAGCCCCTAAGTTGGTCCCAGCATATTCTTCCCAAGCCTCCATCCATAAAAACTGTCCTGTCACTCATCTGTGCAATGCAGAACTAACAGCTTGACCATTTTAAGAGTCTTCTCAGCATTTCCCTTGATTCCTCTTCTCTCCAACCCTAAGGGAACTCAAAGGGCATCTCCCACTTTTAGCATCTCTTCCAGCATTCAGATAGCAATTCCTCTTCAGCAAGTGGTTTACAACCACTTGGCCCACCTAGCTGTCCTCTGCCTTCAGCAGACCCGATACACCCAGTTCCCATGCTCCAGGCCCGCGGCAGTGCACCCATAGACCTTCCCACCTTCTCCTGCCAGTGCCATCCACTTCCCTTCTCATCACTTGTGTGGGGAGAAACAGCAACCACAGAACAGAGGCAGAGAGACACAGCAGCCTGTGCTCCTGCTGCAGAAATGGTACAGTCTTCTGCTAAACGAGACTGGTATTATGGAACTGGCTGCAATGCTAGATTTGCCTGGTTCGTTTATCAGCTCATCTAATTTCAGGGAGGAAGCAGAGCTCTGCCAAGCCCAAGGATGCCCGAGGAGGGAGGAGATAGTAACGGCACACATCATCAGCTCCTTCCCTGCCAGGGTCTGCTGTCTTCCACCAAGATCAGCAGTAGGGTGGAGCACAAGAGGAGCTTGTGGTTACACACAGACATGGCATGTGCCCCTTCCCCACCACAAACAAGAGCCATCAAGCCACAATGGAGCCAGCCTGATCACAGGGAGAGACAGCTCAGGAGAACCAACCACTGGAATGATGAAACTGTCCCAGCACCCATGGCAAACAGTCTAGCAGGAATGGACCACAGGAGTGTAACAGGCAGATACAGCTCTACATCATGTACACTCCCACAACATAACATCCCCTTGGGAGTCTGGTTCACCAATATGAAATTACACACCTCTATCTCCCCTCTTTGCCACCACATCCTTAGCTTCACCCCTTAATGCTTTCCATCAGTGGTGATATTACACATATTGCAGCATCCAGCTGCCTCCCACAATCCTCCAGCTTTTCCCTTCCAAGCTCTCTTACAAAAACCCTCAGGCAGTATTTTTTTAAGAAATCATCTTTCACAGCCTTTCCAAGTCTTGCCCTTTGCATCTCCCAGCAGACCCAGGTCTGGGTCACACAGATCCACTTTCTTTGCCTAGGGAGATGATTTTCCCTGAGAGAGGTGAACATGAGCTTCAAACCTCTGCAAAAGCCCCCATTCAGGCAATGTCCTGCTTCCTCCAAAATCAATACCAAAATTTCCCTGGTATCAGATGGGCCAAGATATGGCACTGTGCCAAAGCACAATTCCCCAGCCAGACATTTAATTCATTACATTTCTGCTTCTCCATAATTCAGAAGAGCTGGTCTCAGTTACTGCCCTACAAGGTTTCCTGCCCTGTATTTGCTATTAACTGCTTAAAGCAACTGTGACAACTCAGAAAGAGGGTGATCTTCATTGTTTTTAAAACATATAACCTGAACATAAGGTGTTTATTGGATTAAACTGGAAGATCATGTTAACCAGTGATTGAATTACTGATAACTAGACAGTACTGTAATAAAGACAAGACCATTCCTGGGCTTCAATCTGAACACATAGCCTCATTTGCACTAAAACATCTGCCAACTTTGGGAATCACAAGGTGCACTCTACTAAAAATGCAGCCAGGTCTAAAACTGTATCTGCCCTCTTTTTTGCAGTACAGAATAGTAAGGCTTACTGCAAAAAAGTTATACTCCAAATGACTGAAACCACAGGGATTTTAAAGTGGCAAAATACAATTACTGGTGCTGGAATTGAGCCAGTTGGGGCTAATATACTAATCTTCCAGAAGAGCTAGCAGAGGTTATTATCTGCACTGCCAAGACAAGCCCACACACACAAAAGAGATCACAGTCAAAAGAGAGACCCAAAGTAGCAAAGTGATTAGGCCTCATTATGGTTGAATTTGCTTGAGGTACAGACCAGGCACCAAGGACTACAGCTGTTCCCAAATACCCTCATACCTTATTCCAGCTCAGGACACAGACTGCAATAAAGGCAGAATAAGTCATCCTTACCCAACACAGTCAGTCAGGGATAGCTGCACCAGAGTAACACCCTGCCCAGAGAAACCCTCTGTCACGGGTCAGCCTTTAGCAGCAATGTCTTGGCAGAGCTAGCTTGTCCCAAGATACGTCACCCATGTCCCTGTACACTAAACCAGGGCATGAACAACAGGCACCCTGGGAGCTGAGCTAGGGCAGGTGGCTGCCAGCACTAAGCTGCTTAGAGAGACAGTCTTTACCAGGTGCTTCATTTCATTAAAGCTTGGCTTGGAGATGGTATTAAGAACTGCAGATCTGCTGTCAGTCTGGATGAAGAGGAAGTAGATTTCAGTAAGGCTGAGAGATACTAGGATCTCTCTGGCCAGAGGCAAATAATTCATCATGGAAGGAAGTGAATCTCACTATCAGAGAAGATGGAAGGTATTTCATTCCATTAGCTGGTCAGAAAACTTACTTTTTCTTGAATATAGCCTTTCTAACTTGTATGTCCCACTATCCTTCATCCTAACTCTCCTGGGAATCCCTTCTGCTAATTACTATGAATAATTAAAAGATTACAATTTCCTCCCCCATCCCACAAAGCACCACATGCTGTCCTAGGAAATCACCAATCTATAAGACTAGATTTGATAGCTCCCAGTACAGTCATCCCTCGGTCTTCAAGCACCTTGGAGGTAAAAGAGCAGACCCTGGCAGTAATGAAGTGAGCTTCATGCCAGCCCACTGTAACACTGGAAAATGGGATGAGGCACTCCAATCCTTGAGTACTCAGCTGTTGAGCAGAGGAGGAGAGGTACTAAGTGCCCTCATGCACTAGACATTCACAAGTCTTATATCCATTTTCAGGAGCCCACTTCCCAGCAATTACAGATTAGGCTGCCTCAGACTCAAGCCTTTACTGGAAGAGAGGAACATGTGGGGCTGTGTATCCTGTGTATCAGTGTATCCTGACTGAGCCAAAGGAGAACACTCAGAGCTGCAAACAGGGAGCACTCCAGGGTGGATACACCACCATGTAACACTTTCACCAAGAACAGGGAATTCAAAGGGACCTACAATCCTACCGATTCCCATCTTCTAGCCCTAAAGCTGGATGAGATGTTTTACTATTGTCTGTCCTGTGTAACAGCAGGAAACACAGGCGACTGGAAACCTCCAGGCAAAATAAGATGGAGAAATGGGAAGAAAGGAAAGGAAGATAGGAAAAGCCAGATGCAAGATCTGCAGGTCAACTCCAGAGTTCATCTGTGGCTCAGGCCAATTTGCCACCCAAAGGTGAAGCAAAGCACCCAAACCCAAATTACAACCAGGAGTTTCTGGGTTCCCTGGAAGCTTGAAGAAATGCAGAAGTAACAGGTTCACAGCTCCACTGACTTGCCTTTTGGCTGCAGTACAAATCACACACTGCCTCTTTCCATAAGGATATAGCATCCAAATTCCCACCAGACCTAATGGCATCTCCTCCACTTGTGATTCCACTGGGTAGCAGCTGTGCATAGGGTGACACACATGCAAGTGCACACTTCTGTGCACCCTCAGACAGAATGAGAAAAATGTCAGGGCCCTTCCAAAGGTTGGTGCTCACTGATGTCAATACAGAATCACTGTTTCATGGTGTAAATCAGCAAAAGCACATTATTCAGTAGAACCAGAGCCCCAGGCTGAGCTCTGCTCTGCCACTGGGAGTTTGTTCTCACTTTCTAATGGGCTAACAGGTGGCCCTAGAAATGTTTTCTAGAAATATTTTTAAAGTATGTTTTTTGTGCACTTCACAAAAAAAAAGGCAGCAACTGCGGATTGTTATTGTTTTTTGTTTTTTAGCTCTTGTAGTCTTGAAGTCACACAAAGGCAGGGCAGTCTCCCCACACAGAGTACAGATGGACATAAAAAATGGAGAGATGGAGCTAATTAATACAGCTTTTGAATAGCAGGACAACTGGCCTATCTGCAAGACCCCCACCAGTTCAGGCCCAATATCTTTATATAAAGACAAAAAGAAGCCAGCACAGGTCTCCTTTCATAGCAGGTAAATTTCTCTCTCTAGGAGTACAACAATCCTTTTCTGTGCCTTGATTGATGCAGTGTTTCCAGTGTGTGCCTGGGACAGAGCTACCAACTATGCTGGGCTACACTTCACTGAAGGAAATCTCACATAAGGAAAAACTTACATCATAAACTCTTTCTTCCTTAAACAGCAGCTGTTTAAAAATGTTTAATGGGTTTATACATTGAAAATAACCCAAGAGATGTCATCACACAGTTCCACAACCTATCACATGGCATCTGTCACACATGCAGCATGTAAGTCCCACTGGTTGGGTGCATCTCTCATACAGAGGCTATGCATGGCAGGATAAGACTGCCCAATTTAGGGATGCTATTACAATATCCTTTATTGTAAAATGACACACGGTAGGTTTCTAATTAAATTTTAAGTAGAAATGTGCTCCCAGCTCTTGAATAATTCAAACTGTTCTATTAACCAAGGTTCTGAAATGCCATTGAGACATGAGCTCTGGACACAGCAACTGTCAGGGGAAGAAACAGCACTTGGAAGCAGAGCAGTGGTTAGCTGGGCAGCGGATAGGGCAGGGTACGCATAAAGAACAGCTGAAAGAGCACATCTGCTCCTGGAGGAAAGAACTGCAGGCGAGAACGGAAGGAGAGAGCAGCGTGTTCTGCATGCAAATGGGGCAAGGCACGTGCAAGAGGCAAGGCTGGGTTCAGTACCCAGTCATCTCGCTCTCAATGCACAAGCACATGCTGTTCTCCAAGTCACGTCCAGATCTGTGAGGACATGCAGGTGCCTGCTGGCACACCAAGAAAAGCGTCGCTGAGCACTGCCAGCGCGTGAGAGCGGCTGAGCCAGAGCGTGTCCCAGGGATGCGCCAGCAGGAACGGCACCATCCGCCCCCAGCAGCGCTGCACCACACAGCTGCCCCACGGCCGGGCCTGCAAGTGCCCCAGGGCAGCAAGAGCACAGCCAGACAGGTTTAGCAGCACCGTCGCGAGCAAAGGACTTCGGAGACCTAACCTGGGATGGCCTTTGCTCCACATAGTGTGCACCATGCCCCAGTGGGCAACCCAAGTCACAGCTCTGCCCTGTGTGAGCACAGGTGCTCTTTAAGGTCACAGAAATAGGCGTGGAGATAAAACAAGACTTGTGCTTTCTAATTGCAGACTGCAGTCAGATCTGCTGAGAGCAATGCTGCATAAGGGAGGAGGGATAAGGCTGAAGCCTGGCCATTGGGTAGCACTTAATACATGCCCCACATGACACTTAAGAGCAGGAACATGTGAAATAATCTCCTAAGCTACTGGAAACCCTGCAATGCACCTCCTCCTTCCTCCCACCCCTCTCCCTGAGAGCATCTCAAAGCCAATGAGGGGCTTGGGGAGAGAACACTGAGCGAACTCAGTGGTCTCAGAAAAACACTTCACAGAGGAAAGCAAACTCAAATGCCAGCAAAACCCATTTTGGTCATGACTTCTCAGGAAGTAACAGGACAGGGCAGGCAACAGGACAGCTACCCAAGGGAGAAAACCTGCTGTTTTCTCTTGGACCAAATCCCCACTGAAGTCACAGAGTGAGGAATCCAGAATTTGATCCAGGGAATTCAGGTCTGACTCAAATGCTAAGATGGCCTTGATCTCAGTCAGGCTTTTGAGACCTTAAAGTTGTGCTTAATAGACAGCAACAGAAAAAAGCAAGAGAGAATGTCGCTGCGGACATGAAATGAATGACATGCACTCGAGTCGAGTTCAGAGCCGAGAAGAAGAAAGTTTATTTTCTGACTCCATTTATATGGATTTCTGGCAAGGACCCTGGATTGGAGGATGAGATTGCCACCTCTCCAACCACACTGGCCAAACTAACAGTCTATCAATATTCTCCTCCTCTGGGAGAAGAATGTAAACTAAAAGACAGCAGTTACAAAAATATACATTGTTTACATGACAGTCTGTAAGAAACTCTACCAAAGAACGAAAAACATCAGAAGGCTGTAAAGATCAGAGCAACAAGAGAAGAGAGCATAAAGGGGAGAAAGTGAAAGGAGGGCATGAGGCAATGGGAAACTAGATGGAGGCAATGCTTTTCCCAGCTCATAGCAGCTCAGGAATAAAAGCTCAGCTGTAACTTGGTTTCTAAAGCCTGTGCTTGCTCAGGGTTCACTGGGGACACATCAGGCACTGAGGTGAGAAAAGAAAGCTGACATTTAATCTCAGGCCCTCTTAGCAAGAGTTGTCCCAAAGTAGGAAGATAGATCCCTGCATCATTCCACCTCCCCAGAGTACCTACAGAGCAGGAGAAAGAATGGGGTAAAAATAACTTACCTGTTGCTGGTCCTAAGTCGAGGTTAGAGTCATTAAGCTCTCCCCCATCTTCCCAGAAGTACTGTGGGGGCTGCAAGATCTTGGACTCCTCATTCTCCTCGCTGGCAAAGCCTGACCCTGGAGCAGCATGCAGAGAGCCAGGGGCAAGATCTGGCTCTGCAGCCTCTGAGCTGGTTTGCTCATGGGAATTCATGACCTCCAGGTGGGACATCAGAGCAAATTCCAGCAGGGAAGTTGATGTGAGGCCATCGGTAGTTGGGTCCTCCAAGGAAGCAAGGCAGAGGCACCAGGTCCCTGTATAATGATGGTAAACACATGTCAGAGAGAGGAATGACACCCACTGGGCTTGTCTTCCCCTTGAAGCCTATTCCTGCCAAACCAACCTGCACTGAAGATGGGCTGTGCTCTCAGCTGATGAGGAAAAATAGGGTACTTTGGGAAACATCCACAAGCATGCAGAGTAGCATTCACATCCAGGAGGAGTCAGTGCCAAGCAATCATCCAGCCTGGGGCACCTCTTTCTGGGTGATGATTCACCCTCTCTGAGGTGTTTTTGCCTCTGTTAAAGGATGAGGTGTCTTGTTAATCATCACCCAGAGAAGGTGGAATGTCTTATACTTCAGCCATGAAACTCTGGCCTTGTGAAAACAATGATAGCTTCTATTAGACTGTCCTGATCTACAGCTATATTATATGCGGGGGAACTGATTCAAATCAGTATTATTTACAACCAGTATTAATCATGTTTTGAATCTGTAAGGTGAAAATCTATTTTTCGGTTTGAACTTCAGTGCACTCACATTGCTGGTTTTCATTAGGAAGGGCTGACCATTACAGGTAACAATTATATTGTGACAACAGCAAACATCTGCCTAACACTAAGCAGAAAAGCAAGCTGTATTTTGCACTTTTCTTTCAACATTATACTCTTATTATTTCCATTTTAACTATTAGAAGGATTGACAGACACTTTTTGATTCCTAGATGAGACTTTAATTGTGATTTGTGTCAAGGTACATTCACATGCATATTGAACTTCAATCAAAATGCAAGAAAACAGCACCTGAGACTTGGCTTTATTCAGCCACTAAATACCATTATAAATATGGAGGCATAAGGAAAAAATAAAATTACCAAAAGCTGGTTTACATTTAACACAGTTTTGTTAAGCAAGCAAAGTAACTACTTTGGGTGAACTGAATCATTTGTTTTGCAGTCCTCTATTATTCAGCACATGTAAACTAGAAGATCTCATCCTCTCACAGCTGATTTTTATTCATAGATTAGAAGAAAAAAGGACATCTTTTCTTGCCTTCTCAGCTCAGACTCAGTTTCTCAATTGTTAATGAAATAGTGACTGAACTGAACTAATTGAATAAGCTGAAATGAAGACTAATTTAGTTTTTTCTTTGATAACTGATTTTCTAGACAACAGAAATGCAGCAGCTCTAATCCATCTGGACTTCAGTAAAATACCTGATACAGTGCCTCATGCAGAATTACAAGAGACACAAGAAAAGATACATATTAGCAGGAAAACTGTAAGGCATTGGCTATATTTAAAAAATACAGGGAGGCTACTAGTGGTATTCCTCAAGCTTTGTACTTAGATCTGCTGTTCTGTCACATTTTCCTCAGTGACCTTGGAACAAAAAGTAGGAACGTGATAATGAAATTAGCCAAGGACACAAAACAAGGAGACATCCTCGCTGCACAGAAAAACTGTAGGTACAGCTAGGTGATCTTGAGAATGGGAATAACAGAAATATTATTAGAAGAAATACCATAAAGTGATAAGCCATCCCCTTGAGAACTAGCATAAAACATTTCTAATACAAGATGGGAAAACAGCCATTAGAAATGTCTTAAGAGGAGAAACTCCTGTATTAGGAACAGCTCTGAGACATCACTGGAATGCAGATGTGAAAATCCTTGCAGAGCTGTGAAGTATTAGAAACAGAGATTTTACAAAGCACTGCTGAGACATCACCTAGGTGCTGCACACAGATCTGGATACATGTGGCCTGAAATTATTTAAGCAGAGCTGAACTGCCTTCAGGGAAGGACACAGACTAGGCAACTGCCCAATGTTGCTACTCACCACTGTGCCCTACAATTCCACATCCCAGAAGGACAAATCCAAACCAGGACAAGTGCTAAGACAAGCTATGAGCCAATGGCAGCTGAATTGGCCCTGGTGTGTTCATTGAAGACATTGGCAAGTTGGCACAGAAAGTCTGGGAGTCACTGCTCACCTGACAGACTAATTACCAAACCTGTCCTGGGAATACTAGAAGCCAGAAATGCATCTCTTAAGTCTTCTGCCTGCTCTGACCCTCTCCACCTTCCTCTAGTATACTCTGAACTCAGCAAAATCCAGTATTGGTTACTCTTCACCATACACACTTGGGCCAGGCTTCAATCTTGTTTATTTTGCCCTATTGATCCAAGGCAAGATTAGCTGAGGTCTGAGCAGCAACAAAAAAGGAATGGCAAAAGAGACAGTGTATCAAAGGGGAAGGAAGCTACTGCAGCTTGACAGAGCCAACCAAAACACCTCAAGGCATCTCTAGGGATGTGCCAGCTGCTGAGCCATGCATGAATAGTGAAGTCCACAGCTGGAACCAAGAGCTTGCACATCCCTTGTGCGTGAGCATGGAGCAGGGAAGATCTGGCCAGCACAGCTCCGTGCTGATTCAAGGATGATCAGCAGGCTCCAGTGTGAGCTTCCCCAGCTGACAGACAACACCTGCATCACTGACAGAGCAGCCCACCAGAGAGAGCACTTGCCTTGAGGAGCTTACAGCTTAAGCAAACATGACAGAGAGCAGCAAGGAGAAGAAAAGAAACATTATTCTCAAAGTTATCCAGAAGGATAGGAAGAGACCATGGCAGGTCCAAGGCCACATGGAATATTTGGTTTATATGTGACTGCAACCGACTGCTTGGATTCTCAGCAAGCTCTTTATCCACCCCAATGCCTCAGTTTCCCCTGACTCCCATTAGCAGAGACATGGCTGATGTGGCACCTCCGCTTTCCAGCCACACTACAAAGTACACCCTGGGTCTTCCCAGCAGCAAGACAAAAGCCTCAAAACGTATCTCTGTGCCAGCATCTACATTGCCTCAAACCTCTCTTCCATCCTAGGACTCTGGGCTGCCTACATAGCTCAGCCAGAGCCCATCCCACTCCTTCTACACCACACATCCCATGGCAGGTGAACCTGGCAATCCAGAGAGCTATTTCCATCCATGTGGGAAGCTCAGATGCTGGGAGTTTGTTTACCCTCCTTTAACTCTGAAGTGTTTACCCAGTTAAAACCCCCTAAGCTGCATTATCTGGTTTACTGGGATGCTGCGCTTTCCTCAGCCCAAGATAAAACTACACCACCTCATCCCTAAGAATGAGTCATGCACAGCCTGAGCAAGACAGGTATCTCCTGGGGTAGATGTGAGTAACACCTTGGGGTCTGATCTACAGGCACAGGATGCAGACACTAGTCTGTGGGAACCCTCGGTGCCAGCACCAGCCTGAATGCCCCAGGACTTAAAGAACCACCACAGCAGGGTACAAATCAGTACCTCTCCAGACACTATCCTGACACCACTTCATTCATGCCTTCTGCACCAGCAGCAAAAACCCAAGGGCTTGGGGTGCCAAAAAGCAGCTCGAAGATTTGCCATCTTCCCCCTCTCTTTCAAGCCTCTCATAAAGGAGCTCCATGCAGCTGTCAACTCCAAGGCAAAGAAAGAATCAAAGCATGAGCTGAGCTGGGAGGCAGGGGAGCACAGCTGAGAGAGGAAATCTAATGCCCAAGACCTCAGCTGCAGGCCATTTTCCTCCTAGGATGGGTAACAGGGATTAAACAACTTCTACCAGCCATCCGTCTCTCGATTTTGTATTCTAAAATGCAGATTGAATGATAGGAATAAAGAAACAAATGAATAAAGACCTGCAACTGTAGATGGGAGGGAGCAGGGAACAGAGCCAGGGCTCACCAGCTGCTTCAATGGAGTGTTTGTCTCTCATTTCTATTTTTGCGGCACCTCTGCGTAACCTGGAGGAGATGAGGCTCTGCATGCTAAAAAGGGCAGCCAGCCTTTGGGGAAGCAGCAGGGCTTTGAGCACGAGAGGAAAAACCCTCCCAGAGCAGACAGAGGAGGGGCAAGAAAGGAGAGAAAGTGGGAGAGGTAGATTGAGAGGGAAGAGGGAACAAAAGCGGAGAGCACCAAAACCGGGATGGGAGCTCCTGCGCTGGCTGTGTGCTGTCCTGCTGCCAGCATCCACAAAGGTGACATGTGGAGGCAGTGCAAAAGATGTTTCACCTCTATAAGGAACAGAATGGGGCAGTTCCAACAGCAGGGAATAATGCTGTAGTGTTACCTCTCTGAGGCCACTGAAAAAAAGCCAGCCAGGAAGATACAGATGAAACGAGTTTGCTAGTGCTGACCCCACTGACCCCTCAGGAAACAGTTCTAAGTCAAAGTGGGGAAGCTTGCTCTGTTCAACTCAGCAGAGGATCCAACACAACAGCCCCAGACGAGGAGATGAGGGAGTTTCGCTCAACAACAGAAAAAAAAAATCTGAAGAAAGACTATCTGCCATCTTTCTCATAAAGTGTTGTGAATAAGAGCAGTTTCACAATTCTAAGTAATTTTTAAAAAATCCTAAAATGTTTTCTACATTGTCTGACCAAGAATCACTTCATCCCTTTGCCACAAAGCAAGTCACCTCTCCATGGGACAGGGCAGCTATTTAAAAGCTCCCAACTGGTCTATTGAACAGGACTAGAAATAAAAGAGGAAGTAAGTCATTTTTGTGTCCAGCTGGAATGAGAAGAGGGATTTGGTGAGCTGAAATGGAATCTGACTGTGACTGAGTCAAACAGCCTTTAAAAATTTTTTGCTTTTTAATTAGTAACAAGCAAACCTCAATTTCTCTCCAAGGAAACACACAATCATCTCTTAAGATGTCATCACATCAGCTTGATCTGTAGAGGGGCTGGAGTGCTCTTCAGTTTACCCAACAGAAGGTTGGTTTTACCTCTCCCTCCTGAGTGTTGTGGCTACACCACAGTGCCACGGAGGCAGGATCAGCCTGCTGAAGAGAACATGTGCCTGAGGCACACTCTGATTTACCTGTCTGTCACCACCAACTAGCAGAGCCTGCACACCCCAGCCAAGCACACTTCACAAAGGGTACCAGGGAGGGAGGTCAGACCATGGTGGTATTGCCAACGAAGCAGCTGCAAGAATGTCCATCTGGCCCTGTTACTGCCGACCCTTCTTTCAAGCCCACCCCACACCCAGGAGCTACTCAACAATGTAGGGTAGCACTCCTAGGAGAGCTGGGTCAGGAATGGGTCATTTACTGATAATCGGTTACGACAGAAACACAATGACCAGATGAGGGAAGCATCTGCCAAGGATATTCCCTCCCCCAGACCACTGTGCCTGGAAAGGCCAGGGAGCAAGGCTCAAGGGCAGAGAGGAAAAAGGCCCCAGGGCAGAACGGTAAACGGCACAAATCACTTCCAGAACACAACAAAATGCAGGGTAATTTAAATAACAAAAAAGGATCCCAACCATGACCAGTGGAGGAAGAGACGGAAATGGTATTTGACTGAGGGATGTCCAAGCTGATTCTCACACAGTCACCTGGAGCGTCTGCACTCCGAACCCTCAACAGCTTGCACAGGGAAGCATATGGGATGACTGTGTATCAAACCAAGTTCTTTTGGTGCTCATTCAGAGTTACAGACTACATCTGCTCTGGGACACAGCACCTAAGTTAACTCTCCCACTCCAGCTCCCACATAGCCCTATTGCTGCTCTCCCACAGTGCACTAGACTACTTACACATCCAGCCATGGCCCTAAACTCAGAGATCATTTCCAGTTAGGGCTTCAGAAAACAAGATCAGACTGCCATCCTCCTCTGGTACTGCCAGCAACCAGGTGCCTTATTGTGTGTCCCTCTAAAACCAACCACCTTCCTATATCCCCAGAATATTTTAGAAAGCAATAGGAAAAGCATGTGGTCTGCAGGGAGCACATACTTACCATCCTACACCAACAAGGGCGACAAGCCACAATGGAAGAAGCCCTTGCAATGGGACAGCTCTTTAGAGGGATGTTGTGCCAGAATCTTTAAGCTTTTACAGCTTCTTACAGCAAGCATAATGAAAGCTCCAACACCCAGCTGCAGGGAGTGCATGTCTGCACATACTCAGTGGGCACCACCTCACAAAGAACTGCTTTTGGTATTTCAGCAGAGAACATCCACAGTATGCAGGCTCAGGTATATCCACGGGAAACAGCAAGACACCGCCAGGGGATGCACCTGCTTTTGCAGATAATTTCAGATATGTCCTTTGTCAGCACTGGGGGACATAGGGGTGTCCAGGGGTGCTGGGCATCCTCATCCCAGCACCAAGATGTATCAGGTCTCCTGTCCTTAGGATCTGTAACATCCGGACTGCTCTAAACACCTCCACCCATTTGCACACAAGCGACTCCATGCAAGCAGGTCAAAGACACTTTGACATGCCTGCCTGTCTTCCCCCCTCTGCTCAACCATTCATGCCAGGAGTCAGACTCACTTGGTTTCAGTCTCCCAGACTGTTTGCCTTCACTCCCTCCCCAGATTGTCTCATAGCCTTCACACCTCCCTCCTTTCTATTGCAATGTCTGCTCTCCTCCACAATTCTTGCTATCGACAATGGCAGCTCCCAGCTCAGGAACAGGGGAGATGCAGCCTCTGGGAGATGCAGCATTGGATAGACAGCTCTACCCAGCAGAAGTGAATTTTCTTTCCTCAGTTATCGTTCATAGGCCTCTCCAAACAGCCCACAGATCCCCAGGGCTTAACAGACCATGGGATGAAAGCCACTGATTTAAGAGAAAAACCACAGCTCGCAGACTTCTTCGCCCTCTCTCAGGCCCAAAGCATTTAATCAGTCTTGCCAGGCCTATGCTTCCTCTTCTCACTCTGTCCCAGTCTGGACTATGTACCACACAGTGCTCACTCTAATTTCCAGCATACCAAATAAAGGGTCATGCTGCTTCTTCTGCAAAAGCTCCCTGCCCAGGCAGAGCAAGCAATACCTCAGGTGCCTGAGGGTCTTCCCTTGAGACATGGTCACCTGTCAAAATGTAACTGAAACCTTTTACACTCCAAAAGGTCTTTTGGAGTGTGTCCCTGGCACAACACTGGAAGCAAAATGCACTCCACTCCACTCCAGCCCCTGCAGCAGAGCAGTGACAACCACCCTGCCAGACGCTGCACCCCCAAGAGGCTCCACTCTCCAAACAAACTCAACTATCCTAGGCAAAATAAAGCTCATGCAAAGGTTTGGTGGTCATATATGACACATATACGGGTTCTTACTACCTTCACAACACCAGGCAGGACAAGAGCCATAGTTGCAGTTGGCATATAGAGGGAGGACTGCAAAGCCGATTTCCCAGCACTAATAAACTGACCCCAACCAAGAATGTGCATCTAAAGCCTGGTAACCACAACCAGGGCTTCACCAGGCACAGGAACAGCCAGGGACTGATCTAAGCCTCAACAGGGTACTTTCCTTGCCAGCATCCCTGGCCCTCTGAAGAAACCAACACACGTGTTTTCTTGGCCTCGGCACAGGCTGTGCTCGTGTGGCTGACAAATAGCCTCTCTCCATTCTTTTGGGATTACGTGTTTCAATAGTGCCCTGGTTTCAACAAACAGCCAGTAAGAATGAGGAACCAGTTCACCCAAGCACCAGCTGCGAGCCTTGATGCATCTTCCTCCGGCCCCTCTGCCCCAGCCCTGCAGCAGGGCTGTGAGTGCTGCTTCTGCTCGCCCAGGTATCCACAAAATGGCACAGCTTCTTTCTATGCAGAGTGAGTGGAAAAACTTCTGTGCACTATGATCTGCAGCTCGTCACCAGCAACTTCCCCTTGAGGGCTTAATGTGGTTATTTCTACCCCTGATGCCTGTAATTAAATGAACATTTCCTTATGGCAGTGAGGCGGCCAAGGAAAACTGACTACAGGGAATTTTCATTCATCCTGATCTATACTCCCTCCTCTCTGGGTTGTTCACACAATGCTAACAAGACATCTTCTAAGCAGGCAGAAAGAAAAAAAAAAAAAAAGCCCTTAAACAGCCCACATGCAGACATACAGACAACCACCTGGGGAAACAAAAAGAGGAAGGAGACCAATTCCTTCCTTCTCCCCCTGCATCATTCTTCTACTTGCAAAACCAAGGAGGGTCAGATACCATAGAGCCAGGAGAGATGTTTCCACGCTCTACCAACAGACTTGTGCCGCCCAGCAGTCTGATGGGACCCTGATGAGGCACATGTCTCACTTCAGCACATCCTGCACATCCATGGAGGCTCCCAGCCCAGGGAAACATGTGGGGAACCACACACAGTCAATCCAGCTCTCTCTCATGTATTAACTGTTCCTGTCCTGTGGGACTGGAGAAGTGAGGCCAGAGTGCACTGAATTGTTTCAGACTGGAACTGATTCTGAACTACTGAGCAAAGCTACCAACCAGAACAGAGCTTGATATACAAACTCCTAGCAGCTTGCATCTCTACTCCTGACTTCCCATCTAGGTAGGAGCCCAGTTGTCTAGGGATACCTGGCCAACCGAGTCCAGCCCCACAATGCTGCCACAGCCCATCAGGATTAAAAATTTCACCAGATTAGGAACTGAGCTGTCCCTGGGAGATGCTCCTCACCTCCCACCCCTATGCCTCTCCCTGCTAGGACAGCAGAGACAA
Organism: Pycnonotus jocosus; assembly: GCA_013400435.1. Lineage (NCBI taxonomy): Eukaryota > Metazoa > Chordata > Aves > Passeriformes > Pycnonotidae > Pycnonotus > Pycnonotus jocosus. The sequence goes on along the minus strand of VWYP01010905.1, from coordinate 1,730 downwards.
TCACAGGGAAAGCCAAGGACACAAATCCTCCGTATCACCACCAGCTGGACAATAGCACTAGAAAGTTTCCAGCAGCCTCAGCAGAATAGGAAGCAGATCCTTGCCTTAGCACAGCAGTACCAGTGGTGGTCCTTTTGGCTGCCACATTTCAAAACCACCACGAGGTCCATCTCCTTCCTGTGCAGAGCAAACAGGTTTCAAGCTATGGGGATAGGGTCAATACTTGCTGGCAGATTGGCAGGGTGGGATTGTGGCAGTTCCCCCCCTCACATTTTATACTCTTCTCTGGAGGAGGCAGAGGTTTGGCTGGATTTGGGGACAGGGGTTTCCTGCTGAGAGATGAAGAACCCTTACCAGCTATGTCCAAGGTTTTCCCTTAGTGTGGACAACTTGCCTGGAGGAAGCCACAGAACTGGCTCCCTCCTCAGCTCTGGAGAGACTTATTGCTTCTGCGCCACAGAGTATTGGTACGAAGATCCATTTTGCTCTTTAAGCTCACTATGGTTTGCAAACCTAAAAGGCTTTATCTCTTCTCTTTAGAGAGCCCCAGAAAACACAGACTCACAGCTCATGGACAGAGAGGCTCTACAGATGACACATTTCCCCATGAACATTTTCAGGAGATTGGGGTAATAAGAGAGATGTGCCAGGGGACTGTATCTCACTGTATCACAGCTTGGTCGTGCTGGAAGACAGTGACTGGTTGGTAAATCAGCCCTTCCCTCCCTGTCAGAATGACTCAAGACAAAGACTCCTCCACACTTCAAATGTCCCTGCTCAGAACTCCTGTTCCACACTAACCAGATTTCTGTACAAAGGGATGGATTAGGGAGAAGGAGGACAATCTCAGCCTCATGGGTCTTTGGGGGATCCCTTTGTTGGGAAATTTCCTCAGACTATTTAAAAATAGAAGCAGAGGCTTCATAACTATTCCAAATATAATTATTCCTGCACTTAATTGCCTTTCCCTGGCACCCTATCTCTCCTCCAAATTTCAGGAGAAGGCTCTTGGGGAATCGTGGAGCCATCTCTGGTGACCCGTTCTTTGTATCAGTTCCGCGGTAGTTCGCAAAAACACCACAACGCCAGACGAAGCCATCGATACCCAGGCGAGCGGTGTTGGGTAGCGCTGCCGCAGCCAAGGCTGCCACGGCCGGGCCGGGCCGCGACCACCCGCCCCCTGCTGCCGGTGCCCCACGGCGTGCGGGGGCCCCGCGGGTCCCGTGCTGGGTGCCCCATCTCCAGGGCAGGAGAGCCGGGAGAGCAACCCACGTGCATGCAGCCCGCCATGCCGGGAATGCGGGGGGGCCCTGTCAACCACCGGAGTCCCGGGGCAGACACCAGCTGCACCACAGGGCTCTAATGCCAGGGTGGGGGCAGTGCCCAGCACACAGGGAGAGCTCCGCGGTGGGAAACTGGGAGCCAGCGCAAGTCCCGGTACCGCGGGTCAATGGTGCCTGCGGGGAACAGTGGGGTGATGGAGACCTGCCTGCTGTATAAGTCCCGGCGCCGCGGGGCATCGAATCCACGGTGCACCGCTGTTCCCCGGGCTGGAGGCTGAGCAGACTCGCCTCCCGCCGGGGATCTCGATGCCCGCGGAGGGGATCGACACCCACCCGCCACCGAGCCCATAGGGATGGCAGCGACTCCCGCCCCGCCAGCCTCACTCACCGACGGCCAGAAGCAGCAGCAACGCGGAGGCCCGGTGCAAGGGCTGCATGGCGCCGGCC
>VWYP01010904.1:0-49124 GCA_013400435.1 Pycnonotus jocosus | reverse complement strand
TGAGGGCTTCTTTGAGTGTTGTGGGGTCCTGTGGGTGAGGGTTCCTATGGTTGGTTGGTCTTGGGGGAACCCTGTAGGCAGTGGATCTTGGGGTGTTGATAGGTGTTGGAGGGTCCCTATGAGTGGTGGTTTTTGGTGTGCCTGTAGGGTCCATTTCAAGGACCCAAAACCCAAGTCAAGGTGCTGCACCCACCCTCTCCTGGTGTCACCTCCAGGTGAACAACAATGGGGTGATCTCCTTCGATGAGCCCGTCAGACAATACACCCCTGACCCTTTCCCTCTGGTGGATGGGCACCCTTCTGTGGCTCCGTACTGGGCAGATGTGGACAATGTGCTGGGAGGGGACATCTTCTACCGCCAGACCACCGACCCAGCACTGCTGGCGGACATCAGCCAGCACATCACCCAGTACTTCCCAGAAAAACCCTTCACCGCCACCTGGGCCTTGGTGGCTACCTGGGACCATGTGGCCTACTATGGCTCCACCTCCGAAAAGGTGAGCTCCATGGCCCATAGGGCGTGAAGGTCACTCATTGGCTCTTGTTCTCCCACTTGGTTGCCTTGTTGACCAACCTATCTTTGAACTCCAGAACCCATCCGTGACCTTCATGACTCATCCTTGACGTCTGTGACCTTTCTCCGTAGGGCAACACCTTCCAGGCTGTGCTGACCACTGACTCCAAGATGTTCTACATCATCTTCAACTATTGGGACATCCAGTGGACCACAGGGGCAGCAAGTGACGGGGATGCTGAAACGGGTCTCGGGGGGACCCCAGCACATGTAGGTTGGGAGGGTGGAGGAGGAGGGGGAGGTTGTCCCACTCCATGTTCTGAGGATGAGGATGATGAAGGTCAGGGATTGGCCCATCCCATTTCCTGGGTATGATGATCATCATGATCAAGGTCCAGGATTGGCCTACAACATTTTTGGGGAGGTCACGTTGTCCTGTCCCAGCTTCTGGAGATGATAATGATGAAGGTCACAGGTTGGCCTGTTTCAGCTTTTGGAGATGATGATGATGATGATGATGATGAAGACAGGAGGTTGTCCACCCTTCTTCTGGAGATGATAATCGTGACAGTCATGGTCATGGATTGGTCCATATAATTTCTGGAGGATACCAAATATGTTCACATCCTAAAATCATTTTGGAGGCCCACTACCACTTTGGGTGGGGTCAGCCCTTCTAGATTCCCTGTCCTCAATTTTCCAGGCGGGATTCAATAGCGGTGACGACACCAACTTCTACAACATTCCCGGATCCCAAACTGATGCTATCATCAACATCACGGCCACCTCCAACGTCAAGGTCCCAGGACGCTGGGTCTTCCGAGTGGATGTTTTCCAGGTGACAGGTGTGGATCCTCCCCAGCTGAACGACTGCTGGTTGTAAGTTGGAGGAGAAAATTAGGAATTTTGAGGAAAACTGGGAATTTGGGGGGTAAATTCAGGAGTGAGGGGGGAAAAGTGGGAATTTGAGGCAGTAATTTATGACTGTGGGAAGACCACTGTGAACTTAGGGGAAGACAGGTTCTGTTGGCGAAAGTTAGAAATCTGAGGGAACAGCAGGAACCTCGGTTGGAATATCGAGAATTTAGGTGCAAATTAGGAACTGGAGAAAACTGGGCATTTGGGGACAGGTGGGGATATTATGGGGTAATTTGTGAGGAAAATTTGGATTTCTGAGGGGAATATTGGGATTTTTGGGGGGTATTGGGGATTTGGGTAGAAAGTGCCTCTTGCTCTTGGGCTCTTGATATCTCCTCTAGGTAAATTGAGGGGAATGGGCTGGAGGGACATCATCACTGCCACTGTTACCACCAATGAAGTCACTGTGCAGGTCAAGATGATGCCAACCTCTATGAGAATAATAAAATTGTAGCTAAGACATTGCAGTGTCCATGTCCTTGTCATTTTCCTGGCACCCATGGTGATGTCATCACACTTATGTCACCATCACCCTCACTGTTCCCTCAGTTGCAGGAGATCTGAGGGGTTTGAGGGTGAAATGTGACAGAATTTGCCCAGTTTTGCATTTCTGGGTGTTAATTTCTGGGATCTTGCACAATATTAAGTCACATGGCAGCTGTATGCAGAAGAGACACAACCCACAACAGACAGCTTGGGATACACTCCCAAAATGCTGCACCTACAACACACTTGGATATTACAAGACACACAAAACAAGACAGAACTTTACCCCTCCCCACCCTTGGCTCCTACTCGCAGAAACATAGGATCATTAGGGCTGGAAGAGAACTCCAAGATCCTCAAATCCAACCTTTGACTGAACACTTCAGGTCAAGCAACCACAGGACTGAGTGCCATGTTCAGGTATTTCTTGAACACTCCAGAGATGGTGATTACACCTCCTTGAGCAGACCATTCCAATGCCCAGTTACCCTTTCTGTGAAGAAATTCCTCCTGATGTCCAGCCTGAACCTTCTCTGGAACAGCTTGAGACCATTTCCTCTTGTCCTGCTGCAAGCTGTCTAGGAGAAAAGACTCACTCCCACCTGGCAACAAACTCTTTCCCAGGTAATTGTAGAAAGTGAGAAAGTCACCCTTAGTCATCCTTTTCCACAGGCTGAACCCCCCCAAACTCCCTCAGCTGGTCCTTGTTCTCCGGACCCTTCCCCAGCTCCGTTCCCTGCTCTGGACACGCTCCAGCCCCTCTTGCCATGAGGGACCCAAAACTGCTCCCAGGATTCGAGATGTGGCCTCAGCAGTGCCAGCAGAAGGATGGTCACTGCCCTGCTCCTGCTGCCACACCATGGCTGGGACAGCCCAGGGGCCATTGGCCTTCTTGACCACCTGGAGCACTTGGCTCAGGTTTTGCTGCTGTCATGAGCACCCCTAGGGCCTTTTATAATGAGCAGCTTCCCAGCCACTGTGCTCCAGCCTGAAGCTGCAGAGGTTGTTGTGACCCAAGGGCAGGACCTGGCGCTTCCTCTTGGTGCACCTCATGCCATTGGCCTGGGCCTATTGATCACATCAATTCCTCAACCCACAAAATGCATTTTTAAAAAAAAATCCATCCTTCTCCTTCCTGTTTTTTTTCTTTTCTCTCTTTTTTTTTTTTAACCCCAATCACACCCTCTATTTCTCAAAAAATACACTATTCTTGCTCCCTCACCTCCTTGTTATTGTGGAACAATTTAAACCATATTGGGCAAAAAACCCTTGACATCTGGTAATGCCAATTTTTGACATCAGTTTTGACAAAAACTCCTTGTTTTTCTCTCTGTTTTCACCTTTTCTGGCCAAAAATTATCTCACGTCATTGGGTGGGGAGGTCCCCTGAGGGTGCCTGGATTAGTCATTTTCTTCCCCCTTTTTCTGCCAAAATTAAAATATAATTGAGGGAGGAGCCAGATTTGCTTTCCTGAAATAGTGTTTTCTTCACAGGTTTGGGGATAAAACGGAGCTCTTTGGGGATACAGAGCTAAGCTGGGGATCAAACGGAGCTGAACGCAGGTAAGGGCAAATGTATCTCTAATAACTGATAATTTTTTTTCAGGAAAGACCCTAAAGTGGGAAATCCACCTGAAAACTCCTCAAGCTCCCCCTTTTCCCCCTGCTCTCCCCCCCACCACTGCAGCCCTGGGTCTCGTCCTGGGAGCAGAGGAATTGGAATGTTTGTGACAGGATCTGGAGAGAAAAGGGCTGGATAGAGGGATGGAAGGAAGGGAGGGAGAAAGGAAGAAAAGGAAGAAGAGAGAAAAAAGGGGAAAAGAAGAAGGAAGTGAAAAAGGGGAAGGAAAGGGAAACTGGGGAAAGAAGAGAGGAAAAGAAAAAACAAAAAAGAAAAGAGTGGAATACAGGAGGAAAGGGGGAAAAGGGAGAAAAAAAGAAAAAGGGCAAGAAAATGAAAACTAGGGAAAGAAGGAAGAAAAGAAGAGAAAATTGTGTGGAAAAAGCAGAAAAAAAGGAAAAGAGTGAGGCAAGGGACAAAGGGGTAGAAAAAGGAAACGAGGGAGGAAGAAGAAAAGAAAAATGAAGGAAGTGGAGGAAAAAAAAGGGAAAAGGGTAAAGAAAGAATAAAAGGGCAAGGAAATGAAAAAAAGTGAAGGGAAGGAGTAAAAAGGGGGAGAAGGAGTAGAAAAAGGAAAACAGTTGAAGAAGTGGAAAAGCCAAAAGGGGATCTAGGGGAAAAGAGGAGAAAATGGAAAAATTAAGCAAAAGAAAGAATGGGGAAAATAGGGGAAAAAGAGATTACAGAAAAGTAGGAAGAGGAATAAGAAAAAGGGAGGAAAGAGGAAAGAATAAAAGGAAAAGCGAAATGAGATTCAAAGGTACCTGGGATGATAAGGGAAGGTGTGTGGAAATGCCCCCCCCAAAAGTCAATTTTGGTACTAAGTGCAATAAAAGCCAATTTTGGTACTAGGTGCAATAAAATTCACATTTTTGAGTAAATGCAATTAAAATAGTGAATTTGAGGATAGCTTGAATGAGAAAAACAGATTTTGGGAACAAATTTAGGACAATACTGAATTTTGGGATGAGTACAAGGCTGAAACACACAGATTTTGGGGATTTGTATGACTTTTGTGTGAAGAAATGGTGAATTTTGGGAGAATTCTAGTGAGAAATATGAGAATTTGTCTGGTTTTTTCCCTTTTCCACCCAGAACATCATGGATGGCAGCCTGGGAAAAGCAGATGTGCAGAGATGGTTCTGGATTGTTATGCTCTGGGGTAAGTTGAAACAGGGTGGCGAAATGCCTCAGAATCTGTGAAATTCCCCTGAAATGATGAATTTCCTCAAAATAAGGGTTTTCCAGCTCAGAAGAAGGATTTCCTGGCCCAAAATCTCCATCTTTTGCCCAGGGAATTAATTAGGATTTCATCAAATTCATGGTTGTTCAAATGGTTCGTTCCTGTGAATGATGATCCAACAGATTAATCTAATTAATTAAATATTTGTTCAGAATTTACTCTCCTAACTGGAGTTTACTCTCGCAACTGGAGAATGAGTGTGTGAAAAATTAATCAAATCAATGATCAAATTATTACTCCATCAAATCAATGATATAACAAATTAATAGTTCATTAAAATCAATCAATTTCATCAAATCAGTAATCTATTAAAGTAATAATCCATCAGATCAATGTTAATTTATTTTTTTCTCCAAAATATTATCCTATCAAATCCATAGTCCATAAACTCAATAAACTGTCAAATCAAAATCAATGACCCATGAAATTAACACTTCATCAAATCAACAGTGTGCCCAATAAAAAGTCCATCAATTGATTGATCCATTGACTCAAAAGTCCGTTAGCTCAATAATCTATTGAATCAATAATCCATTAAATCAATGATCCATCAGATGAATGGTCTAGCAAAATCTAGATTTGAAGTCCATCAAGCCAATAATTTATCTAATCATTAACCCATTAAATTAATAATCTATGAATCAATAATGCACCAAATTGATCAAGTTATCAAATCAGTAGTCCACCAAATCAATAACCCAGAAATCAATGATCCATGAAATCAACTGTTCATCAAAGCAATTATCTATCTATCAATAAAATCTCTATAAAATCTCTATAAAATCAATAATCCATCAAATTAATAATCCATCAAATCAATAATCTATCAAATAACCTGCCCCCCTTCTTCCTCTCCCCAGCTCTCCTCCATGCCCCCAGCATCACCTCTGAGATGTCACCACCTCACCTGGGTGACGAGTTCCTGGTGGCCTTCCTGCAGAATGGTGACCAACGCACTCTTCGCAGTGACTTCCGCCTTCTCCTCCTCACTGGCCCCTCCCCATCCACCACTGCCACAATCTCCATGAAGAGACCTGCATTACGGATGACGGTGCAGGCAGCTGCCAACCAACCAGTCCTGGTGAAGATCCCACCCCAAGCCGAGATGGTAGGAAGCCAAATTTTTGAAAATGCTGTGGTGGTGAAGACCACTGCCGCTGTCACTGCCGTGATGGTCAACGACAAACCCACAGCAGCTGACTCCGCAGTCATTATTCCGGTCCACAGGTGGGGTACAGAATACCATGTGGTCACCCCCAACCCTGGCCCCACCCGCAATGCCCAATTTGTGGTGGCTGCTTGGGATCAACCTACCACAGTCAACATTCACCTCAATGCTGACGTCACCTTCCGTGGACGCCTGCACCGACGTGGCTCCACCCTTACCATCCCACTGGAGCCGTTCCAAGCAGCACAGATCCAGAGTGTGGCTGATCTTTCTGGAACACGGGTGGTAGCAAAGAGACCAGTGGCCGTTTTTAGTGGTCACACCTGTGTGGGCAGGTTGAGCCGCTGTGACCATGTGGTGGAACAGCTCCACCCTATTGCCCAGTGGGGAAAATCCTTCCTTGTGCCACCAGTGCCCTTCCAGGGACAATCCAACCTCATCTACATCACTGCTGCCCAACCAACACGTGTCACAGGTCACGGTGAAGTCACTAAGACCACGCGAGAAATACAACCCAACCACTCACTGCTCTACGGCACCCAATCCCCACAAGGCTTGTTCCTCACTTCTGAAGCTGGTGTCCAGGTTTTTCTGTTGGGCAGTGGCGAAAACAGTGGTGCAGTGACCTTTGAGCCCTTTTTTGTCAGCATCCCGGACATAACTGGTTACTGCAATTCCTACAGTGTTGTTGCACTGGAAGGATATGACAACCGCATCCTGCTGGTGGCCAAGACGGCAGAAACTTCTGGAATACTGCTGAACCAGAGGCCATTAGGGAGTGTGGCATGGGAGCCAATCCCCGGGACAGAATATTCATGGGTTGGGATAAATTTGGGAAGTGGATTTGGAATTCATCGTGTGGTGCATGAGACAGCAGCATTTGGGGTGTGGAACGTCGGGATGGGACAGGGAAAGCGCTATGGAGCAGAAGGAGCTTGCGACACTGGTGAGTAGAGGTGGAGTTTGATATCAATAAATGATCTAGACTTATATAGATATCAATAACAGATAGTTATACTAATTGTATTTAATTATATCTAATCATGCAAATGACAAAAAATCAATTAAACAGAAATAATACCATTACATAATAATATTATTCTATTATAATAATTCATAACATTATATGATAATATATCATTATAATAGTAACATATTTAAAAATACTAATATAGAAATAGGATCAATGATAAAAACCCTAAATGTAATATACTAATTAAATTAATAAGAATCAATGGACAAATATATAAATAATACATAAAAATCACTATCTAGAAATATAAACATATAATAAATAGCAAATATCCAAGTATAAAAGACAAATATATCTATATCACATAATGTCTGTGAAAAATTTATATTTATACATTATTTAGAAGCATACACATTTATTATATTTCTAATAATTCTGTATGATGGAAATACATAAGCAACATATGGATAAATAATATCTAAACAAACATAGAGTTAATATATAGATATTTATAAATAATATAGAAAAACTTACGTGTAATTACAAATCAGATATAAACCCATGCAAAATATAGAAATGAATTTATACTTAGACATATCAATGATATAATCAATTATAGAATTTAATTCTCTGCCACTAATAAACCCACAGACCCCTGCCGGCGGGTGCAATGCCGCCCTAAGGAGAGTTGTCACCTGGACAAGGGCACGCCCACCTGCCGCCATGACTACCTGGGCACCTGCACAGGCTCCCCATCCCTGCAGTACCACACCTTCGATGGGGCCTCTGTGTCTTCCCGTGGTGGCTGCAGGTACACCCTGGCGAGGTACTGCGGGGCTGACCCCACCCTGGAGCCCTTCACTGTGGAAGAGCAGCGGAGCCGGGATCACTCCGAGAAGCCATTGGCCAATGTCTATGTCTACAGCTACAATGTCTCCATCCGTGCCAGTGAGGACAAGGCCATCCAGGTTAGTTTCTCCAGGTGTCAGATCCATCGTCTCCAATATAACCATTTGTTCCAAGTGGATTAAAATTTCTGGGTGAGCTTGACCTTCAAAAAACAAGGAAAAACATTCAAAAAAGTGTGAGAGTGTCAATATTGATGTTGACCTTAAAAAATAAGTAGAACCACTACACGTGTGGAATTTGGGGAATTTTTAAACTCCTAATCAATTTTCCAGGTGGAATGTGTTCTTTTCCAATCTTGGTCTCCACACAAAGCAGATTAGCTCGGAAGATGTAGAAAATGGTTCAGATTGGGGGTTTGAGCTTTTCTTGTTGTGACTCTCCAGGAAGAAGGGCAAAAATTCTGATTTATAATGAAAATTGATTATTCATAAGATCATTTCTCCCTCTGTTTGTACTTATGTGCTTTTTGTGGGATTTGGAACCACCTGCTGAGGTTTAACCCTCCTTCTCATCTTCCCGCCCCACAAGGTTAACAACAAACCCACCAACTTTCCAGCCACCCTGGAAGAGGGAAAAGTCCAGATTTTCCAAAATGAGGGTCGCATTATCCTCCAGACGGATTTTGGGCTGCAGGTGACCTATGATGAAGACCAGGTTATCATGGTGGCAGTGCCCAGCAGCTACTTTGGGGCCAGCTGTGGCCTCTGTGGCAACTTCAATGAGGATACAGATGATGAAGCCATGGTTCCCAATGGTATTCCTGGTGAAGGTGGTGACGATTGGGCAGAAAGCTGGAGAGATCCCTCATGCCAGGAAGATTGTGGAGACCAGGAGATGGCACAGGGCACAGAGGGGTGTGGTAAGTTCATGTGGGGGTCTGTGAAGATCTTGGGGAAGGGAGAAGAGGATCCATGTGAGAACTTAGTTGTGAGTATTAGCCTAGAGCAATGGTTGTAGGCATCAACACAATCAACGTGTCTTTTCACTCTAAAACATCCCAAAATCCACCTATCCACCCAATCTGACCCCAGGTGTCCATAACACATGGAATTACACCAGCATTTTCCTGAAGGCCATCCCTGCTTGATGTCTCATGAACTCCACAATCCTTGTAGGCATCAGTAAAAGTAGCAGGGAAGGAATGACCCCAAAAATCTACCTGATCTCGCTCCAGCTGCACAAAAACCAGGGAGTTGTGCTGAGATTTTTCTGAGGGTTGTCCCTGTGAAGTGTATCTTGAACTCTAGTTTAGTTTAGGTGTTAGTGTAACCAACACCTCCATTACAGGGCATACTTGCATTGGTTGGTCCTCCCTAAAATACTCCTAAGTCCTCCTGATTTGACTTCAGGTGTCCGTAACACATGGAATTCCACTGGGGCTTTCCTGAGGACCACCCCTGTATGATGGCTCACAGAGTCTTAAATCCCTTGTAGGCATCAAGGCAACCAACAACCCCAGCACCACTGCCTCTGCTTGTTTCCACAACAATCACTCCTACAAGCTCCACGAGGAATTTTGGGAAGATGGGAGCTGCCGGAAGCGATGCCAGTGTGAGGGTTCAGGGGTGGTGACTTGTAAGCCAGGTGGATGTAGATCCCATGAGAAGTGCGTCACGGTTAATGGCGTTGGCAGGTGTACACCCAACAAGCACTACACTTGCATTGGGACGGGTGACCCGCACTACACCACCTTTGATGGAGTGAGGTTTGACTTCCAAGGCTCCTGCATCTACCAGTTTGCTGCCCTCTGCACCCCCAAGCCCACCCTGGTCCCCTTCAATGTCACCGTGGAAAACAACCACCGCGGCAGCCGTGCCGTGTCCTTCACCAAGACCGTCAACCTGGAGGTCTATGGGAGTCTCATCAGCATGAGCCAGGAACACCCACGCAAGGTTAAGGTAGGTAACCCCTCAAGGAATCCCTTTCACCCCCAAATTCCCTCAAAAAATTATTTTCATCCCCACATTTCCTCATATTCCACTTTTTTCCATTCTAGTTAACTTTGTCCCCCCAAAGTCTTCCTTTTTCCCCCAAAGTACCCTTTTTTAATGCCAAATTCTCCATTTTCCCCCAGATTCCCCCTTTTTCTCACCGAAATCACTCTTTTTATCCCTCAAATCCCCTTTATCTCCCCAACTACCATTTTTTCACTAAGTATCTCTTTTCACCCCTAGACTCCTCCCTTTTCCCTCAAATTGCTCTTCATTTCCCCCCAAATTCCCCTTTTCCCAGAAAATCCCTAATTTGGCCTCAAAATTGTTCTTTTTTCCTGCAAAATCATCTTTTCACCAAAAAATTTAATTTTCTCCCCTAAAATGCCTTTGTCTGCAAATTCTCCTCTTTTTCTGCCCAAGTACCATTCTTTTCACTGAAATCCTCCTTTTATCTCTCAAATACTATTTTTCCCCCCATATCATTTACCCTAAAAATATTATTTTCCCAATCCTCCTAGTTGCCCCAAATCACCTGTTTTCCCCAGAATTCCATTTTCTCTCCCATGCTTTCCCTTTTTCACCAAAAAATCCTTCTTTTCCCTCTAAATCCAACGTTTTGTTGCAAATTCCCTCTTTTTCTGCCAAATTCCTATTTTTCCCCAATTTTTCTCCAAATTATGTTAAATATATACTATATTTAAACCAAATTAAAATATAAAAAATAAATCAAATAAAAATACAAAAAAGTAGACAATAATAATAAAAGCATAAAGGTAAAAAAAAAGCCAATAAAATGTCAATAATGAGAAATAAATGTAAAAAGAAAAAACCTAAAAATATAAGAGAAATTAAAATAAAATTGTAATATAAATAAAAATACAATAACAAAATAAAATAAAACTATCATACTATGATTTCAAACTTCTCTCCTGTCTCCACCCTTTGTCTCCCTCCTCTTCCTGCAGGTGGATGGTGCCTTTGTGTCTCTTCCCTTCACCCATCCCCACTTTTCTGTGTTCTACCGTGGTGTCCATGGCTTTGTCACCACCGACTTTGGTGTCACTGTCACCTTTGACTGGTACAGCTACGCCCGTGTCATCCTTCCCACCACCTACTCTGGTGTCGTCTGTGGCCTCTGCGGCAATGCCAATGGCGACCCTGATGATGACTTTGTCACCCCTGGTGGCCACCGTGCCTCTGATGAGACTCAGCTGGGTGACAGCTGGAAAGTGGGGGATGTCCCCGGGTGCTCAGCTGGTTGTGGCTCAGAGTGCCCAGTATGTGATGCGGTGAAGGTGCAGCCGTACCGTGAGGACAGGTACTGTGGGGTGATCACCCAAGCAGGGGGACCCTTCCGGGAGTGTCACCATGTCATCAACCCAGAGCCGTTCCTGCAGGACTGTGCTTTTGATGCCTGTCATTACAAGGGACACCGTGACACAGTGTGTCAGGGTATCTCTGCCTATGTCACCGCATGCCAGAGTCACGGGGTGGTTGTGGAGACGTGGAGGACGGCAGAGTTCTGCGGTGAGTGTGGGTGGGATATGGGTGAATGGGACCCTCTCTCCTCTCCCCTTCCTCCCTTCTTTCTTCCTCCTTCCTTCCTTCCTTCCTTGAGGGGCTCACTTTCCCTTTGGATATTCCCCTCACTCCCTATTTCCTTCTTTTTTTCCCCCAGCTCTTTCCTGCCCCCCTAACTCCCACTATGAGCTCTGTGGGAGCCCCTGCCAGCCCACCTGCCTCACATCCTCCGTTCCCGACTCCTGTCCTGTAACTCCTTGCTCCGAGGGCTGTTTCTGCGACACCGGTTATGTCCTCAGCGGCTCTGACTGTGTTCCCCACTCTGAGTGTGGCTGTGAGTACCTTGGTCGCTACTACCAGAAGGACACTGAGTTTTACTCCTCATGCCGGGAACGCTGCCACTGCAGCACCAATGGCACAGTGACCTGCCAGGAGGCATTCTGTGGTGCCCACGAGGAGTGCCGGGTGGAAGATGGAGTGTTGGGATGTCACCCTACGGGTTATGGCCGGTTGGTGGTGTCAGGAGACCCCCACTATGTCACCTTTGATGGACGCACCTTCAATATCCCGGGATCCTGCACTTACATCCTGGCACGGGTGTGCCAGCCGGCACGGCGGTTGGTCAACTTCACGGTGGTGGTGGAGCATGAGGCAGGCAGTCACGGTGACCCAGTGCTGATGAAGAGGGTGGTAGTATCCATCCATGGGTACACTGTCACCCTGGAGCGGGGACGGAGGTGGGAAGTGACGGTAAGTCTGGAGACCAACATAGTGAAGTGGTGATGATGAAGAGGGTGGTGGTGTCCATTCATGGCTACAGTGTTAAACGTGGAGAGGATCCAGTGGTTCCTATGGTGATGACATAAATATAAGGAGGGTGTTTCCCTCTGCAGCTACTGTCACTGTGGAGTGGGATCTAGTGACTCTATTCCAAGTGTCACATGTCACCCTATCCCCGTTCCAGGTGGACTTGGAGCGCTACACCCTCCCACTGGTGACAGAGGACAAGAACCTCCGCATTGGCCAAGAAGGGAGTAACATTGTCCTCCACACTGCTGCAGGAGTCCGCATCCTCTACAACACAGCCACCTTCCTCCTCATCACTGTCCCTGATGTCTACCGTGGCCGGCTCTGCGGCTTGGGCGGTGACTATGATGGGGATCCCAGTGATGACTTCCGGCTGCCCAGCGGGGCACTGGCAAGAACCACCCAGGAGTTTGTCACCTCCTGGAAAATTCCAGAGAAGGACAGAGCATGCAATGATGGCTGCGATGATGGCGTGTGCAGCAAGTGTGATGTTGCCAACGAGGCAATGTATGGCAGGAACGGATCCTGTGGGATCATCCGTGACGCAGAAGGGCCGTTCCAGGCATGCCACCCACGCATCAGTCCCGTGGAGTATTTTACCCACTGCGTCCATGATGTCTGTGCTGCCCGTGGGGACCGTGCTGCCTTGTGCCATGCACTGCAAGCATATGCCACGGCTTGCCAAGCCGCTGGCGCTACCGTCAGAGCATGGAGGACAAAGGAGTTCTGCCGTAAGTCAGGAAGAATTTTGCCACTCCAGGTCCTCTTTTCCTCAAAAGCTACATTTTCTCCTGGGGGAAAAAATATAATTGGGAAAAAAAAAAATCCCTCAAGTTTTGGAAAAATTAGTTATGGAAAGAATTGCCCCCACCTAGGGAAAATTTTCCTCTTTTTGGAAAATGTTGCCTCAAATTTTAACAAAGTTCCCCTGCATTTCAAATACATCTTCACACTTTGCAAAAATTCCTTCAAGTTTTAGAAAATATCCTTCAATATTTAAAAAACCTAAAAAAGTGAAAAAATCAAATTTCATAAAAGTCTTCTATTTTTGAAAGAATTCACTGAGATTTTAGGAAAAAAATTATTCTTTTTGAAAAAAAATCTTCCCATTGTGCTGAAATTTCTTTAAAATTTGGAAGTTCTCTCTTAATTTTGGTTAAAACCTTTCAGTTGTGAAAAAAGCCTCAAAATCTGAAAAAATTACTAATCATTTATAAAAATAATAAAATTTTGAAAATTTCTCTCCATTTTTGAAATTCTTTCCTCTAATTTTGAAAAAAAACCCCATACCTTTCAGTTTGGAAAAAAAAAAATTCACAGAAAACCTTCCAATTTTGCTAAAACCCTTCCAATTTTGGGAAAAAGCTCAAATTTCCTGAAGAAAAAACCCTCAGTTTTTAAAGAAACCACCCATTTAGGTAAAATGAATAATATATTTTACTGAAAACACTCCAGTATGGAGGAATAATAAGTTTAGAACTATGCCCTCCAGTTAAAAAACCCATTAATTTTGTTGAGAAAAACTCCTCATTTTGATGAAAATTCCCAAGTTAGGAAAAAGCCTCCCATTTTGAAAAAGACTCGGTCAAATAAAAGAACACAACCTTTTTTTTCCTGAAAACCTTAAAATTTTGACCAAAACCCTGCACAGTTTTGGAATTGTCCTAACAATGCTGTTTTTTCCTTTTCCCCAGCCCTATCCTGCCCCCCAAACAGCCACTACGAACTCTGCACCCGCACCTGTGACCTCACCTGTGCTGCCCTCGTGGGCCCTGCCCCCTGCACCTGGCAGTGCTTTGAGGGGTGTCAGTGTGATGAGGGCTTTGTCTTCGATGGGGACTCCTGTGTGTCACCTGAGCGCTGTGGCTGCCTCCACAGGGGACGCTACCTCAAGGTCAGTTGAGAGGGCAGGTGACACCCAAGGCTGGGGACTGGTGGGGTTGGTTTTCTGGGAATCAGGTTGAGGGTTGAATTGCCCCATCTAGAAAGTTCCAGAGGGTTTGGGGGAGAAAAAAGCACAATTAACAGCAAAAAGGAAAATTGGTGGGGGAAAATAAAGGACAATTAGCAAGGGAGCAGTCAGGCAAAATTAATTAATAATTAATGAGAAAAAGGGAACAATTAATGATGAAAAAAGGACACCAAAAATTTGTGATTAGCAGGGAAAAAGTTACCATTAACTAGTTGAGCTGCTCAAAGTCCCTCAAATCCACCTGAAATTCTCGCTCCATAGGATTTTTCCTCTTGGAATTTGGGAAATTCCTCCAAAATTTGGAAGATTGTGCTTAACCTGTGAGATTTCCCTTTCCAGGCAGGTGAGAGTGTCACCTTCAACAACTGCTCCAAGGAATGCCACTGTCACCCATCACGGGGACTGGTGTGCCAGGACACTCGATGTTCCCAGGACCAGGTGTGCATCACCCGTGATGGGGCACAGGTGTGTGCCAGGAGGGAAGGCCACTGCCAGGTCATGCCTGGAGCCACCTTGACCACTTTCGATGGTGTCTCTGGGCCCCTCTTGGCCAGTGGTACCTACAAAGTATCAGCCCTCTGTGATGAAGAGGCACCAGATTGGTTCAAGGTGGTGATGGAGGTCAGCGACTGTCGTGACATGAATGTCCCTGCAGCCACGGCTGCCATCATCTTTGTCCGTGAGGGCGTTGTAAGCGTCAATGGCAACATGGAGGTGTGGGTGAGTGGAGCAGGTGAGGGGGTTTTCGGTGGTTTGGGTCAATCTAGAGAGATTTGGGCAAAAACCTCTCTAAATTTTGCCTGGTAGTGAGCTACTTTGTCTGATGTGGAGAGATTTTGCCCAATAATGAGCCATTTTTGCAAAATGAGAAGAGTGATTTTGGCTCTAGCCAAGCTAGAGCTCTTTGTCCAAGAACAAATGCACTTTCTGTCATGTTTTTCATAATTTTCTGATATTTTCCCAGGTCAATGGCCTCTTCACCCGGCCCCCCACCACCATTTCTGACTCCATCTTTGTGGCATCGTCCCCTGAGAATGTTACCGTCACCCACAGCTCTGGGATGTCCGTCACCATCACCCAGGATGGGAAGGCAACCATCACTGTGACCTCAGGCCTGGCCTCCCGTCTCTGTGCCCCCTGTGGGAATTTCAATGGAAACCCCAGAGATGACCTGAAGCTTCCAGATGGACGTGATGCCCGAAGTGTTGGAGAAGTAGTGGATATGTGGAAATCCCGGGATTTTGCTGGATGGTGAGTAAGTTCTAATTTATTTACCCCCAAATCCAAGAAAATTATGTTTTCCCACTCAAAAATTTGGCAATAATGTCATTGGGGGAGGGGCTGGGCAGATCCTGGAAGGAATTTTCCAGTTTCTTTGGTTTCATCCGCAGCGACTGAGGCAGGATCCTGTGGGAACGATCTGGGTAAGCAACTGCTTTGCCAAGAAATGAGCCATCTTGCATTATAAGGGGCTTTTTTTTCCCAATAAGATATTTTTCCCAATGAGCCATTTTGCATAGTAAATACCATTTTCCCCCCAAACTTAGCTGCTTTCTCCAAATCAAGCCATTACCCATAATGCTGACCCACTTTTGCATAAAAAAGACACATTATTTGCATATTAATAATCCATTTTGCATAATACTTCCCCATTTTTACCAAAACAGACCCATTTCTGCCCAAAATGATGTATTTCTTTCTCTTTCAGCCACATCTCCCACCAGACTCGTCAGGAAGTTGATGCTCCTATCTATCCCATCCCATAGGTGGATCACCTCAAATCCCCCAAATCTGGGAAAATTCTGGATTTTGCCTCAAATCCATGAAATTTTCCTGGATTTTTCTCAAATAGATTAACCCTGTGTGGATCCTAATGCCCTGATGTCTCATCCACCCCCTCAAACTCAGAAATATATCAAATTCAGGTCACAAAGATCCAAATCCTAGTGTTTTTTCTCTGTATAAAAATGATATTTCCAAGGGCTGGTTTTGATACAACAGTCAATAAATGCTTCTAAAGGCTTTTTTGGGTGTGAATTTGAGGTTTATTTGCTAAGTTGGAAAACTGGGGGGTCATCATCCTGATGGGTAGGGATATTTTGCCTCTAAATGTGCATCAACGTGACCCCCAAGTGTGGGGCACTTGGACCCTTATGTGGAGCATTGCAGCCCCAAAGTATGTGGCATTCTGACTCCAACATCCTATAACCTCTAAGTTTGTAACACCATGGACCCCAACACCCCAAGTGTGGGGTGTTTTGACTGCAAATTGTGGTGCCATGTGATGTAAAACTCACTGTGGCCCCTAAATGTGGTACATATGACCCAAAAGTGTGGTGCAATGTTACTCAAAAGAGTGGGCCACTATGACTCCAAATTGTGAGGCAATTTGACCCTAAATCATGTGGTCCAAAATGTGGGGTACCATGACCCACAAGTCCAGGGGAAAGTGATGCCTATCCCTGGATCATTGTAACCCCAAAGAGTAAAACACCGTGACACCCAAATGTGGAACAATGTGATCCTCAAGTGTGAAGGGGTTTTGCCCCAAAATGTGGGCATTGTGACCCCAAAATGTGGGGCACTGTGACACCCAGGTTTGAGGTATTGAGACCCCCCTATATGAGTCACTGTGACCCCAAAGTGTGGAACACTGTGACTCCCCCAAGTGTGAGGTGTCTTGACAGCAGAGTGTGCAACAATGTGACCCAAGAGTGTGTGGCACTGGAACCCCTAAGAGTGGGGCACTGTTAACCCAAGCATAGGGCAATACAACCCTGAAGTACAGGGTATTCTGACCCCAAAATACATGATGTTCTGCCCCTAAAGTGTGAGACATTTTAGCCTTCAAGAGTGTGGCATTGTGACCTCCAAATGAAGGACACTGCAACCCCAAACAGTGTGACCGTGTGACCCACAAGTGCAGAGCATTTTGACTCTAAAGTGTCAGGCACTGTGACTCCAAAATGTGGGATGATGTGAAAACAAATGTGGGGTGCTGCTCCCCATAAATGTGAGGTACTGTGATTTCCCACTTGGGGAACACTTTTACCCCAAAGTGTAGGATGTCGTGACCCCTAAGTATGGTGCATTTTGGCCCCCAATTTTGGGATGTTCTGTCCCCAAAATGGGGGCAACGTGACTCCAACATTTGGGACAATGAGACCCAAATGCGTGGGACAATATGACCCCCAATTTTGAGGTGTTGTAAGTCCAAATTTCAGGGCATTGTGACCCCAGTCTTTTGGGCACTGTGCCCCACACTGAGCCGCTCCCTCTCCAGTTTCCCCCTTCCACGCTGAATTGCTCCTCTCTCCCTCCCCACCTTTTTTCCCTGTTTCTGCTCCATTCCTGCTTGCATTCTTGACCACCCAGACTCTGGGGTGGGGACTCCCAATTCTTTCTCATTTACCTCCATGAGAGAAGGATATCCGGTGTCTCTCACCCTGCCTTGGGAAGTCCCCAAATCTCTGAGTTCTCGCCTCAAAAATAACAACAAAACCTTGGCAGTGGGATACAAAATTCCCAGAAATACGGGAGGACCTGGCAGAATTCCCAGGTTTTCGCAACAATTTGGGGCCAGCAAAAAACCCTTGGAATTCTTGTGAAATAAAGGCTCCAAAAATAAGCAAAAAGGTTTTTAACCCTTTTTTTTTTTTTTGCCATTTTTTCTCTTCAAAATCTGGTGTTTTTGGGGTTGTGGATGCATTTTTTTGGAACAAAAGTGGGAAAAGTTGGTGTGCAGGTAGTTTTCAAGGAGGGTGTAGTGGGACTGGGGCTTGTCTGGGGGTGTGGAGTGCCCCAAGGTGGTGGGAGGAATTTGAGTTCTTTTGGTGTGGCCCAGAGTGGAAGACCTTGGGGGTGTGAGGGGCTGGGAGAGGGGTTTGGGAATGGGGGGTTGGTTTACTCCAGGTGTGTCTAGGAGTTTTGGGGTCCCCCAAGGTAGGGGAGGAGGTTAATGTGAGGGGCCAGCAGCTCTGCTGGGCACTGGAAGCCCTGGGAACACTGAGAGACCAAACTCAACTTGCACATTTCAAATATTATGTTACTCAAATACTCCTACATTCAGTCAATATTCAAGCATTAATATCACAACTGTGTTTTTTATTTGATTTTTGTATGATGTAACAATTTTAAAAGAGTTTTTAAATTGCCTTCTGAGTCAAGAATGAACACAGTCTCATTTTGAAACGAGAGTTCTTGTCACCTTCACCATGATCTCCACATGTGAAAGGAATTTTTATTTAGGAAACATGCTAGTGGTTTTTTCTCTGTTTCTTTTACTTTTTCTTTTTCTTTCTTTTTCTTTTTCTTTTTCATTTTCTTTTTCTTCTTTTTTTTTCTTTTTCCTTAATTTTTTTTCAACTATTAATGGATGTTCACTCACCTGTTTATGGTGGTTTCTGAGCACTGGAACACCTAGAGTGTGGAGGATGTCTCAGAAGCCTTTTTAGCTTGTTGTGTTGAAAGGGATCAATTGCAATAAATAAGAAATTGATCAATATTTTGTCTTTTCCTCAGAGACAAATGCATTCAACTTTTCTTTGTGTTTTAATGGAGAAAAACTTCACTGACACACAGGGGTTGATGTTAACTCCTAAATCACCCTTATTTGATAATTTATTCTGTTTCAAGTATTGTTATAACACAGTCACAAAGATGCTCAAATCTTGTGGAGAATAAACCCTGTTGCTTTAAAAGCATTAGGAGAATAAATTAAAATTCTTATTTAAAATTTTAAAAAAGAGAAGATTCCCTTAAAATAAGATCAGGCAGAGCCTGCATAGTCCATGTGGTGTTTTGCCACCTGTTCAAGCCAAATATCCTGCAGCAGTTTTCCAGGAGAAAATCACTAACTGAAAAGTACAGCCTGTTGTTTCTACATCAAAGACAAAATGCAGTTAGTTTCTGCCTCAAAATCAGCAGTCTGAAGAAATGGCTCCAATTAAAACAAACATACAAGGCTCCCTTTGTTTTGTTGGTTTTATTTTCTTTTCTTTTGCCCGCAAGCATTGACATTTTAATTCCTATGTTTAAGATCATGCACTAGCTTTGGCTGCAAGGTCAAAATTTAATTTACTCGTAAGTTGCAGCCCAATCATTCAAATTTTTAGTAAATTAAAAGTGCAATGTTCAGCTTCCACTGAAAATCTTGTAGGAAAGTACAAAGTATAGCTTTGATAATAAAGCACAGAAATATAAAGCAAAAGGTGTGAATCTCACATTTTTTTCACAGAGGACCTATAATGTCATCAAACTTTTGGTCTACCTACTTGTTAGAAAAACTTAATTTAGAAAAAAAAATTGTAATAGATTGCTGCAAATTAGTATCCCCTTCTCTCCCTGTATTTGTCAGCAGATCTATCCATAGATCCGTCAGCCAGAGACTGGTGGTAACAGTGATGGAAGCATGCAGGAGATGGCACATAGAATCACAGAGTCATGGAATGGTTTGGGTTGGAAGGGACCATAAAGCCCATCCCACCCCTGCCATGGACAGCCACATTTTCCACTACCCAGGCCTCCAAGCCCTGTCCAACTTCGCCTTGAACACTTCAAAAGATGGGGCAGCCACACATTCTACCCTAACTTTTGGACTCCCAATGAGTCACAGGCCTGTGTTTTGCTCTAGGATTTTCAATGATCTTTTGTATTTGATGGTTCCACACACTCTCCCTGTGCAGGGAGAGAGCAGAGTCACAGCAGAAGCAGTGTACCTCCAGTTTGTACCCCTGTGCCATGGCACAAGGTATGTGTTTTACTTTCAGAGTATTTCCACAAGCAAAACCAATAAAGGTTACTTCTGAACCACAGAGAATTTCTTTACCCCCCAGTGGAGAACTTTTTGTTTAAACTAAGCAGATGATTTCCCTTTTGGAATTCAAAGGGCTCAGGAGTAAACCTAGGTCCTATCTCAGAGACTGTGTCTAGGACCTCTGCAGTCATTTTCTGCCTAAAAAGTCCACAATAAAAATGCCAAAGATATTTTCTTTCTGCAAAATAAGCCTACATGTTTAGATATGTCTTTGTAAAATTCCTACCTATGAAAGTGGACACAGTTTAGAAGGTTACATGATGTTGTTCATAATATTGATCCAGCTCTGGGAAGAGAAGCAGGTGTAAATATGTAGCTGAGCTGGATGGAAAAATACAAGGCCAGACCATGGAAAAGGAGGAAATGATGGTACTGCCCCATATATGACTGCGATTTGGCACTGCTAAGGCTCAACCCTGTCAGAGCTGACACAATATTCTGATAGCAATGCCTTGCCCTGTCCTAATATTGCAAATAACTACAAGAATTAAGAGCCAGCTTTAATGCCAGCTAAGCAAGTATGTTCTGTGTGAGTAAACTGATCACTTGCCAAAAATACCTGCTTTCCACGACCGCATCTTCCCTGCTGTTTGCCAGCAAACCTTCTCCTTCTGCCTCTGCCTCTAGTCCTGGCATGGCAGAGAGCTGGCAAGGCAGTGAGTGAAGCTGAAGTTATAATCCTATTCTGTTTCACAAAGTCTCACACAGTTTTGGGCAGCACTTTGAGGCTCTTTGTTGAAGTTGTTCAATAATGTCCACAGACAGCTGACCTAGGAATTATAAATCCAGCACCAATTGTAGGCAATGCAGTCAGTGCAGAAAAAGTTCAGTGATTGCCTCACTGGTGAAGCAGGAGTGGAGCTGGTGTGCACATGTGCTGTGCAAAAAGGGAGAGATGCCTCCTCATTAAAAAAAAAAAAAGAAAACCAAAAAAAAACCACCAAAAAAACCCAATCCAAAACCAACCCTGAAGTGTCCTTTTCCACTGATGAATTGTGTGGAGGAAGATGGAAATGAGACACAGACTATAGAGGAGGAGAGGTGTGGAGAACTGCTGGAATATGAGAGCAAAGCACCCGAGGAGCTTGTCCCAGGCCCCTGAAGATGAGCTTCAGCTTCTCTGGCCCTAAAAGCAGTGAAGAAAGGAGGGGCAAGAGAAGTGGGAATATCTCTCAAAGCAAGAATAAGCCACATTTTTAGCTTGCCTTTCACCTTAGGGAAGATGTCCCTTGCAGCTTCTAAATCAATGTTCTGATGTTCTGTCATGGAAAGCCCTCTTGGTGTGTTTTGTGCACAGCAGCACCTTGTGACTCTGCTGTCACCAAGGCCACAGGGACCCATCTGGGGCTGGTTTAAATGCCAAATTTCTTTGCTCTGTTGTATTTTGGCTGCAGCAAGCAGGTTTTAGAGATATCACAGGCTGTATCCCTCTGGAAGGGCCTGGGGAAAAAGGTAGTAATCACTGATAATTTGTAAATATCTTCCCTTGCCAGGCACAATAGTGTCTCTTCTGCACTTCCTCTTTTTCCTCAGAGGGCACGAGTTACGAATCATCAAGGGCAGAAAATAATATAAACTTACTTTCCTACCAATCGATTCTGAACCCCCCCTTGGATTAATATTGGCAGTCCTGGATCCACAGCAACTTATATTGGACTTGATTCAGCCACAAGTCCAAAACCTGTGGAGATAAACCTTTAATTTGGGAGTGTTGGGATAGGATCTTGCAGAAATAACCTCACCAGCCTCTTAATCCTCCCACAGAATAGCTAAAGAAATCTGTACAGATACTTATTATTTGCTTGTTTACAATTATTTCTTAGAGCACTGAACAGTGCTTCACCCATTTGTCAGGAATCAAAGGGAGGTGGGAGAAGGAATTGTGTTTCTGTGCCAGCCTACATGATTTACTGCTCCTTCAAGATAAAGGAAACCAGGATCTCTCTGTCTGCCTGATGCAGAGTGTGATTCACACACCTGTTACAACAGAAACACAAAGCCATAGTTGTAAAGCCAATATAATTAAAACTGGGTATAATTAAAGAATTGGCTGGTGCCAGACACTACATTCTCAAAGGAGAATATGCACAGTTAAAAGGTACCTTTTTGGCAGAGCAATCCTACTCAGTAGATTTAATTAAAACTGACAGAGATTATTATGTCATATGAGTCAGAATACTTCCGCAGAAGCTTTCAAGTTACAAACTTTGTGTCATGGTCTCTCAGCCACTTTTCTCTGCTCAAGTAGCACTATGACTGATGGCTGTATAGGGAAATAAATGAGCTTATGGACATATGAGTCTTTCTTCATATCTGAAAATGATTAAGAAAGGTCTTAGTATGACTGAGAGAGAAATCTACAAAAAAACCCAAACCCCAAAACCCAAAAACCAACCAAACAAACAAAAAAGTTCTTCATTCTCCCAGAAAGGGCACAATTAATGAAAACAGAAAGGCAAAATCTTCTGGAAAGAGTCAAGAAAATGCTTTCCTTTCTTTTTTTTTCTTTTTAAAATCCAGAAAGGGTAATATCCATGGTAAATCCACATGGCAAATTATATTCATATTTTATCACCCCTAATGAGATTAGAAATGCCATGAAAGGACAAGTCAATGCAAAACT
Source organism: Pycnonotus jocosus (assembly GCA_013400435.1). Lineage (NCBI taxonomy): Eukaryota > Metazoa > Chordata > Aves > Passeriformes > Pycnonotidae > Pycnonotus > Pycnonotus jocosus. The sequence goes on along the minus strand of VWYP01010904.1, from coordinate 26,620 downwards.
ATGGGTGACCCTGCTGCTGACAGCCTCAGCAGACGCAGGAAATGAATCACTGTCCTGTAAGTCCCTGCAGAAATGCTTCAGGGGCCTGCTTAATGCTTAATGCCTTCCTGGCCTGCTAAAAATAAATCAGCATTAATTCTGTTATAAGGGAAAAAACTGCCTTTCTTTTGAGGAGTGAAATAAGGAGTCCCACTTCAGGCAGTGGGGAAAAGAACCCACCCAAAGAAAAGCCACAGAATTCCTCAGTAAAACCATGTGGTTCAACAAACCACAGCAGCAAACACACACTGAAATAAAGGAAAATGTATGCAACATCAGCAATCAGCTGATGTAGGTTTCATTCCTTACACAAGAAGAGTTAAGCAACAAACAAAATCAGAGCAATGAGGCGGTTCAAGCAAGAGTCCATTACATCTCATTAGAGTACTCAAATGTTTCTCCCACAAAATAATCATTCCAGCATGATTATAAAACCTAAGCCCTTTCTGAGGGCTAAATCAGGTGGTTCAGGGGGAAAACCAAGGCACAAGCCAGGTAGGGATGAAAGGGGTGCTCTGGTCTCTCTCTTTCCCCCACATGCCCAGGAACACCTGCCTCAATGCTACCAGAAGAGCAGTGTCCCTGGTGCAAGACAAAAGGAATTTTTCTCATGCACTCATGGATTCCAAAATACCATGTGTGCTCCAATGGTTCTGATTTTTATGGCACGCACCTGTTGGAATGATACCAAACTCCAGCCCAGATACCATGATGCAGATCAGATGCCAATGGCTCACTCCTATTGCAGATGGTGTAGCCTTGATAAGAGTGGAAATGGAGGGGGAAAAGGGGCCAGGAATTGTTGAGGCATGGTGAGAAAATAGGCTGGATTGGCCCCTTGCATTTTCCACAGGATGACACACGTCATAGAAAAGTGATCAAAAGAGGAGCAACCTAAGCCAAATTGCCTCATATTTGCCCCAAGCTAGAGACACAGGCATAACACCCATGGCTCAGAATGACTGGATTTGAGTCCATGGCCATGTCTGGACAGGTTGATGAATATCCAGTATCTCCAGAGAAGCAAACCACATATTTCTTTAAACTTCTCTTTTCACCCTGCAGAGGGAAATGACCATTCTTTTAACACATGCATCATTTAAGTCAAGCCATTGTCCTTGTCCTGTGTGTACCAACTATTTTCTCTTTCTTTGAATTATCTGCAATTTTCATCGTGACTTGGGCCAAGAACCTTGGAGTATCACCAGACTGTCACCCTCAGGCAGCTGGTAAAATCTTGAGCCACAGCAAATCCAGCATCAAACATTTCAAAGTCACCTAACAGCAGTGCTTTAACTAAAATGTGTACAGAATCTACTAATCTTTCACTTGGAAACAGCACATGATGAAAGAAGCAGATCCTGTGTAGTCTTTGTGATACAAGTTATATGCCAGTGATGTGTATTAAGCATAAAGAAAAAGGAGAAATATAAAAGAACTTCAAGCAACTGGGATCTCTAAAATTCCCTTTTTAGAGGACGGCTTTATGGGGTTATTTTTTGTGAAAGCAGGAGGCAGTGCAGGCTGAGCTCTGTGGGTCAGTGAGCATGTGGGGCAGTTTGTGTGCCAGGGTTCAAGTCATGCAGCCTGTACTTGCACATACCTAGTCTCTGTTACAGACCAGACTTTCATTGCATCCACAATCTCAGTTTCCCTGACAATCTGGGGGAATGATTCATATCACAGCCTGAGTGCAAGAGGTGCAAATCTCACAGACTGGCCATGGGGTGAGAAAACCTTTTAGGGGCAAATTTATCCCAAGCTCTGGAGGCCAGGAGGCTGAGAAGGACATGAGCATTGAGGATGCAATTGAAGCCTTCTTTTCATGTAGGGCATAAATAATTTGAGCATATAAATCAGAGTGACAGATGTTTGAAAAATACCTGGAAATGGATGTCTTAGTGCTGCAGTGGAAAAGCCCCTTCAAACAATTTTTATAAGGAACCTCATGGATATAGTTGGCCATGACATTTCTCATATTTTGCTGTGAAGTTCTCCTAAACTTGGTGTCAACATTTTTATTGCTCTCACCCCTCACCATTCAAGAGCAGTATTGAAAATTTTCTCTGTATTGAGTCCTTCTCCCTGTTTGCAAAGCCAACACTGCTATGCAAATATTGCCTGCAGCTGCAGAAATCAAAATCTGTCTTTAGCAGGACTGAGCTGTCCCCACCTTGTGCAGGTATAACTGCACCTGCCACCAGCCAAGGTCTCCAGATCAGACATCTGTTAGAAAACTGAAAAAAAAANAAAAAAAAAAAAAAAAAAAGACAAAAAGAGTTTTCTTTATTCCTGGGGTATCTGAAGCATCCATTGACAAGAGAAATTAAAAAGTTTGCAAAATTCACTATGGACAAGGAGTGGCCTACACAGTTGTTACAAATTGAGATGTTGAAACTCTTGGAGAAATTGAGTAAAAATTATATTTTCAAGACTTGTCATTCATTATTATATTTAGTAAGCTTGAGGTTCTTGACTCTCAAGCCTGATGCACTCCTTTGTATGTGTAATGAGTGTGCTAGTAAAGCAGATACTTTGTAATTTTCAGAATGAAAGAGAACCAATAATTACATAATTTATTGGAAGCCGTCTAATAAATGCACTGCTCTGATGTTTTCTGCATCACATCTGTAATTATAAATAAATAGCAGATTTCATATGCCCTTCTTAAAATAGGAAAAATGGCTAAATACTGAACAGGCAATGTTTTCCATTCAGACCCTAGAGCCTTCCAGCCATGTCTGGTGGATTTTACTCATATAGAAAATATTATTTTGAGTATACTAGTTCTGTATACTCAGAACACAGGATTTCAAAACTGCAAAGCAATCATCCACAACCATGGAGACACTTGAATGGGGAGGTTTGTCTGGGGTCTGAGGGCAAGTGGGAAAGCTCTGCTGGGAGCCAGGAGGAGAAAGGGCCAGGGGGAGGCAGAAATTAGAGATCTCTATGATGGGAAGACATCTGCAACTACTGGTAAAACTATTGCACAGTGAAGGTACTTCTGAAATTTAATTTTGTGCAAAACTGAGCACATTTGGTCTTCCAAGAATAGCACAGGGCATGCAGATAACCTTTCCTACTCAATTGCTGGGAAAAAAACCCCATACAAATATTTTCATAAAAACACAAGCAGGTGAATGATATTTAATTCAAAATGTGGGAAATATATCATGCAAAACTTGGAACTGAACATGACCTTTACTTTCCCAGAAGATGTTATCCTAGCTTTTTTCTTAAAGTTTTCTTAGAATGTGTCTGGTGCCTGTAGTGTGCGAGAACCCATTGATTTTAAAGACAGAGAAAGTATCCCATGCTCTATTATCCCAAATTTACCTGTCCTTGCAGGTGCAACCCCTTCTGTTGAATGGATGTTAAGCAGCACCAGCTGATGTCTTATTATTTTTTCTTCCAAAAACATAAACAATGAGATCTCCAAGAACACAAGTTCTTGTGTTCAAGGTCAAGTGGCTATTTGTAGGCAACCCAACATGTGACAAGCATGCCATATATTCTGAACAGCTATATCTTGTGTTATTGCTGGTGTCACTGTCATCTGTCTTGATTCCTGAACCTACAGATAGAGGAGAACTTCTGTTTTCTCCTGATAGGATGATTATTAACAACCAACAAAGTATGCAGACACAAACCAGTAACAAAATCACCATTTTACATAAAAAACACAGAGCATTCTCCAGCAGAAGGATGCTGTAAAAAACAGTGGCATTAAATTACTGCTGTAAAATAAAACATTAAAGTACTGCATGTCTTTTCCAGAATGAAAGCAACCCTCTGTCCTTCATGACAGAAATTACATTAGGGAAGTTTTCTCACTGTGGGAAGGACATCAAATATGTGTAACCAGCTTATTGTGCAGTGGTGACAAAGTGTGAAAGGCATGAAATCAAGCCCAAAAGATGGGGTTTTACTATTGTTGATGCCCCACGAAAGATCCATGTTGGCCTCTAAACATCTCCATCATGCTGCATGATCTGCACTGGGACAGCTGAGGTGTCCCAGTCTCCCTCCCTGACATGGGGTGAGGAGGCAGCAAATTCCTCCTCACAGGTGTGAGGTAAGTGTGGGATACCTGGGGATGCCACAGAGGCCAACCCAGGCTGGGCAACACTTACAGGGGAGACGTGGTGTGCTGGGTTTGCTTCCCCAAAAATGATGTTCAAATTTTGTACTGGGCTTTCAAGGAAATGCCCACAATTTCTGTGTGAAAGGGTGCTCAGATTGATGTATTCCTGTATGAACACAAAGACCCTATTAGCATGTGCAGTCATGGCAACTGAGAAATTTGGTGCGTTCAGAGGAGCAAAATAACCATATCAACATTTCCCCTGCCTTTGAAAAATGTGTTTAAAGGTCAGCAGGCCAAAAAGGAATATTTTAGAATATGTTTAGCTGAGAAATCGATGCAAATTGTGTGTGGTAATTCATAGCTGAAATCTATAAATGCCTGAAACCTCCCTGTAATGACTCCCTTAGCAGATACAATTCATGTCCTTTGTGCACATGCCGGATGGGTAAGTATCAACTTTTGCTTTGTGCCTCATTTAACCATCATATATCTACACACTGCCATGGTTCCCTGAGGTTCCAGAAGCTCAGAATGAAATTTAGGCTGAATATATACCAATAAAATTTGTAAAATAGAAGTGCGAGGACAAAAGCCAGAAATTAATAGCATATGTTACTGAATTAAGTTGCCACAGATGTTGCAAGGAAAGAAAGGGTAAAAGAAAAAAAACCTTGACTAACCAAACAAACACCCACCAAACAAAACAAAACTAAGCAACCAACTGACCAAAAAAAAAAGAAACCAAAAAAACCCCAACCAACCAACCAAAAAAACAAACAAACCCCCCCCCCCAAACAAACAAAAAGAAAAGGGGGGAAAAAAGGGGAAAAAAAAAGGAGGAAAGAAAATCTTTAACTAAGCCCTGTGTAAAAGCACCTGCTTATTTGTAGGGTACAGTTACACAGATCCAGAATATGGAAGTTTCCAGTTTTATGGAAACTTTTCTGCCTGTTTTTGTGAAATTCCACACCCATCTGACAGTTGCAATCTTTCACTGCTATTTTTTCCCCCACAACATTTGGTTCATGTCCGAATGCTGGAGATGCTGCCCATCAATGTTCAAACGAGCAGTGCCAGGTTATTTTACAGCAAACCCTTTTCCAAAGAATCAGTCAGGAGTCAGCACACCCAGGAACTTCAGAAAGTGGAAATTTATACCATGAAATATGCAGGGCAGTGTGTGTGTCTGTGTGTGTGCAGGAGAAAGCCTTTACACTGTCAGGATTGCTTTCCTTTGAGCCTCAGGAAGCAAATCTTTTGTGGTCAGTTTTCAAAGCTTTTTTAAAAAAGTTTTTCTGAAAATTTTGCAATGGGAATATTTTAAACAGCTGTGTTTATTGATGACCTGTGCTGTATGCATAGATATATACATAGTACTGCAGGTGTTAGTAAAAACCTTAGGAAGCAAATAAAGATGTAATACAAGGCTCTTTAAATAATTTGGGAAGCATTTTTTGTAAAATTCAGAAAAAACCTGTCACAAAAAGACGGAATCTAGTCATAGTAGCTAAAAAATGTGTGAGAGAGATGGAGAGGAAAAAATAGTAGCACTCTTAGTTTCCCATCCTCACAGGAGCTCCAGATATGTGAGATATATACCATATAGAAGGAAAGAGAAAATAAAACAAGACAGGTGAAGCACAGGGTAAAAAAAAAATTTAAACAGTGTTCTCTAATGAGAGTGTTCAGGAGCTGACCTTATTTCTAGAAGTCAACATTAGGAGTGAGTAGTTTTTAATAACTATCCCCCATTTACTTTGAGATTTTGATCCTGTCAAGAGCATAATGTGCGAAAAAATACATTTTTCAAATAAGGTGACACTGTGCCATGTGACAAAAAAAGTTAGCATGATGGAAAAAATAATAAAAAAGAAATTATAAATATTAAAAAAGATAGGAGGCAACTCTAATAAAATTTAAAGAAAATATGTATCATTTTAAGCTAGCTATTCCAAATGACATCACACAGAGAGGATACCAAATGCTTGGTCAAGGTGAAAACATTGACTCTGGTGTCTCCCAACAAATCTTCTCAAGTCCTGGCTTTGGTTTTGGGGTAAGTTATGAAAAGTCAGTTCTGAAAGATTAGTTTCAGAAGTCTGTTTGGGAAGAATGGGAATATTTTTGATCAGTCTGTCTCGATGGCATTACACTCCTCATTAGGAGGAGCAAGGTCACTGATGAAAATGTGTCAAGGGGCAGAGCAGTGACCCCCTGACAGACATGCAGGGACTCAAGGCGTGCATGGATACTGCAGCAGTGTGTGCTGTGGCTGTATGGTCAGAAATGTAGGAGAGCAGAATAAAACAAAGTCAGAACGCTCAGAGCAGAATGGGACATATCTGGTAGATGAGAAGAGCACTGCTACTTTTGAAAGGAATGACTGCAAAATGCGTAAAAACCTGAAAAGCCCCTGGCACTCTGGTGAGTTTGTGACGGATTAGTTCCTGTTGCTGACTCACCTCCCTAAATCCTTGCTCCTCTTACTTCCTAAAATGGGATCCTTTGTCTCCGGATTCTATATGTTATTTTTTGCAATAATGTTGTTAGTGTTGGAAAAACATTTCTGTGGAAAATCTATGGATCATCTCCACTGGTGTCACAAAGTGGTCTCTGGACATGGGAATTTGGCTTTCCTGACGATGACGCCAAACCCCAGGAGTTTCCTATAGTGATAGGACCTGGCAGTTCTGTGAGTCTAGGACTGGAGACTGACATGGAGACATTATACAAAGTAATTCCAGGAGTGCTGGGAAACCCTGCCACTATCTTTGAAGATGGAGATGACAAGCAGGATGCTCTCCTAGGGTCTTATCAGAGGCAGTTTCAGTTTAAATCATTGATTACAGCAGCTTTCAGAAGGATAAGTTGTGGCTATGTAGCTCTGGAAAGGAGGGAGATTTCTAGGACAAATGCCTCATTCAACTAGCAAAAAGGCTGAGAAGACACATTTGTGCCAATTTCAAGCAATTGATATTTAATAAAGACTTGTGTCTGGTTTTGGTCTCAGTCTAAAGCAGCCCTGTTTAACTTAATCTGTCTTAATTTCAAAGCATCTGTTTTAGAGTGCACTCCCTGAATTGCCAAGCCACAATTCTCAGCCAGAAATGAGAAATACGACAATACAAATACAGCCCCATCTGAATGAGTCCAAGGAAAACTAATCTACTGGTGTAGGTTACTTTCATTTGAACAGAAAATTGTCAATTGATACAACACACTCTGTAGAAATGCATATTGTGTTGATATCCACTTTTCTTCAAAAAAGAGAATTTATCTTTCTGTTACACAAAACATGGTAACTCACTCATTTATGCTTTCACATGAATCCTATTCTATTCTAATTCTGCATAGCAAGTAAAGGAATAAAATGGATTAATCAAGTGCTGGGTTAAAAGTACCTCAGTGGATATTATAAATCTGCCATTTATTGCAGTGCATGGCTCCTTTATTCCAAGCTGGCTCTTGTGTTCTATGTTTGAACCTTTTTTATCCATAGAGAAATTTTTGCAAACATTAACAAAAGCAATGAGTTAGTCCCAAGGGCCACAACTTCATGTTTCCTGAGAAGGGCACAGAAAGGTGATACCAGAGATGACCTTGCAGTGATGTCCATCAAGCTCAAAATCAACTTCAGGGATTTTATTGCATTTTGATGGCCAAGTCATTGCATTGTCAGACATAATAATATGAATTTTGTGGTGAAATTTGATGAATTTGACAGGGTTTAGTGCCTTTCACTGGAGAAATGAGCTGTTGGCACACTGCATCACCTCAAAGCCATTATGCCAAGAAGTTCTGTGTCAATACTGTTCTGCATCCATTTCCTTCATGTGAAATGATAATTTAAACACTTCCAGGACTCACCTTTTCCCCTACGGGGCTTTGTCTGCTCCTGTCATTTCATACAGTAATTAGGACTAATTACACACAGTGTCATGCTGCACTGGAAAAAAATGAAGCCTTGTTCCACAGAGTGATGTCCAGAGCAGAGGTATCTGAGCCTTACATCTCCAGCACATGGAAAAACAGGAGCTGTCAAGTTGCACCCTCTATGTATCTTTCTACTGCTTGCCTGAATGGACTGTTTAACTTTTGAAGGACAACATCTGCAAGTGTATTTCTGCTTACATGCTCAGAAATGGCTGATGACTTCATGTGTTTTGAGCATTTATGAAATAAAAACTCCCTAACTAAGAAAATCCAAATGCCTGATTTTTTTTTTTTTTTGTGTGTGTGTGTTTCTGAAATATGGGACTTTGAATATATCATTGAGCCCTTACTCTGTACATTCATTGTCTGCAAGGGGAAGGCTTATTCACTGTAGTAGCATAGGAACAGGAGGACAAGTTGCAGAACAACCACTGGTAGGACACGTGAGGGGGTTTTTTGGGCTAATTTGGCCAGAATTGAGCACAAACTCCCCTGTAAATGCAGAAAATAGAGAAAAAGAAGTTAATGCTTCAGTTCATGGCTGCATTCATAGTGGATCTTTACATCTGACTGGAGCTTTGGGAACTCTAAAGGCATAACAGGACAAAAATTGAGAACTGCCACAACCACCATGATGCAAGAGATATGACCATTAACAGAGGGATTTATCCCTCTCCTCAAAATCAATGTTGCGTGGCATTTAGTACTGTGTTGCAGGCATTAATTTGCCACAGATTTATATGGAAATCCAATAAAACTGTAAAAGAAAGTCCTTTAAGACCAGATAATGAATGGCTGAAAATGAAATTACAGGGAAGGGAAAGAGAGGTAGAAAAAGCTTTATTAGAGAGAACTTTTTTTTTTTTTTTCTGTTTTCTGAATGTAGGCATAGGTAGAGGAGACTCCAAAATTGGCATCAGTTGTGCCTTAGGTCACCATGACACCAGTGGCAGAATGAGGTTATACTGAAGCTGGGCACAGCATCCTCTTCACCCAGAGGAGCTGGTAGCCCACTGCCCTCACAGCTCTTTCCTGAACAGTGGGAGGTTGTTTCTCCCCTCTGGGTTCACTGACATGTTCAGCCTTCTCCACCAATATCCTGTGGCAGCCAGATAATCTACAAAACACTTTTGCTCTGACTGGATTCACCTCATCCTCCATCAATAATAATTGTGCATAAGAATATAAAGGGTGATTTTCCACGACAGCTTGAACTCATGACTTCGGATTTTGTCTTCTGCAAGCTCTTTTTGCCAGTAGAACTGGGTTACTGAGGTATTTCTTTGAGAAAGTGGAACAGGCAAGAGTTTAGGGTGACACCATAGCCAGGTGACTTCTGAATTCTTTTTAGACAGCTCTGAGCATCAAACTGGTCTGATAATTTGATCCTCATTGCTACCACAGTCTCAATGAACGCTTCAGAGAATTGATTTACACTAAGAATGGTGTTTCACATGGAAACAAAGCATTGCATTTGTTTGGTTCCTCTTTATAGAGCTTGCTCTGAGTATTTTCTAGAGGTATTCATCATCATGATTTAATTAAGAAACTCCCCTCCCACTGACACCACCTTTCTCAGGTACTGGTTGGGGACACTCAGTTTTTTCAATGCCATTTTCTGAAGCAGAAAACTGTACGTTTTTTGGTTTTTTCTTGTCAACAACTAGAATTGACAAGGACAGATTTCACCTTCTATTCAATGTATTAATTTGGACACAGCTACTACCTTCACCCTAATAAGAGTGAAAATTAAAACTAAGATGAGATAAACACAATATGAGATTTTCATGAATACATTTAATGCAGCACATATCAATTATATTGGCCAAGTCTTAAAATGTCTGTTTCTCAGTGCCTAAAATTATGTTCTCCTGATCAGTGGTCTTTTGGAGGAACTTCAGAACTTCAGAGGTTTGTGCTTGTCCTCACCAGTTTATTTCTTTCTAGTCTTGTTGACTTCAACTGTCCCACTCACGATCCAGCTCATACATTTTCAGGCGTAAGGTATTTTTACCCACAGGTCTCACAGTATATAAAGATTTTCCTTTTGGTACACAAATGCAATTTCAATTAGGATTTTTCTTTTTAGGATTAGTTTATTTTAACCACAAGCATACACTTTTTTTTTTTTTTCCCTCCCTGTATGTTGTTTTCCTTCCATACAGCTTCTAGAAATGCATAAAGGAAGAATAAAGATCCAATCAGCATAGCACCATTTCCTTCAGCTTTTAGCTTGTCTAATACATTTATCTGCCTTACAATGTGGTGTAGTTGTCTTCTATGTGTAAAATGAAATCCTCCCATAGTAGATCTAATCTTTTTAACTTCTAGAGCTTTTGCACACTAAAAATATTTTTTGTTATTACATGTGAGCAGAGCAAATTAAAAGGCAAAGTGTCTCACCACATAAATGTGACTCTCTTTTTAAATTGCTGTGTCAGTCCCCCTTTAAAAGTGCAGTGTGAGCCTGACTCTGACTGTGAACACTGCACAGTGACCACATCAGAAAACCTAATGTAAATAAAAAATAGCCAAATGTCTCTTAAGAAATATTTAGTTTTGATTCTTCCATGAACAAGTAATTTAGTGCACCACAATGATTTTTCTTTTTTAATTTGCCTATTTCTAGCAAGTGAATGGCTCAAGAATTGATTAACTGCATTGCCTTCTCACACGCACAACCACAGCTGACCATGGGGAAACCTTGTACTCTGAAGTTTGGTTTTTTCATTATGTTCTTTGGGGTAAAAAAAAAAGGTCACTATTTACCATTTCAGAAATTCTTTTGATGAGCCCTGCCTCTGTACACCGAACAAGGTATTCAGCATGAAATGACAAGCACAATTTTTAATGCCAACCTTTTGAAAAGCACAGATTTCTTGTAGCCCTTAACACACTAAATTTTTATTTTTATCTGGGTCAAACCAGATTGCTTTTGGAAACAGAAAACTGCAATCTGTCCCCTGGCATTTTCATGGCTGATAGGGCTTGATCTGAACTGCCAAAGTGGTTAGAACTTCTCTGAGGAAGTAAAAAGAAATACTGATCTGGGCTGAATGACTGCAAATATCCATGAAAGAAATGGAGCCTGGATAATAGGCTGGAATTGTTATGAGAAACACATGACATTTTGGGTATAAAAACACAGGCTTTCTTCTTAATGAGAACCTAATCAGATAGCTAATAAAACTGGCTCAGCATTCAGATATGCCTAAATGAAACAACTACTCTTACACAGTGCAGAGGCAGGGAGGATAAATCTGCAGGCACTGCATTTCACACTGCTGTGAGTAACCCTCAAAAACACGTTATGCAGGAAAGGAGAGTTGTCACAGATTGAAAACTGGGGCCAGCCAGGCTGGAGAAATACCCCATTAGTTAATGAAGATACTTTTAAATTCTTCATCAGAACAAACATCCCCTGAAACCATGGAAACTCTTGTTATTACATATTCTACACATTCACCTTTTGTCTCAAGCTGCACTGTGCCTCATCCTTTCTCCTGCTCTCATTGTCAATTTACTGGCTTTCCATTGTTCCTCTTTTTGTAACTCACAGAGTCAAGCAAATACATATCACAATCATGTTTTTCATGTTTTGAATTAGTCAAGAAATTATTTTGAATATATAAAATTTAAAAGAAAATAAATTGTTGGGGGTACACCTTCAGCCTCACTGCTGGTTGGACCTGGAAACGGAGCTGCAGCAGTCTCATGTTTGTCAGACATTACATTCAACAGTTCTAACAGAAACTGTTTGCATTTTTTAGTTACATGTTTTTGAGATTATAAAAATAATCTTCAAGTCCACACTTTCACAGAAAGAGACTGATAAAAGAGAGACCTTCACTTCATAATTTCCTAGAGGAAGCTTCCCCTGAGCTGACCAGAACTCTAAAGTGTCCAGGGTGAGAGGAAGCCGTGCTTGCCTTATCTTCCTGCTTCAGTCTGGGAGTTGAAATGGATGCTGAATATCCCCTCAAAAAGGGGATGTCTGGCAAAAAGCTCTAGAAACTGGGATGGGGGGAAAAAAAGGTGACTTAATCAAATAACTAACTCCTCCAAATAGTTTCCAAAATTTTGTCAGACTTGAAACAAGAAAATGGTTTTCAAGTAGAAAAAAGAAGTCAGTGATCATGAGGGGAGGGATGAAGAAAAACTTCTGCACTGGGAGGAGATTTTGCTTTTGCCAAACGTGTCATGTATCAGACTTGCTCAGACAGGAAATGGAGAAGGCTTCTCTCAGTGCAGAAAACTCTTCTGTGGAAGAGAACCAGCCGACAGGAATTAAGTCTGACCACAGACTTTGTGTTCCTTATCAGCTGTGAGCACACATCTAGCACAGTGGTGAGCAAGGGAAAAGGATTTACAATTCTGGTAAGTACTGAAACAACACCCTCCACCTGATTTCTCAGGAAAGCCCATTTCTCAACAGCACAAACAAAAATGACACTGGCAGCCAGTTCAATCCTCCTAACCCACAGCTGGGCTCTCTCTCCTCGTGAAAGTGGCTCTAACTGTTGTCAGGCTTTGGATTTTGAAGGGAGGGGAATAAAAAGTCTTAAACATATTTCTGTTGTCACAAGGGAAAATGTTTTGCCCTTCTCACACTTGCTTTTTCTATCCACGTGTCCTTACATGTGGAAGACTCCAGCATGTCCACATAAGAAGTTTTCTGGAGAATCACTGTGAAATTACTGGTAAACTCAGCAAAATACTGACATACTTTGGTGCTTCATGAAAGGCCTAAGGCCATGACCCCACATCAGGCATAATTTTCCTTTGCCTGAGAAGGCTATGGATGAGGAAGGAGCACAGAGGAGAAAAAAGGGGTTCTCCTTGCATACAGTATCAGGATTTTAAACAGAGGCATTTACAGTCAGTGTGGTTAAAGCTGACAGTTTCTCCAAGTACTTTTATTGTTTGCTTGGGAGTCTTTTCAACATCCTATTAAAAAAAATAAACCAAACAAAAAACAACAACAACAAAAGAACCCCCACAATGTCAATCGTGGCTTAATAGGCCAGCATGTATTTTCTTACTGCAATTCACTTTCTCTGAGGTTGTAAGATTTAATTTAAGGGGTTGTAAATGTAACCCAAAGTGTTCTCACATTAAAATGCTGAGCTTTTTTGTTTGTTTGTTTTTTAGCTATCTTTAATATCTACTGAAAGAGACCCTCATGGGAGTGATCCTAAACTCACAAGTTGGTTTATTTTCCTGTCCCCTTGAGTAGAATTCTGCTTAATCATCCCGGAACATAGTAGTTGGCAGTTCTTATGTCTGCCCAGGCTGACAAACAGTATATAAAATAGTAGGAATAATACAATCCTGCTCTATCAATTAATTATTTAAAAACTCTATTTATTATAGACTTGAACAGTATTCATTTACTTTAAAGATAATTCTGCTTTTTCCTCTTATCATAAGGTATTATACTGTATTTACTGTAATGGATAACTTAAATAAATTTAGGAATTTGGGAAATGTTATATTTGACAGAGTACTTTTTATAATGGAGATAATATTTTTTTATCTCTAAAACACAATAAACACATGTTCATTTCTTTGCTCTTTCTTGTCCCTAGAGCTGGGTCAAATTGTTATTATCTGCCTAAAATGGTTTATGCTCTCCTCCTCACAAGGTTATTAATTATCTCAAAACTGAATATAATTTTTCCACAATGCTGTCCATAGAATTTCTGGGCTTTCAATAATATCACACCACATAGGTGAAAGGAAAAAAAAAAAAGATAAGTCAAGTCAGAGAAACCTAAATCTCAGTTGTTCTGCTTTGGTTTGCTGTAGCTAATTGAGAAGGAGCAAATAAAACAAAAAAATTGCTAAAAATCCCTTTGTTTTGCACATAAAGCAGATTCATGAGAAAGCATCATTATATTTGGAGCAGAATGCACTAAACCACAGGATTTCTCATGAAAAAGAGATGTAGTAGAGACATCCCTCCTCTGAACAGACCAAGGTGAGCTCCACGGTTGCAGTGAGCAGAGGTCTGTGGGCATTTTCTTGCTGACACTTTTTACTCCTCTCCCCATTACTAAGACATATCTGAATTAAATGTTTCTGATTTGGTTTCCCCTCCATGTATTTTTGGACCGGTTTAGATCCCCCTTCCCACCCCTGCAAATAACAGCTCCATCATGGTTCTTCCTGTGCTCTGCAGCAGCTTCCAGAAATCCCACAGACCCTTAACAGAGATCTGGGGATATCTTGGCTCTTGTTGAAAATCCCTTGTGAAAATCCAAGAAAAGCAGAAAAGAAAAAAAACCAAAAACCTAAACAAATTTTACAAAGAACCCTAAACAAATAAAAATAAATCAAACACACCCCTGACAATGAACAAGTGGAAGAGAAGCCAACAGATGAACCTGTGACAGAGACTCCTTTCCTCTGTGTCAAATCACTGGTTGAACCATTTGGCCTTAGGACAGGAAAAATAACATTTACTCAACAATATTCAACCTTCTAAAAAAATTCTAGTTTACAGTCTTTTATGCAATACCTATCTCTACCTAACATTTGAGGTTTCTAATGTCACAGCAATGGGTCTCTGTGGCCACAGTGCCTAACCCATAATCCTTGATCTGGCACCTAGCTTTCTGTTTGGGTCACTCTGGCAAATCTATCCCTGTTTGCTATGCAAAACAACATTTTCAATGTGAAAACCAGCTAAAATGTGTGGGGGGAAACAATCAACAGTTTTAAATTAGTCAGAGGCCATTTGATTCTGTCTGGCTGCCCTTTATGTAAGATAAATATTTCATCTGAAGGAAGATCAGATGAGGAGGATTCACAAACTGGAGAAAAAACTACTGTGTAACTTCACATATTTCTGGTGCTGCCGGCACAGAACAGCACAATGCTCACGTATGACGATATCAAACCAGATGAGCAAAGGAGTCTAAAAGCTATTTCCGTCTTCCTGCAAAACACACAAAAACCCCTCACCCACAAAACACAACCAGACAGAATTTGCACTGCCTGCACGTCCTTGTAGAAATGTACACAAAAATTTTGGTGTGTCCCATGCCCATGGCAGGTGGAAGAGTTGACCAAGGTGTGTGGTTTTGTCCCTTTTCAAGGCAGAATGCTGCCTCTGAAAACTTATCAGCTGCCCTGCACTGTTTCCATGGTTTCCCTGAACTGCCAAGCACGATGAATCCCCACCTGCAGCTCCTGTTTGGCGTTTCCTGCCAGGGAAAGCTGCAGCAGAGATGTGGGGAGGAGCAGGGCAGAGGGATCACAGAGGGGTGAAATGCTTCTTGGCTGCCCAAACCTGCCTCAGAAAAGACTCAGCTTTGGACAAAGGAAAATATATCTGTTAGTTTGTAGGGCTTGTCATGCAAAGGACTGACAGTGAGTCTTTGTTGCTGTTCCATGTCTCCTCAGAGACCTTTGGCATTGACATATTAACACCAATACAAATTCCCAGGGCATGTGCAGTGCCCAGCCTGCAGGACAACAGGAGCCTGGGCTGTTTGGTGGCACTCTGGGGTCTTCCTTCATGTGTTTGTTTTTGTGCCTTTTCTTCCTGGTAACACAGGAACTTGGAAAATCAGATGTGGCTAGAAGATCCAACTCTAACACGCATTCAGCTACCTGAAATGCTGTGACAGCAGAAGATCATGCAGAGATGAAGCATTCCATTAATGCTCACTCCCAGGGAAACACAAGGATCATCTCTTATCCAGTTCCTTCATACATAGGACACAGATGTATGAAAAACCTGGCTTCTTTACTTCCTCTTTTCACATTCTTCATTATGCCCTTGTAAAAACAACGAAAAAAGTGTCTCAGTCCAGAAAAACACTGGAAAAGTCTTTGAAATTCTTCCTTGTTGGTTTCTACACAAATTCTTCACAGCTCTGCACAGTATGTAGGAAAGCAATGACAATTTCAAAACTGGGACTTTTTGAAGAGCCTGTTCTAGTTTCTGGCAAATGTCCTTTGAAGAGTTTAATCACAGGGAGATTTTAAAAAAAGGTTATTCTATCTCCCCAGGTCTTTACAGAAATTAAAGTCAGGCTTTCTATCAGTGTAAACTGATTTGAATTTTCTGCTTAAGGATTTTTAACTCCTGAGTGGGAGGCCAGGGTGGGGAGTTGTCCTTCCTCAGACTTCTCAGCAAACTCCTCATTAGGATTACTTGCTGGAAGCTGACCCAAAGCAAAACCTGTGCTGGATTTCTTGCTCTGACTTTTTGAAGGGCAGATTTGAGAAGCTTCAGTGGTGCCTAAAACACTTCTCCTAACACTTTCTCGATGAAATACTCCTACATATTTCATCCTGATTCATCATTGGTTCTTCTTGCTGCACTTCAGCAAAAATAGAGCAGTCCCATGGAATTTTTTTCTTCTCAATTGTGGTGAATTTTGAAACAGTGGGTGGTAGGGGTCTTTAACCCAGAAATCAACCAAAATTTCCAGAATTAAGAGTTTAGTGATGCAAAATTATAGATCCTGTAGACCATTCTCGCCCACTGGATGAATGAGAGACAGAACATTTCCTCAAATTTTACCTGCCATTTTAACCAGACTTTAGAGAGAACCTCCTTATCTAACCAGTTATCTTTGTGCCTCATGGGTTACATCTCCCACTCAGATTCTTCAGAGGGAAAAATCAATTTTGATGACAACAGTTTCATTTCTTTGGGAGCTTTACTGTAGACTAATTCATTTCCTGGGATTGATAAGACTCAAGCACTTTGCTATCTCTATCTAATTTTATGAACAGAGAGACTGAGCTCCCATTTGCAGACTGTGCTGGGCACTGCAAAGACATAACCTGTGGGTTGCTTCCTGCAATTTTGATACCTTGGTGTCAAACAATCCTGGTGGGATTAGGTAATGAAATTTTTGTGATTCCTTGTGTTAGCTTCTGACTCATTATTGTTGTGTTTGGAAGGTAGCCTAAGAGAGAGGTATTGCCATGAAATACAAACACTGCCATGAATACCAGAAAAAAAGCTACTAAATTTGGTGTTGGTGTGTGGGTTCAGGGTTTGCACTCCAGGTCAGCTTCATTGCACCTCAACATCTCTGTTGGAGAGATGTTCGGAGGACAGATTAGGAATTGCTGCCCCTTCTCATGTACTGATTATTGTTCTGATCTGAAACCAAGTAACAACGTGTGTTTGCTTAACTAATTACAGAAGCTGAGAAAAATTTAGGGTGAGATGTTTCCAGAAACACCTATGATGACTTTTCAGATACTTGATAGCATAATATCAAGTTAGAAAAAGAGGTGATAATTTGAGATTGATGGTTCATTTTGCAAGTCTCCAAAGAAGTGAGAGGTGCCTGGATTTAAAGAATGTAGTAAAAATAGATGCAGTTTTTTTATTTTCCTGCCTTAGTTTCACATCAGTACTTCAACTCTTACACTACTTCATGCTGGAAAAAGCTTTAGTTACCATAGTAAATAATAATAAGTAAGTAAATCTCTGATCTCATCACTAGGCATTTTTGTTTCTGTTCAGGGTTTAAAGATTTGTCAGGGACACAGAAAACCGCCCAGATAGCACTATGTTGATAATGAGGATGGTGCACTCTGAAGGATATATCTCAGGATCTGTACAAAACTCCTAGATCAGCAGGTCCTGATGTTTCCCTCATCCTGAACCTAGCTGCAGGGCACCCCTAGATTGATGGTGATAGAAGAGGTCTATGATGGGAGAGATCACATTCTCAGCCCCCAACAGCATTTGAACTTCTCTTTTAAGTCAACCTTTAAATTCAAGAATAAATTTTGGATCCAGTCTTGCCCATTTTTAAAGAGTGACAAGGCAGCCTGCAACTTCCAGTTACACTCTCCCTGCAAATATTTTGCTTGTCCACACAAGGTTTACTTTCTCTATCCTGTAAAACTTCCATGAAGTTACCAAAAAATGTTCCAAGACCAAGATTTTAAACACATCACTTTGAAGGGGCACAGAACTGATTCCTCCTACCCCTACCCATGTCTGTCTGAAAAAGAATTAGATGGTGACTATGAAAAAAATACGCAACCCCGTCCCCACCCAAAAAAAAGATCTAACAGTTTTTGTTTTGTTTTGTTTTGTTTTGTTTTAATATTTAAGCCACCCTCTATCTCAGAAAAATACCCAAACATCTCATTACTGATTTTACTGTGATGTTTCAATGTCAGTGAAAATTTTTCTGAGAACTTATTGGAGGGTTTAGAGATAGAGAGAAAATTATTACTAAAAAATGTGTATTTAAAAACAATCAAAAAACCCCCCACCCCCACAGTCCAACACTGGAAAATCTTGGAGTTTTTCTGAGTGCTGCAATAACAGCATGTTCCATACAAATGCACTTATTAAACAAGAACCAGTTAAAATTTGGCTAAAGTGGTATTGGAGGCTCAAAAATCCCCAGAGACAAAATTACCATGTGTCTGATTCCTAATTAGACTCTTCTAAGGAAGTAGAAGGAAGTTTTAGGAAGTTTGATCTTGCAACTAACTGATTTATGGTAATTTTAAATAAGAATTGCAGCTGAACATTTCTCCCACTCTGCCTTTTCATTACTTTGAGTCAGCTCAGATTGCAGGTTTCTAATGGTGGAATATTTTTTTAAAAAGTGTAATAGTCACTCCTAGAGTGCAAAAAAAGGCTGAATCCAGGGCCGCTATTGAGGAAATGATCATTTTACATAATAATGTTTTTGTATTAATCAGACCATGTCAGGAAAAGTTACTGATAGACAGGTACAGTAGGGCAAATCCTGTCTTTACATCTCTGTCTGAACAAAACCACAAGGACTAAATTATTTTCTTTTCCTGGAGAGATGAGGAACATGATGGATCACATATGATAAAATGATGTAATGCTTTCTAGTCATTCCTTCTCCCACAAACTATGAGATTCACCTGCCTCATGTTGATTTATCTATGTCCCATGAATCCATTCTGGTCTCATTATCCACTCCATCCAGCTGGTCACTGTGGCAGAAATAAGTTCCTCACTTCTGTCTGTGCTGTAGCACAGCTGGGATGGGATTTCTTTTATATGGACAATGCTTTAGGAGCTGTTTGTGATCACTGTGTTAAACTGGAGCTCTGCCCCCAGAGACAGTGAGATTCCATCTGTTTGTTGGGCCCAAGCAGAGACAACAAGTGCTTCTCTGTTTCTGCATAAAGCCAGGGAGCTGATTAATCTGAATCCTGCTGGGTGCCCACATGAGACATTTCAGTCAGAAGTCATTCTTTTAAAAATAAGGAGATGGAAAAATGGCTGTGCAGACAAGTATGTAACAAAAAGAACAGCTGGCATCAGAACTTGGATAAAATCCATAACACCACCCCCTGTTAGATTCCTGCTTTTTATTCAGGAGGCCTTGGAGAAAGTCTATATTGATTCCCTTTCAGACAAGTTGCATGACACTGCATTCTCATTATAAAGAGGGCGTTTACAGAAGTAAATTTTCTTTTCAGCAGCCGTTTCCATGGGAATTGCTGTGGGAACAAAATAGTATCCCAAGGCTGAGATGGGAGATTTTGTGGATCCCCTTAGCAACCCCCTTTTGCATATACAGATCTGAACTGCTGTCCATCCATCCACCCATTCATCCATCCATCCATCCATCCGTCCATCCATCCATCCATCCATCCACCCACTTGTTTATTTCCTGGCTCCAGCAGAACTTCTCTCCCCAGGGGACATGTTGTGGCACTCCGTGGAATGACTGAAGGGTGTCCGTGCCCTGAGGGTGAAAGCTCTCACTGCTGAGGGCCTGTGCTGGAGGAAAAGACCTTTGTGTTCCTCACCTGATCCATGGAGTTGTATCAGTCCTGAGACACCTGGAAGCAGCTTTGATGCTGTAACTGGACACTGAAGTATTAAAAGTTTCTATAATTCAAATTCTCGATCTGGTAACTCTCTTGGTGGCCCTGCAGTTGGCTTTGCCGTGGTGTACCACGTGTCTTGCCCTCTCAGGGACTGCATGCTGCTTTGGCAGGAAGAGAATCTTAATGGAGCTAGGGAAAACACAACACACCCTTTGATTTACCTGCTTTTGTTGGATTTCTTTACTAATGCCCTAATTTCTAATTACTAATTTCTAATTTCTTTACTATGCCCTCCTGCCAACTGTCACACTTTCTGAATTGCCTTTCTGGTGCTGGTGGTAACAGCTTAATCTCTCAGGCTATATTCACTGTCTTGTAAGGAAACGCTGCCAGAATTTTTTGCTTCCTCATTTAGCAGTGGCTCATTCCAGCTCCGCAGCCACTCACTCAGGCTTCTGCATACCTCGTGTCACCTCATTGAGATTCTGCTGCATGTCCTACTTTCTCAGATGTCAAACCCCAGCACTTTCTCCTGCTTATCCAAAGGTCCATCATCCCTTGGTCTCTTTATCTCTCTCACAGCCATATGCTCTATCCTCCCCTCTGCTTTGCGAGCCATTCCAGAGCTGAGTGTAAAGAACTGCAAGCAGTGTCCCAAACGAGGCCTCTCCAGCTGGAGCAAGACCAGTTTCCAAACCTCGTGGCTGATAAATGTGTATGTGTATCACAGGACACTGTTGTTTTTATTCAAGCAGGTGTTTAGCATTGTGCCAGAGATCTCACACTTTATCCACCACTACCTCTCATCCCTACCTGAAATTTAACAGCCTATGGAAACAGTGCTGGGTGTGTAATATGGCTCAGTAAAAAGAAATAATAAAAAGCTAGAAACACTGGTAATATTCCTATTTGGTTTAAAATTTTCTTTTTAGAGCTGAAAAGTGTTTTGTAGACCATGCACAGTATCTGGAAGCAGCTTTCACTCTGAACATATCGCCCTGAAGTGACTGAGAATTAATTCCTTCATGGAGTTTAAAAAACATTTCTTCAAGATTTGTATACAAAAGTTTGTAAAGGTTACATGCCCTTCCTCTCAACCAGGAGATGCTTGAATTTTATTGCAAATATTTCAAAATATTGCAAATGTATAAATATAAGAATGTGACAGCTTTCAGACTGGGTTGGGTAAAAAGTTGCAGTGCAGCAAGGGACATGGGTTTTGACAAATCTCAAATGTCAGATGAGATCCTCTGAAGCCACAGGCTTTTTGGTAATAACGGTGTAGAAACAGTTAATTGTAAACTGACACCCATGGGGAGTCTGTTCTGCTACACAAGAACCTCAAATTCTGCATTGAGAAACTGGTTGTCTCAGGACACGAATTGGGTAATTGGCTGATAGTCTTTCATTTGGATGGATAGGACAGTATTTAAACAGCAAAAATTTGGAAGAAACAGAAATCTTGTAGACATACATTCAAAGCTGTTAAAATGTATATATATATGTAAAAGTCATACTTTCCTTCAGGTAGTTACAAATAGTTTTAGTCCTTATTTTATTTCTATTTTTAGCTTAAAAATCTGCTATGAAATAAGAGCAAGTTGAAAAATGAGAGCTGTAATCAGGCAATAATGTTCTGTGGAGCATGGATGGGTGATACTGTGATTACAAAGCAGAAAATAAAAGGTGGCTGGAACTTGCCTTGGCCCACTTAGACCTTCAGAGATGAAGAATCAAATCCATACAGTGGTGACCCTCATTTTGGAATGATGACAGAGCTCCTTCTAATGATTTTAGTGGGTGATTTTTGGTACTACTGAATATGACATACAAATGCAATTATCATGGTGACTAAGTCCAAGGCTGAGTGCAAGCCATCACAGTTTATGAAGGGAAACAATTCCTGCAGTTGTAATTTCATTGTGTGAGATACACAACATTAATTTCCTTAACATGCCTTTGAACTATCTCTTAGTATATGTCTTCTTATTTAAAACTTACTAAGAAATAGTGGAGAAGGGGGAGAAAGACACAAGGGAAGATAATCCAATGCTTTCAGTACCTTTATCCTGAGACAAATATAATAAAACTGCACCAGTAAAATTACACTGATACAAACCGAGAGCACAGGAAGGTCAAACAGCATTCGCATTTTGAATGAGACAGTTTTAGACCTGACCTTGGTATTTCACTTCTTTTAGCAGGATTTAAATGTTTGATGAAAAAAAATCTGACAATCTCACTGACAAAGTGTCCCAAATCAAACATATTGCCTAATAGTGTCTGACTATTAACCAGCTTTTTATGATTAATTTATTAAATAGCTTTGTTCCTCTTGCTGTGCACTCATCTGTTTTAAGGAGAGTAACCTCTGGAGACCAGTTCTGATCTCTGCAGAAGGCAGAAACTGGAAACAGAAAAAAACACTTAAAATTGTAAGAAAATTGAAACAAGACCTCAGTTCCATAAGTAGCATGTAAAATATATAAATGTACTGCTTATAATAAAACCCCTAAAATACCATAAAACCCAAAAGAGATGCATGTGTGAACCTCTGTGGATATTTTATGCATTACAGAGAACAGCACATATCTACCCCTGCATGTGTATAGGCATACATATTGGCATTTTATAAAATAAATAGGCACAATAAAGAAAAGCAATGTGACTTCTTGTATTACCATGGGCATATGCAGTGTGCCTCCTGGACCCACATAAATAAAATTGTGCTTTGCATATGTCTGTGTTATATATTTTAATGCATATGTGTTCACCAATAATTTTTTTTTCATTCCCTATAAATTGTATTTTGTACTATCTGCATCTTGATTTTTTCTTTCGCTCTTTACAACAAAAGAATATGTAAGGAGGTTTACTTGGGAAGTGAACATTCTTTTATCATTTCTTTCCCCTCTGGAAAAATAGAAAAGGAGGAACAGCAAAAGGAAACTGCTCTGAATATTATTTGTCTTTTATTTTGTTAATTGGCAAAATAAGAAAACATAACAACAACAACAAAGCAGTTGAGTGAAAGAAATACATCAATTTCTCTAAGAGTGCCTGTGACCTGAGTGTGAACTCACCCACATCAACCACACTGTCAAGTTGTACGTCTTGCCAACAAGAGAGAAAAAAACCTGTTCTGCAGGATTCTGTGAGATCATTTCAGATGTGTAATACAAGGTTGTTGGGGAAAAAAACCCCAACCCAATAACACCACAAGCTCAATGCTCTGGGGTGTATTTCCCTGAATGTTTTTCTGGGCTCAGATGATTTACTGGTGATGTTTTTTTCTCCCAGGAACTGCAGTGCAAAGGTAATAACATATTTATTTAATCTCACATGCTTTTCCCAGGAGCTGCAGTGCAAGGAAATAACATATTTCTTTAATCTCACAAGTTGTCCTGTGCAATTGGCAGCTTTTCCAGCATCGACTCAGAACTCAAGGGAGAACCTAACTCCAGACAAAAACCTTTAAAAAAAACCCCAAACAACAACAACAACAACAAAACAACTGAAAGAAGCTGCCAAATACTTCCTTAAGGCAGTGTGGTTTTGGGAAGTGTTTTACTATGTTTTGTTATTACTCTTCCATCTGCTTGCTTCTGAATCAATCCTTGGGGTTGAATTCTGCTGCCAGATAACTCACAGCATCCAACAGCAGCTGCACCAGGACAGCACACAGAGCCAGCAGCAAAGAACCTTGCAGTTCCCTCTGCTCTCACAGAAACTCTGCTCTCACAGCAAGGTGGGGAGCAGCAGCCATGGTCCCAGCTCTGTCAGGACACACATACCCCCACAGCATTTCACCCCAGGTTCAATGTCAAGTGCAGCATTGGTGGCCCCTGATGGGCTGAACCTACTTCTGTAACCCAAATGTCCTGCAGAAATTGATTGTGGGGAAACAGCAAAATATGCATGGTGGAGTTGCTCCCAACCAAATTTTGGGATGAAAAGGTATGCGCTTCATGCAGTGATTCAGTTTGGTCTCTGGAGGAAAATAAGGTGCTAGTCCAGTTAGTCCAGGTGTTGGGGTTATCTAAGACCTGAAGCTTTTTGTCTCTCTCTGTGCTGGCCCTGGACCATTTGCCCTCCACTGCTAACAGCCCAGCCCATAAATTGTATTGGGTTTGTGTGACTAGGGTTTGGAAGCAGGGGGCTACATGGGTGGCTTCTGTGAGAAGCTGCTGGAAGCTTCTCCAAGTCCAGGACAGCCAATGCTGCTGGCTGCAGGGTACACCCAGCCCTGGCCAAGGCCAAGCCCATCAGAGACAGTGGTAATGGCTCTGAGAAAACACACTTAGGAAGGAAAAATGGTTGTTGTGCAGATGTAATTGCAGACAATGAAGAGAGGAGAGTATGTGAGAGGAACAGCTCTGCAGACCCCACGTTCAGTGGAGAAGGAGGGGCAGGAGATGCTCCAGGCGCTGGAGGTGAGGTTGCCCTGAAGCCCATGGTGAAGGCTGTGGTGAAGCAGCTGTGTCCTTGCAGCCCATGGAGGGCGTGGACGAGCAGACATCCACCTACAGCCTCTGGAGGAGCCCATGCTGGAGCAGGGAGATGCCTGAGAGAGGCTGTGATCCTGTGGAGAGAGGACCCCATGCTGGAGAAAGCTGTTCCTGAAGGACTGACCCTACGGAAGTGGGCCCACATGGCAGCAGTTCATGGAAGCCTGTTGCTCTTGGAATGGACTCACCTTGGAACAGTTCATGGAGAACTGTGTCCTGTGGGAGGGACTCCATGGTGCAGCAGGGGAACGACTCCTCTCTCTGAGCAGCTGGAGGCAAAACATGAGATAAACTGACTTAATCTCCATGCCTCATGTTTTTAAGATTTATTTTACTTCTCATTATCTTGCCCTGATTTATTTAATTATAAGTTCAGTTAATATCCCCAAGTTCAGTCTGTTTTTCCTGTGATGGTATTTGTTGAGAGATCTCTCCAGTCCTTAACTCATGTACCCTTTGTTGTATTTTCTCTCCCCTGTCCGCCTGAGGAGGGGAGTGAAAGAGAAGCTTGGGTGGGTGCCTGGCATCCAGCCACTGCAGATACAGGGATGTTCTTGGCACACAAAGCCAAGGTCCCCAGTGCACACCACCATAGTGCTCTGTCGCCAGAATGAACTCAGTCCTCCAGTCCTCCAGACACACAGTTTGGGAACTGACACTCAAAGGTGGTTTCTACCACCCCAGGGTATGAGTGATAACAAAGCAGACCATCCCTGAACCTGGAGGTTCTTACCACCTAGCTAATCCAAGGTACATCGCTCACCCTGTTTTTCCAGTAAGAAATCAGGTTCCCCTTGAAAACATTATGCACTGCAATCCTAGAGAAGAGAGGTGTACGTTGGGACAAGTCTGTCACATAGCAATTCCTACCTGAATCTCTTTGTCCAGCTTTAAGTTGGTATTTGATTATACAGCAGAGAGAATGAGGTTTAATCCAAGGGCACTGGTATTGCAAATGCTGTCAACTTGTTTGGGGGTAGTAGTGAATTCTAGCAAAGAGAAGAGCAATAAAAAGAAAGTCTCTCTCTGTGAGAGACAAAGAGAAAACCCACCTCAGCTTCTACATGCTCTCAACTCAAACCAAAATCAAAGAAATGTTGGGAAAACAAATCAAATGGCATTATGTGCCCAGAGAGTTGTAGACCTGCACTACCTTCAGTGTGAAGTGCCTGTGAGAAAACTTAAATTTTCTTTCTGGAGCTGTAGAAGAAAAAAATGTTGACAGTGATTGCATGAAAATCATGAGATATTTTCAGTTTATAAATTTGTTCTGTTGTCAGAAATGAAAGAATTCATGAACCTCAACTGAAAACATCATTTGAGCTCTATTTTGGATTAATACACTACCTACATGTCAATTCCTTAATTGCAAAAACGAACCAGCAAATTTATAGATATGTACGCACATATGAGTGTGCATTTCTTCTTACATCTCACAAAAATAAATCAGAAGTAGGGAAATTGTATATTTGCAAGCTTTTGTCAATAAGTTTATCCTTAGCTTGAGATCTTGGTACACCAAGTTGCAGTCTGAAGCAAAGTTTTGTGGTCTGGGAATAGTTATAAATCCCTACAATTATTGTAATGGAAACCGTGACAGACCCTTAATTACAGCAGTAAGAACATGAGATTTAGCAATACATATTAATATATCTCCTTGGAAAACATAATTGCAAAGCAATTAGGCATTAGGCTGCCTCTCTACCAACTCCTTTCACCCCTCAGGAAAAAGTGATATTAATTTTAAATCACCTAGAAAGAATCATGCTGGGTCTGCAGCACAGCAGTACACCACATGTCTTTGCAATGTTCCACTGGCTTTGGGACACTGAGCTGCAGACAGAGATGTCCCTGTCTACTGGGTCATGCGTTTTCACACTTTTATAAGTTTTGGTCCACTTACATATTGGGGTTAATTGTCTAATTACAGTTTCAGGTTATGAAGTTCCATCTTCCCACACTGCTCTTCTCAATTAACTTTTGTTTATATTTTTGGGCCCAAAGCTGCAACGGTGGCCTTCGTTCTCAGGCTGGAAGAGGATTGTTTTGTCCAACTACACTGTGGGGAGAACTTGCTAACACTTTATATGAAGTTCAGAGTTATATACTCATGCAGTATAGAATCTGGAAAACACGAAAACTAAAACTTAAGGCATCAAGAGCACCAGTCACCTTGGTTGTTGGGGACCACCGTGTACCTCTCAGGGATCAGACAAAGCTCTGTCCTTCCCCCTCATGCAAA
>VWYP01010903.1:153309-209193 GCA_013400435.1 Pycnonotus jocosus | reverse complement strand
CACTCGCCCCCGCCGCACTGGATTTACCGCCCGCCGCGGCCCCGCGCCCCGGCCCCATGCGGGGCACCGGCATCAGGTTTGGCCCCTCTCTTTCCTTGCCTCGCCGCGGTTTCGCTCGTTCTTTCTCGGTTTTCTGCCGCTGCCTCTCTGCCTCCGGGCGCTCCGAGGGGAGCGCGGCGCGGCGGCGGCTGCCCCTGGCTGGGGGAGCCCGAGGGAGACCGTGTGGGCAAACATCCGATGCCGATGCCTGGAGCTCTTATCTGCCGGAGTCTTATCTCCCAGTTATCTCGCAGGAGGGAAAGATGTATTTGGTGCCTCTCTGCGAGGGGGCTCTGCGTGTGTGTGTCCTGTATTCTAGTGCCTGTGGTTATCTGGGGAGCCCCGAGGTAGGCTGAGAACGGAAAGCCTCGCCTTCTCTTGCTGTCACTTCTCTGTGTCCCCTTTCGCTTTCTGCCCCTTCCCACAGGGGCTGGGCACCGGGCTCTGTGTGTGTGTCTGTCTGTCCGGCCTTCCTCGTGCTGGCAGCTCCGAGTTGACACCGCTCGGCTCGGGATGGGTGTCACCCCCGCGAGGTGTGCCAGGGCTCGGAGCAGGCCCCCAGCCAGGGTTGTCCGCTGGAGCCGGCCCCTCCGGCAGGCACATCCCGCCCGGCCTCGGTCCCTGTCCCGCCGCCGTCGCGCACTCCTCGGGCCCGGCGCATCTCCCGTCTCCCGGGTGCCTTTCCCTCCTCCTCCTCCTCCTTTCTATGACCTTGGGCTGCAAATAGGCAAACAAGCGAGGCGATGCGCGGAAGAGCTAACATCGCTCTCCGGCAAAGTAACCTTAAAGGGATCGCCTTACTAATTGTTTTCTCGGTGGAACCGAGTCAAATGACTCATTCATTGAAACAATCATAACAACGACAGCAGCCAAGGAAGGGCAGAGACAGGGAAAAATGCCCCCTTGCCCCGCTCTGGCCCCACGCTCTTAAGCCCACCTTTGCCCCGGCGTGCTTCATGTTCAAATCCGCAGCCCAAGATGCGAAAGGAGAGGGGAGCAGCCCTCCCGCGGTGCGGAAAGCGGGGCCGGAGCCCCTGGCCCCGCGGGACTGGCGTCTCCCGGACCGTCTTGACCTGGGCTGCCTGATCTCATTCCGCCGGGGCGAGGGACAACAGTGCCGAGGCGACATGACTGATTAAGCGCTCAGAGGGGCCAGATAAGCTCTGATGAATCTCATTACGGGAGGGAGACTGACTGTCCTGTTTGCAAACTTTGTTATTATTATTTCTCTCTCCCCCACTTCCCTGCTCTTTTGTGTCCTCCTTCCCCGCCCTGCCCTGCGGATTCCCCCCTCCCCCCCTCCTCCTCCTCCCCTCCTCGCCCTTCCCCATCCACACCCAGCGGCTAGAAGGGGACCTGGATGGCCGTGGCTGAAGGCGGCTGGTGCGCGGTGAAGCGGTGCGCTGCGGACTCCGGCGCTTCCTCCTGTCCCTTCGCGACCAGGGAGCCGCGCCCGTCTCCTCCTTCGCCCTCCTCCTCCTCCGGCTCCCAGGGTGAACGCGGCTCTTCCAAGACTCCTCGGCCGGAGACCGACGACAGCCACCGGCCGGCCCTGCCGCCGCCCGCCGCCGAGGGCAGGTCGCTGCTCGCCCCCTACGTGCACTTCGGGACCCCGCACCCCTCCGGCCGTCCCAGCTGGGAGGACATCCTGCTCTTCGCGGACTTAGACCAAACCAACAAGCTGATCTGGTCCAGCCGCGGCCCCAAGCTGAGCGCCCTCGGCGCCGAGCAGCCCGAGGAGATGTACCAGACCCTCGCCATCTCGGCCGCCCAGGGCCCCACGCCTTACGACGGATCTCCGGGCGGCTTCATGCACTCCACGCCCAGCTCGCCCGTCTACGTGCCCACCACCCGCGTGGGCTCCATGCTGCCCACGCTGCCGTACCTGCAGGGCAGCGGGGCGGCCCAGCCCAGCCACCCGGGCGGCGGCCACGCCGTCTGGTCCCAGCCGGCCTCGGAAAGCCCCTCGTACAGCAGCGGCGGCGGCTCCCACCCCTCGGGCCGCTTCCCCTACTCCCCAAGCCCGCCGGTGGCCAACGGGGCCTCCCGGGAGCCCGGCGCCTACAGCAACAGCCTGGGCGCCAGGGACCAGTACAGCCCCCTGGCCCGGCCGCTCAATGGCTCCTACCCGGGGCCTTACACGTCCTACGTGGGGCCGCAGCTCGCCCCTGCCTGGCCCACGGCGCCCTTCGAGAACTCCATGCTGCACTGCCTCCAGGGCCGGGCCGCCCCCATCCCCGTCCGAGCACCCAGCGCAGGTAGGACCCGCGGGCAGGGCAGGGCAGGGAGGGTCCCCGCATGCCGGGGCTGCCCGCTGCAGGGGCGGCGGGGCTGCCGGGGGCGCGGGGGAGCGGCGGTGGGGCTGCCCCGGCGGGGGGTTCGCTGGCGAGGGTCGGCCCCGGTGTCGGTGGTAGGACGGCGGTCCCGGGACCATGGCTGTTCTGGAGCGGAGGTAACTCCCGTCGTTTGTGTTGAATTAGGGGAAAATACACCTCTAAAAAGTGGCGTTGTTTGGAGTATGGCAATCGGGTTACCAACCCAAAGGTCCCAAAACGAATTGCCCGATGTACACTTAATTTTTAATTTTTCCAAATCGGTACATTCCTGCTTTCCCTAAATGCGGTCATCTGGACACGAGACGGTGATAAATTCACTGCAAATTAATCTTCCTTGTATCGTAGAGGAAAATTGCAGGGGCTCACTTAACCCATTTTGGATTATTTCAACTACAGAACACTTCGCTGCTTCTTTTAAAAAGAAAAGCAGTGAAGCAAAACCTCGTATATGAATGAGGAAACGTAATTTGTAAACTGCTGCTAAAATACAGAACCTCCTGATGGGGTTTTGTTTTCATTTCCGAGGTGTCCTGTCCTTACTTTTTGTTTTAGTTAAGGAAATTCTCGGTGTCATTAAATCATTTGTAGAAGTGGAGTTTGAGCTGCCATGATTTAGTCAGAGATAGGAAGATTAACAATTACTGCGATCTCTTCAGCTTTAGAATAAAACTATGTATACGTAAATAGAGATGTATAGAGAGGTGTGTGTGGCTATGTATATGTATTTATATATATGTTATGCACACATATATAATGTATATATACATATTTATGTAAATATGTCTATGTACACAGGTTTGATCATCATTCAGTTAAAGCATAAACTACCCACCAGATGCATATATTTTATAGACACCGTGATTTTCTCTTTCAGTACAGTGTTGCAGAAAATTACCCCATGGATTTTCGTCTTTCTGTAGGGCTGTACACACAATGCTCCTCCCGTCTCTCGATAATACCCTGTAGATTTAAGTATTTTAAGCCTCCCACTTGGAGTTTAATATCATGACAGAGGGAAGAAAATCAGTTGTAGCAGTGCTAGGAGACGCCACATCTCAGGGTAACAGGAAAAAAGTTTTTGTGTGAAACTAGGTGTTGGAGGGAAAAAAAAAATCAGTTGTGGTATTTTGCTGTTGCTTTTTTATTATTTTCTTTTTTTAAATTTTGTCTAGAGAGACGTGGGGTTGGAAAATCTCACGGCAGGGAGAAGAGAGGAATGAGTAAGAAGGAGCAGGGAAGTGAAGGAGCCGGGCGCTGGAAGAGGTTGGGGCAGGAGTGTCAAGGCAGCCGAGGAGCACAGCAGCTTCCCCTGCTCCAGAGGGTCTCTCCCGCCCTTGTGCTTCCCTTCTAGCAGTGCTGAGGGCCGGAGGGGTAGGGATTAGCCTTTCCATGAGGGAAAGGACGGGTGCCAGGGTAGCCACATCGCAGTGTAACGCGGGGCGAAGCAGCCCGGAGCTCCTGGGCCAGGCGAGTTTTCTGCTCCTGCGAAGCAAAACGCGGTAGCAAAGCCGAAGCTATGCATTGTCCCGTTTCAATTTTGTAGGAAAATTGTAGCCGAAATACATATTTTTAGGGCTGAATACTAGATAGTTTGATCAAGCTTTCTTAACGTTACTCGTAGAGATGTTAAAATAGGATCTAAAATTAAAAATTTATTTTGCTTTCCTCGGGGATAAATATACTACTCTCTAAGGGGAAAAAATTGAAAATTTCTCAATTTGAATTGAGAAATATTGTCACGGTAGAGGGTTTGGTGGTTTTTTGGTTGTTTTTTTTTTTTTTTTGGGTTTTTTTTTTCTGCAGCACGAAGGCAATGCTATAAAATAAATAGCTGAGACAAATTACTGTTTGAGTTCCAGCGTCCTTGATGCCCTAAGCATTTTTCTGGTAACAGTCTTCAATGGTGCTTTTAGTGCAAAGATTAATAAATCTTAGCGATGTGCTAAGAGCTAGGAGCTGACAATGTAAGCTGAACTGTGCTCTCTGGACTCTGCCGTGTGCTCGTTCCTCTTTAGCGCCTAATAATTCGCAAACGAAGGGAAAAGAGAAACATATTTGGATGGGTGCGGGCCAAAAGGCCGCTTCTTTCTCAGCTCAGTGCCCGTCGTGTCACCGCAGCCCAGTCTCCAAATCTGCTCGACTTTTACGAGCTCTCTTTCGCTGTACAGTGAAATGTAAGAGAATAACCCAGTGATGAATTTAGGCAGGTAGCAGAGGGAGAAAATAAAGAAAAATCAATGACTAAGCTCTGAACCTGAAACATACATTCCCAGACTTGACTCGAAAGCTCTGTAAAAATCCAAACATACCCTTTCATTATTTCTGCACAACGTGCCACAGTCTATGTAAAATAAGTATTTATTCCCCTCTCCCCGAAATATGGAGAGGTGAATCAGAACAAGGATTCGCAAGGGTGAAATTATTAGGTTTTATAGGTGGGTTATCTTTTTTTTTTTTCTTTTTCCACCGTGCATTTAAATTTTTTTTCCTCTCAGTGCTCAGTTACTATGAAAGCAGAAGGCACAATACCGCTTATTTTTCCATTTCCTCTGTTTCCTACAAACCAGCTCTAATTTGACCGAACAGCCGAGGCAAAGCGGCTGCTGCCCGTCGCTGCCTTGGCAGGGCCAAGGGCCCCGAACGCTGCCTCTAAACTTGAAGCTTTACTAGTTGTGAGGCATTTAAAATAAGAGTTAGGGTAGAAAAGTTCTTGCCAAGCTTCGACCCTGGGGAATATTGGGCAAAACGATAGGTCTTTATATCCCCCTCCCAGGGTGGCTCTGGAAGTGGCTATTCTGACAGCCACCTCACTCCCCACTCTTCTCCCCTCTACAGGCAAGTGCACCTCCCTTTCCGTCCTGTGGCCACCACGGCGGGGGCTTCGCCTCTCGAGCGGACGCCAGCCGAATTTCCCAAGGGTCAAATCCCGCCGGGAGTGCACGGCGGGCCGGGGCTGAGCCCTCCGGCGGGTCGGTGTCCGGGGCGCACCGGCTCTCTCCGGTCGGGGAGCAACCGCGGCGCCGGGGCCCGCTCATTTAAATAAATAGGGGGAAAAAAACCCCAAACAACCACACACAACAAAACAACAAACCAAAAAGGGAAAAGAAAAATCCCATCATTTTGTTAAAAAAAAAAATAAATCACGGCATGGCCGCCGTCACTGCCGGGGAATTGCTTTTCTGACGGCCGGGTGCTCGCTCGCCTGGGGCCTGGGTTTCGGCGCGGCGGGGCCGGGGCCGCGCTGAGCGGGGCTACCCCGGGCTCCGCGGCCGTGCCCATCGCCTTTCCCCTCTGCTCCTGCCCCCAGAGCTGCTGGAGGACCTGTCCGAGAGCCGGGAGTGCGTCAACTGCGGCTCCATCCAGACCCCGCTGTGGAGGAGGGACGGCACCGGAAACTACCTGTGCAACGCCTGTGGGCTCTACACCAAAATGAACGGCCTCAGCCGGCCCCTCATCAAGCCCCAGAAGAGAGTGGTGAGTCTGGAGGGAGGGGAGGACTGGGGAGACAGGAGCTTCGACCCAAGGAACCCCAGTCAGCTCTAGCCAAGGAGAAATTTGGGGCAAGGATGGGGGAGAGCAATCAGTGTATCAGCCTGGTGCTCCTCTTGGCTGCAAAACCAAAGTGGGGCTCCTGACCAGGTTTACATGCCCAACTGGTCACAGCGAGGGGTGACGGGGCTGGCAGCCTTTTGGGAACCCCTTCGGACCCATTTCCAGGCTCTGAGCTGGCAAAATCTCTCTCTGCCCCTTTGTGAGCTGCATACCAGGCATGGGCCAGCCTGGATTTTCGAGCTATGAGCCCCATCTGTGAGGAGAATTCAGTGGCTTGGAAGAAATTTGTGCTGGTGATGTTGGACATTTCCAACAGAAAAGAAAACCAAAATAAAAAAAGAATCAAGGTTTAGAAAATGTTTGTTCAGAGGGCTAGGAATTTCTCCAGACCTGCTTTGTTTGCTGAGAGCTCGATCCTTGGGAATGTAAGCAAGTTTTGTATATAATTCAAAGAAAACCAATTGTTTAAACAATGATAATAGTCTTTGTTTTGTTTTACTCCTAAGAAATGAGCGGCGATTTTTCTAAAAATATACTCCTAAAACTAGGGGGGAAATAAATAGTACAAACCAGAACCCCTGTTTATAACTCAGGCTGGCACTGAATAGGCAAGGAGAAAATTTAACAAGCAAGAACTGTACATTATGTTTAGCAAATCTGGGTGGAGGTCAGCAGACAGAAAGAATATGCTCTTCAGTAATGGCTGTTATGGGGCGAGCCGCAATAAATCACACCACAATAATCCAAGCTCATGTTTGGACCCTTGTGTATGGAGACAGTGTATCAAACCCATCAGCCTTTCAAGCCCCTTTCAATCATGCCAGCTGCTTTGCTCCATGCCTGTTTTCCTTGGGTTAAAACACCTACTGTTCTTTATTTCACAACCGTTTAAATTTAGTGCCCTTCCGGGACCGAGGGGAAACAAGACCCAAACATGCGATGATCAGAGCAGACAGTAAGCACTTGGGAACCAACACACCTCTACCTAAAGACCTTTCTTTAAACCAAAGAGTTAATTTAACTTTAAGACAGAGGTTTGTTGATGCTAGGTGCCTGAGTTTTGTCCGGTAAATTTCATGACACAAGGTGTTATCCCATTAGGGGAGACAGACCCAGCAGAGGGGTCAGATCTGCCAATTGCCTCAAGCGTCAGAGCCCGACTTGCTGTGGCACCCTGGTCCAAGGCAGATTTCAAGGAGCTGACACCCAGTTCTAGCATTTCTGTGCCCTTTTTTATTTGAGGGAAGGATAGGGGTGAGAAGGCTAAAGCAGAGTCAAACTACAGCCTGATTTCAGTCTGACACCTCAGTGAAATAACTCTGAAATAGCTCTGTGTAACAATCCCTACCGAGTACCCTGGCCATAACTATAAATCACCCGTGACTCTGTGTTCATACAGTTGGAAATATGTAGGTGAGAAGGGAAAATGTTTTGAAAACGCTAAACATGTTTAGATTTCCCCAAAGTTTCTGATAAAATTCCTGCATCGGAAAAGTTGTTTTAGCTTCAAAACATGCCAAAACTCCATGTCTGTTTAGATATGGGAATAAGCAAAAGCTATTGAAATAAAATGTATGAAGGTTTAGACCAGGCTGTATAGGAAAGAGAAAGATTTAACAGAGTGAAACAGCTGACAGCATTTCACTTGCAGAGAAAGAAAATGAAGCGTATGTGTTATGACCAGCTTTCTTTTACTCAATGTGATCACGTAAAACACGTATTGAGTTGAGGGCACAATTTGAGCGCTGTGTGTGTACATATTTAATAACTAGGTCAAAACTTCTGTTTTCATGATACTTGGATTTTTAAGATTAAAAATTGTATTTGTGTACTTCAACCTATATAACACTTGGCTGGGTGGTTTGCTTTTTTTTCCGCTGCACAGTTAATAATGGATTACTGATTCAAGATTACAAAATTTGTATTTAATCTGGAGCTCTTTCTGAGCTGTGATGTAAAATGACAGTTTACTGCTAAAGACACTGAAACAGACAAATATTCAAGAAATTCAGTTATTACTGGGAATATTCTTCATCCTCAAAACATTTTTATTGGTTTCCCCAGTGGCAGGCAGCCCTGTGGTATCAAAGGTGACCCAGTTACGTCTAACAATTCAGTAGTAAATGATTCAAGAGGAAGGGCATTGTACCCTTAAGTTAGTAATTTCAGTTATGGGCACTTTATTGTCAGAATAAGATTAATGCAGTCCTCTAAAACTGACTTCTCCGTGTAAACTTGTTCAGCTGCCAGACACAGAGCTAGGCACAGATTTTTTTTGTATTTTTTTGACAATGCGATACTTTGAAAAAGACTAGATTTATGATGTAGCTGGAATTCTTTGCTTGCGATGAACGTAAAAGAGATCAGTTGTTACAGGGACTTTTATAACCCATTCACCTTCATTTCACATGTTTATGAGGACTGCCTTCACTTATGATATACAGCCTGCGGCCATAAAGCTCTGGGTTATACGGTTATTTCTGGTACAGAGTTGCTTCATCTTGGCTCCAAACTCCACGGAAGAGTGTCATAAATGGCTTGTTTGCAGTGGAAACCTTGTTGTCACCCACCAGCTTTTCTGCTGGCCGAGGGAGGCTCTGCTCTGTACAACACGCTCCCAAGGCATGCTGGTTTTTGTATGAAGATAAAATGGGTGGTGATAGGAAGATCTTTTTATGAAAGTAGTGCTGTTGTACATGTTATCCCTGGGATGCTCAGGGAAGTTTTCCCCAGATGTGGTGCCACCGAGGGCGGGTGATCAAAGCGGCTGATTTTTCCGATGAGTCAGGAGTATCAGTGGCAGGATCAGAGCTGCTTCTTCACTCACCATACAGGGGAGAGGGCATTGAACTGTCTGGAGAGGCGGCATGGGGCTGATATACCTTCACTTCAGCTCAATGGAACTGTAGTGCAGATATCTCCTAGCTGTCCTACTGGAAAAAGAACCGTGTGGCTGGTGGTCTGAACAGACTTCTCCTGGTTTCCAGCTCCCATATGAGGATTTTGCTTCTGCTGTGACTGCTCAGAGTTGAAAGACATTTGGTACTTCATCACACCATTTTTCCACTCTCTGATATGAGGATAATTCTGTTTTAATTCTGGGCTGTTGCTGACAGATACTATTAAAAAAAGCTCCTACCATCCCCGCCATGTGTTAAAGCACTTTTTTACTAACCATAAAGACATAAATCATTCTCTGCTGCCTGCCTGTTCATACCCGTGTTTGCCTGTGCTTGCCTCCAGCCTTCGTCGCGGCGGATGGGCTTGTCCTGTGCCAACTGCCACACCACGACCACCACCCTGTGGCGCAGGAACGCCGAGGGCGAGCCCGTCTGCAATGCCTGTGGCCTCTACATGAAGCTCCATGGGGTAAGTGGCTGCTTCACCAAGGGGCATCCCCTGCCAGCTCTGATGCCACTTTGGGAAAGGGGTGGTCCTCAAAAAAACAATGAGCGAAATCCGTAGAACAACGGAAAAATGTGTGACGTTAGAAAATGGTTGTACCAGTTTGGCTCATTACGCTTTTGACTAGTTATGTGTTTGCCACTGTAGCTCTCTCAACAGATTTCTATAAAGAAACCACTTCTGGATGAGCAGCAGTGGTGTTTTTGCCTCTGGGATTTAAACCAGATCTTTAGTGGAGAAAAAAATCCCTAGACCTTTAATGAGACAGTTTTTCATGGATAGACATAGCTATGGCAGCAAAAGTTTGAATGTAATTCAAGCCATAGCTATGCCAGAAAAACTTCAAATGCAATTTCAGCCTTTGTTGGGCAGTAATAGAGTAAAAAAACCCTCTCTGTCCTGAATGTGATGGAGCATGTTTTGGGTGAGGCTCCTGTGGATCGCGTTGGTCAAGCATAAGTGTTTGAAGAGCAAGGGCATTAGTAACGATTGCGACGTGGTCCAGCCTTCAATAAAATGTAAATTATGTCACAGGTTTAAATATTATAACTATAGAAAACACATCAACTGCCTTTTCTCAAACTGGTGTTAAAATATATTTTAAGCCAGTGTTTTTGTAGTGTGATTATCATTGTGATGAACACAAAGATGATTTTTGAGCACATTTAAATATAAATTTATCCCTATAATTATAAATTTAGATACCATAAAGCTGTATTATGGGCAGAACTGTTTCTAGGAGCAAATACTAAGTCAATTCTTCTACTCTAAAGCTTCTGTCCTAAGATGTTTTCTCATGATGATCTGGTTTGCATAGCTGGTCCACAGGATGAGGATGATTTTTTTTCTCATACACATTCTTTCTTGCCAGAATCAGGCACTGGAGATAATTCCTAACTGACTAGAATAATAAATCAAGGATCAGATATACCCCATCCAATTTAATTTCTTATGGCTTATTGCCAAATGATGCTGGTTTTCCCTAATTCTGTGCTGTTTTCCTGTAGATTGATTGAGGGCTTGGAAAACACTGTCAAGTTTGCGTAGAGAAGAAAAAAGTTTTCCTACTTCCTTAATTCAGCTACAGCTCCCCTTGAATCAAACTATTGTTTTGCACAAATAAAATACAAACATTTTTTAGAATTAATACTGTGACAGAAAAAATTGACTTGCTATACAGACATTTGCAACATCACATCTGGTCTTGTCGTGTATTTTGTTTTTTGGTATTAGAGTACATATGCAACTCTGTGATTGGTGTGGAAATCTAATTTTTTCAGGTTCCTCGGCCCCTTGCTATGAAAAAAGAAGGAATTCAGACAAGGAAGCGAAAACCTAAGAATATAAATAAATCAAAGACATGCTCTGGTAAATATAAAATATAAGAAAGTGTAGCTGCAATAGTTCATAGTTTTTGTTTTTGTTGTTTTCTTCTCTGTCTGGAAAATATTTCTTTTTAATACCAATTCCCAATTTTTCAGGTAACAGTACTACTGCAGTTCCTATGACTCCAACATCCACGTCTTCTACTAACTCAGACGACTGTAGCAAAACTGCTTCTCCCAGCGCACAGACTGCAGCCTCTGGGGTAAGTGTCTGGATCTGCAAGCAGGCTGATCACTGGGCAATGTTATCACAGCTTTTATCTTATCTAGCAGAACAATAATCTAAACAAACTTTCCAGTTTTGTTAGCTGATACTAGAACAAGATTTTCAGAGGATATTACATATAGCTGTAAACAGAACGACAAGCTGAAGTACTTTGCAAACCTTCTTGATTAAGATCTATATAATTTTTATGATTGTTAGCCACAGCTTAACCGCAGACATTTTGTTTTTAAATATTCATGTTATTTCATTTCAAAGGCTTTCTTTTGGACAGAAGACAATAAAACATGCCCAACTGATCCTTTTAAGAAACAATGCTTGCTATCTATCTATCTATCTATCTATCTTTATGCATTATCCCAATGGGTAAAACCCAGAAAAACATTATCCTGCTGTATGAAGTAAATCATAAAGGCTTTTGTTTTAAACTAAAATGTGCAATTAAACCCTGATCCAAACCCAGCTGAAACCAGGCTGGAATACCTTGCTGATTGCAGTGCATGGGGGTTCAGCTCTCTGACTGCAGAGTGTTCTTCAGGGGCCAGATGCTCAGCATCTGGCAGCTCCAAGCTCCAGAGGAGCACCCAGGAGTGCTGATCACCCCCTGCTTTAGTTTTGATCCTTATTTTATGTCATGTACTCCAACCATCTCAAACTTCCTTTCTTCACTCAGCATGTGTGATAAATACTACTGCTAAAGTTGTGAAACTTAAAGTAGATTAATTTCTAACCCTTTGGCTGTACCTATCCATATCCACACTCAGTTCTCAGCCTTCTGTATCCCTTAATCTGCCACATAATATCTTTGAGAAACTTTCTTAATGTGGCTTTCTTTAGTCCTTTATTAATGAAAAAAAGACATTGTTTATAATAGCTATTTTTCAGTATGTCTTGGTGTTCCCAACATCCAAATTCCTTTCAATAGTTTAATTTCTGATGTACAAAGTTTCATTGTACAAGGGGAGGAAAAACCCATTTATTAGCAAATGCGATTGTTTGTGGGCTGACAGGGCCACCCAATTTCAGAGGCACTGGGTTTTGGGTTTGGGTCCTGTGAGACTAGGATATTACTAAAAGGGCTTGTCTTTGACATGAGAAAACCCTGTCAATCCAGTAAAATAAACAGATCACATCAAAAAAATAGAAACACTAACTGAAAAGTGAACCATTGCAGTTTCAGACTTTCCCAGTTAACCATCCACTGTTTCAGGCTCTCCCTTATATTTGCAAAGGAAAAAACGTAGCCAAATTTTCCTTAAACTTTCCTTGCATTACCTTAAGCAGTGCTTGTGATCCTGAGCAATGTGGTGAGATTTATGTAACGGATGGAAATGGAAGCACAATCCCAGCCGAGACTGAGGTAGCACAGCCGTGTGCTGCTCAGGAGAGGAGAGGCCATGTAGACGAGATCTCTTTTCCACTGTGCTGCTGCTTTTTTGGCTGGCTAAAACCTGACTTCCTTTCTATTTCTCCCTAGAAGAGCACATCAAACATGTTATTAATAATCTTTATGTTATAATTTTAGTAGTACCATTTTTAATATGGTTTTGCCAGATGGAGTTGTGTGGGTACCAGAGGAGAGTGGTGTAGGGGCATGGATTGTGGGCTAAAAGACTCCTTGAGAGCTGTTAGCAATGAAGAGCATCTCCCAGGAGGGACCATGAGGCTGCTCTTAGTTACATAATGGCATCCCGAGTGACAGGACTTCAGCTCTCCCTGATTTTCCACAGTAGATCCGACTGGGAGAGGACACCTGCACAACAGCTGGGAAAATCTGTCCCCTTATATCCAGCAGGCAGCATGGTAACATCTGCATAGCCTTTTCCCCACCATGATTTGATCAGATGTGCCTTGCATATGCAAAGCCCTTGCAAATACCCCCTTGTGAAAAATTTCAATGAAAGGAAGTGATGGAGAGGAGCTGTGACATGCGCTGAAGAGAGGAAGTTGCAGCGGCAACCAGACGTATGGGCGTCCCTCTGACTCCATCCCAAAGCATGTGGAGGGCTACTGATCTCCCACCCCTGTGCCCCAGTGCCAGATGTATGTAAATGAAAAGAGGATTTGTAGGGGAGCAGTTGTCAGGATATGTCATGGGCATGGTCACATCCTTCACTCAGGCTCCTGGCTTTGCCCAAGCACCTGTAATTCAAAGGGACGGGGAATTGAGAGACTGGAAGTTTAAAGTAGAAAGTGGTGGCAGTCAAGACTGGCTCCCGTTGTCCCAGACATAATTTGGAAACATGATCACTAACTGCAAAGGATGCAAAATAATTTCTAAAGGGTCTAAATCCTATGGAAGGGACTGAGCACTCATAAAGCCCATTTAAGCTGTTGTGAGTGAAGGGATGTCAGAATTTTAGAGCAAGGCTGCCTGTAAGCTGATCACATGCTGAAGCAAAGATGCTCTACTAGACTTCTGTTTTCCTTGATTATTTTTTCTTTTTCTTAATCAGTTTTCTGAATATTTTTTCTTTTTCCTTTTGAGTTTCCTTTCCATTGACAGATCAAAGGTTTTTAATTATTTCTAGAGTAGGCATTAGCTTTGCACAAGGAAATAAACTTCTCCAGCTCATGTCAGGAGGGAAAACCAAACCCTCAGGTGCAGGAATCCAGGCTTTATAATTTTTGGTCGCTTCAACAAGACCGATGTTGCTTCCTGACAGTGGTGCTGGTGACGTTGCCGAAAAACAGGCACCTGCTTGAATAGTGAACCTGGCTTGTTCCCATGCGTTACACAACGGGCATGGCAATTTGTTTTTGTTTTCCTCTGTTTTTGCTTCTTTAGCGTTTATTCTGTGAAGAGGGGGAAAACGCCAAATTGACATTAGGCAGAGAAATCTGATGACGTTTTAGAAACCGTTGTGTGAAATTCACAGCAATGTTGTTGCTAAATGAAACAGAGAAAACAAATTCCTCTACTGGTACAAAAGCAATTTATTATGCCTTTCATGGGAAGCTGCCAAAAAAGTTTCCAGTTATGTAGAAATCTAATGGAAATGAAATTCAGCAGAATTCATTTGTGTCAGTAACATTCACTTTTTGCCCTACCTTTCTTTATCTCTTAAAAGTAAAATAAAGAAGGGAGGGCAGAAAAAGAGAAGGGCAGCAATTACTCTTGGCAATGTCTTTGAGACTATCCATTTCATGAAGGGAATCTTATATGATGCCAGTTCTGAGACAAATTAGCAAGAACCTTAAATGTTGATTTTACGTCCTAGCTGAAGTTTAAACATTTAAGAGATACGATTAATGAATTGCTCTGGGGGCAAAGTTGATTTCAAACATCCCAAAATGTAGAAGTGTTTTGATCGCAGATATTTCGTTGTCCCATTGTAAAGGGGCTATTTGCCAAATTCACATCTGGATTGAGGATTTAGGCCTATTTCTGTTTTCATAAGCAGTATAAGTGCTGGGTGTCCTGTGTTACTAATATGGAAAGGGTCCAGCTGCATGATATATGAAGTTGCCTTACGTCCCCATAAAAAGAAGATTTTAAGGTTTCAGACAGCCTGCATCTGCATCTATACCTGCTCTCCCTTTGATGCTGCTGAAACTGTGCAGGGAAAAGCTCCACCAAATAAATTGCTAAACTAGGGACATGGTCTGCAGTGCAAACCCATCCATTTCCATGCAGGGGCTCCAACAAGTGAGATAACCAGAAGGACTTTATTCCCTTATTAGGATAAAGGCAGTATGAAACCTGCAGTAAAATCTGCTTTTTATGGCAGGACATGGAGGCTCCTTGAGGCACAACTGATGTCAGAAAAAGTTGAGCAGCACCAGGGGAGCTCTTCTTTCAGAAAACTCTCCTCTGTCCTTTGACTCCAGTTTGGAGTTTTCTTAGAAGGACTGTAATCTCACACCACAGAAAAACTTAGGAGGTAAAATTAGTGCTTACTTCTATTGGAAGCTTACCTTGAGAAGTGGTTCAGGACTGGGTCTTCAGTTTTGTAAGGTGGGAAATGAGAGAGCTGACTGAGATGGCCTTGGCATGTAGTGTGCTCACAGGAAAATGCAGTTTTAACTGTCTCTCAAATGCTGGACAAATGAAGCTAGATTAGATGAATGGCTTCTCCTGTTTAGGCAGTAAATTGGTAGGACATTCATGCTGGCTATGGAGAAATCAGCCTCCACAGAATATATCCCAGAGTCTGCATGAACTGGAGACTCAACCTCTTAAAACAATATGCAAACCACCTGGGTATTGGGAAGTTGCATGTCCAGGGGTCCTTCAGATTATCTGCTGATAATATTCCAGTTGTATGGAATAATTTTGTGGGCGTTGGGACAGTTTCCATGAGAAAGGCTCACCAGCATGATTGGTAGAACTTTCACCTGGAAAATGGGAACACGGTGCCTCAGTCCTGGTATGAGTAAATATTTATCTAAACCAGATGGAATAAGATCAACAGGAGGCATGAGGAACGTGGCAACCTAAAATACCAAAGAGCGTGGCAGACAGGGCAGTGTGCTGGGAGATCTGATACTCTAGACTCTAGTTTAAATCTTTCTTTATCTCCTACCTCTTCTGCATTGGTCCTCACTCCTGGACAAAATGGGATGCTACTTTTTTCTCTCAACTTAGTTTCATATGCTGAGTCTTTTTCTTTTGCATTGAATAATTTGCTTTGCTTTGTGTATATGTATACAAAAGAGAGCATTTCATTTTTATATCAAACACAAGGAAGCAATCCAGCTTTTTGTTTCAGTGGGGAAAAGCAAAGAAAAAGTATTT
Source organism: Pycnonotus jocosus (assembly GCA_013400435.1). NCBI lineage: Eukaryota > Metazoa > Chordata > Aves > Passeriformes > Pycnonotidae > Pycnonotus > Pycnonotus jocosus. The sequence continues at coordinate 193,515 of VWYP01010903.1, read as the reverse complement.
TTGCTTCTATCCCAAAATTCTATGTGCATATGGACACATACCTTTTGCTTGGTTTTGTTTTATTGCCAAAGTAATAAAGCCAGTTACTCATCCAGCCCTTGACAGCAGTGGGTCATCAGTTTTCCAAGCCATGCTGGAAGTTGCCTCCCTTAGGAAATTAATGAAGTATTAACCACAGATTTATGTTGCTATAATACAAAGGAGAGATTAGAAGACATGTAAACTTACACGTCTGCAGTATAAACAAAAGGATCAATTGGACTAGCAAGAAATGACAACTTTGTGTACTGAGAGGGTCGTTACATCAGTAAAAAAAGCCATCATTTTGCGGTGCCAAGACTTGCTCTTCAGATTCCAGGGAGTGACAGTGTTGGGAAAACGCGCTCTTTGTGGGGATGGAAGTTATTGCAGGGAGGCTGAGGCTGGAAAATGAAGGACTCCACCAGTTTTCCGCAACACTTTATGTGTGAAAGAATTCTTCGCAAGTGTATTTTATCTGACTGTAGATATCATTTTTGTGTTGCGAAAGTAACAGGCTGAGGAGGAGAGTCTCAGCTTGGACTCAGCTTATTGCTTAGTGTAATGTCCAAAATTCATGGAGCATTTTGAACGTGTTAAGTGGATAGAGCAAAGGTCTATCTGATAGACCAAAGGTCTGGATCAAGGCCCTCTGCCACCCCCTCCAGCTGTCCTTGCCCAGCACATTTCCCTCTTGGCTGTGGAGGTGTGAGGGAAGGCCAGAGGGGAAAGTGTCCATCCACCCTCCCCGCTCTCTGTGGTGGGCAGACAGTGCAGGAAGGAGTGGGTGGAAGAAAGCAGGAATCTTTCAGCCAGAGCTGCTGCTGCTGTTCCCTGAGTGTGGCCAGTGCAGCCTGAGCAGCCTTGTTTTGATCTGGAGCAGCTTTAGTGGGGGTATATTCACCTCTAAGGTGCTGAGGGCAGGTTTGGGTACAATCTAGTTGTCTCTGTGGCTCTGACAGAGGTTTCCCTCTGTACAGGGCAGGCAGGTCCTCTACAGAAAGGCCACCTCTGATGCAGACAACCTGCCTGGGGGCTGACTCATGACCAGATCCTCCTGGTTTGGGTAAAAAGAAGAACTTTTGCAGATACAAACACAACCTCCCTGTTTGTTTGGGAGGCAGGCTTTTCCAGTGGGCTTCATTAATTTTTCCTCTCTGGAAGCTGACCTTCAGTTGATGTTATTATCAGGTTTCACAAAAAAAAAAAAAAANGCATCTTTTTATAGATAGAGTCAGTAGCTGTGAATTAGACCTCGTTGACTTCAGCAGCATTGTTCAACTTCTTTATTTCAGCTGAAAAAAGTCCTCTAATAACTAACTGCAACTTCTGCCATCTCTCATCTCTTAAAGCTGGAAAAGTAAGAGCAAAGGTAGGGAGGCTCAGGAACAGAACTGTGATTCCGTCACGTCCTTTTCATGAGCTAAAGTTTGTTTTCCATGTCTCACTTTGGGAGCTGCCCAAGCTGCCTGGATTTGTCATGACATTACCGGGGTGGGGTTTCCAGGCCCGGCAGTCCTGCCCAGGTCCTGCCCGTCCTGGCTCAACACAGCCGGAATCCAGCCTTGGACAGGCAGGGATGGGCAGTCTTCAAACAGGACGTGCCTCCATGTCCTCCCTTCTGGGGTGCCCGAGGGAGGGGTACCTGATAACCTCATATGGAAACTGTGGGTCCCTGCACCCCACCTTTGTAGGGCTGAATCAGGAAAAGGTGAATTACACTTTCCAAGCCCGGAAAAAATAGGTACTGATAAGATATTTGCCTACCAGAACAGCAGTGGCAAATATGGGCAAATGGGAACCTTTCAAAGCAGCTCCTAGTATTTTTAGCTCAGGTTGAGCAAACACTGCTCAACAGTACTTTAAACCCTTCTTCCACTGTAGGGAGACTGAAGCTGTTAAAAATTATGTCTTTTGTGCTGACAGAAATCTGTTTGAGGTTTTAGAAATAAAAGGAAGGCTTTAAAAAGCTAGGCTGATGCAAGATCAGGACTGTACAGGTTAGCATGGGACCTGCCTCACTGGATTCTCCATGCACAGTCACAGGGAAAGAGGATACAGAGATTTGTTGTCACTGAATGGCAACTGTATATTCAAGGGACTGATAAAACTTATTTCTTAGGTTTAGAGATGTTTCAGCTGGTTTGGAGGGGCAGATGGCTTTTTTTTCCTTCCTTCTCTGCATTTCTGGGTAGTGACTAGTGGAGCGAGATCATGGTTGATGACTGGGTGGAAGAATAGTGGCAGTCAATCATTTTAATAAAAGGTTAAGAAAATATTGGAGCCCAGGCTATTTCAGACAAAAATGACTGCTAGCAGTGAGAATCTCTTTCAGAAGGTGAGGTTTTCCCTGGGTTAAGCACGGCAACAAGAGCCCTGCATCACACCATTTGGAAATCACCTTTTAATAAATGAAGCCTTGCTTTTCCTCTGTCAGGACTGCTAGCTTGGCACAGCTCCAGGAGAGCCAAGAGCTTTACTCTTGTAAAATGATTAAATATGTATACTTCATACTTAAACAGCAGGCAGGAAGCTTCTGCAGTCACAGTTTAGGATAGCCTTTTTCTTTCTTTCTTTCTTTTTCTTTTTTTTTTTTTTTTAAGGAATTTCATCCAAAGACTATCCATTAACAAGTAAATTGAGGTTTTAAAGTTGACATATCCAAGAGTTAATTTTGCATGAAGTCAGCTCTTAAACATTTCCTTTATCAGGTGAAAATGTTGCCCCTTCTCTGTCTGGCACTGCAAATTTTTCCTCTTTAGCAGATCTGCTCAGCCTCATGGAAAAAATGATTGTTCCTTTGTCTTTTTAGCTCTCCATTTCTCTGTTAAAATAAATGGACTGGTTCCAGTGTGGTTCAGAGGTTCATCTGTGTGCCTACCAGGGCTCCCCTGCATGTTGTCTTGTGCAGGCAGCAGAACAAAAATGCTCCTGCTTCAAAGGCATAGTGCTTCTCCACGGGAGATTAAAAGAGCATCTCATTTAGTGGCCAGTCCTACAGGGATAAAGTGGTTTTGGGTGGTGCTTTGAAGGGTCAGGAATGATTTTAAGCATTTCAAGGGCTGAAAAACCCAAAGAAAACTGCTTTCCAGGAGATGCTCTGTATCTGCCTCTAGAGAATTGGGATGTATCAGGCTTCTCCCATGGGGGGAAGAAATAGAGCTGCCACCACTCTCAGATCACATTTTTGGTGTTGGCACCTGTGTCTCTTCAGTAGAGGGCAGTGGGACACACACACGTTTCCTTTCTCATCATGAGCTGATTTCCAAGTTTTCTGCACATCACATGGTTTAGTTTCCACCTCTTCAAACATGGACATCACTCCTAGCAGCAAGGCTGGGCAACTGGGCTCCTGCTGAGAATTTTTTTTTTTGTTTCAGGATTTCAATGCACAGGGGCAAGCAGAGGGCAACCCCTGTTTTTGAACAGAAACCCTGTGACAGTGGCTGTGCTTCAGGCCTACTGTACTCTCACTCACACCCTGGTGTGTGCAAAACTCACCTGCTCAATGAATGTCTCTCTGCTCTCCCCCTCCCTGCAGGCGAGCTCGTCCGTGATGTCTGGCCCAGGGGAGAGCACCAGTCCCGAAAGCAGCAACCTTAAGTATTCAGGTCAAGATGGGCTGTACACAGGAGTCAGCCTGACCTCCACGGCCGAAGTGACAGCGTCCGTGAGACAGGATCCCTGGTGTGCCCTGGCTCTGGCGTGACCTGGTGTGAGGGAAGCTGGATCCTGGCAGCCCCCAGACAGCTGCGCACGGTTTCCTCTGTGGAGCGGTCGCAGCGGCAGCGAGAGTGCTGGCAAAGACCATTCCTCTGAAACAGTTCTTGAGCCTTGGTGGCAGAGGTGTTTTTCTACTTCCGAAAGAGGCTTTGCCGAAGCATCCAGTTCCTCATCTATGCAAGAAAAATGTAGGGAAAGCAAATGACCACCGGAGATAGATAATGCAGCCTTACACTCTCAAAAAACTCTTCAAAAATCCCCCCAAAAAACAAAAAAAAAAAAAAAAAGGAAAAGAAAAGAAAAAAACAACAACAAAAAAGAAGAGATAAACCCACACCTATTGATAGATTCCAGAAATACACCCTCGACTTACCCAGCAGCGCTGCCTTTCTGATTGTATAGTTGTTTTCACTCTCTCATCGCCTTTTCCCCTAAGAATTTGGTGGAAGTTGTCAGTGTCGGGGAGGGAGTAGCAAAGACTTTAATTACAAGAGACAGTGAGATACTTTTTAATGAGTGTCAGAAGTGCTTACAGCTTGAGTTGACGCAGACTTCTCACAGCAAACATTTGATGTCCTCAGACAGAGCCTGTCAGACCTCTCCTTCTGTGCCCTCCATCTTCAGCGTGCTTTGCTCTGCTCCTCAGAGCCCACCTATGTCCCTGGAAGAAATCACAATGTTTGGTACAAGTCCCACAAGGTCCAGCTGGTTAAGGAGATTTTGGGATTGGTGTTTTTTGGTTTAAAATATTTACTCACTTTTCAAGACTGCGATATAACTTTTAAAGTACACTGTGACTGAGATTTATAAAAGTCCATATTTCCTGACTGAACTGTAGAGAGTCAGTCAAAATTTGTAAACAGGGTAGCAATCAGATATTTTTCTTCCATATATACAATAATTTTTTAAAAGAAGTGCAATTTGCGTTGCAGCAATCAGTGTTAAATCATTTGCATAAGATTTAACAACGGTTTTTATACGAATGAATGAATGTAAACATTTTAACTTAATGGTACGTAAATAATTTAAAAGAAAAACTTAACTAGGCATCCTTAGGCTTTTTAGCACAACAAAAATGCATCCACTTTCTGTATTTCCAGTTGTTAAAGCAAGAGTTTCAAAGAACAAGCCTTCTCTCAGGAAAATTGCCCTAGCCATCTGCTCCGAAGTGTTGTACAAAAATGCAAATGCATCCCCAAGGGGTTTTTTTGGCCATTGAATACGTGTGTGGTGGAAAGAAACAAATTGCAATGAAACTTTACTACCTAACTGATACATATGTAAATACTACAGAAGATATCTAGGCATCTTGAAAATGTAGGATGCAATCTGTATAGTGTGACTGATGCATAGGTAGGTTGGTTTTCATTGGTTTTTAAGTGGGATGTCATTTGGAAAGTTGTTTCATCAGAGCTTTACAAATAAAAGGATATCATTTTAGGATTTTTTTTTTCTGTACAGTGTGCCTTTTCCTTTGTCTCCAACACAATTGTTGAACTACATTAAAAGCTATGGAAATGTACCTGGTACAGGTGGCATGTCTGATGGCTGCTAGGAAGGTCTCCAGCTGAAGTGTCTGCTCTGCCTACCTAAGTCTGCACCATGTGCTTTTTCTGCAACTCTCTTCACTACACCTTCTGATGAGCTGTAAAACTGGGGCTTCCACCTACCAACACAGGCTCCTCATGGGCACACGTGAGGTTTTTGTGTTGAAAGTCTGGGGAGCTGAGCCCATGACCTGTGAGGATTGTCATTGCTTTGCTTGCCCTTCACACATAAATAAAGGGTGTCACCCAGGTTCCCTGAGTAGGCAAATATCAGAATGTTACCCACTACAGATGTAACTGCTGAGTGGCAGAGGCTTTGAGTGCCTGCTGGCATCCTCCTGTGGCCAAAGGTGAAGGGCAGCAAAAACTGAAGGCACTGGTGCTGGAAAGAGAAGACAGTGAATTTTAGCTGCTCAGGGAAGTGGGACACCTTTTGCTGGCTCTGAGGACTGGTTCTCTTCATTTCTCAGTTCATTGGAGCCAGATTTATTGCCAGGTGTGATTTCCAGCTATGTCAGCAGTGCTGTTGGACTGGGAAGCCAGGATGCCCAACCTCCATACCATGGAGTGGCTGCACTGTGTCTCTTTGCCTCTCTGTGCCAGACTTTCTTTGGGGTGAATTGGGGTAGCTCCTTGGCCTCCAGTGAAGCTATGCTGATTTGCACCAGCCAAGAATTTGCCTCTTGGTTTTCCAAACCTGACAGCTGAGGCCGCCTCCTTATGCCGGAGGTGTGGTGAGGGCTGTGGGATGAAAGCTGCAGCACAGCCCCAGGAGGAAAACTGATCCTAGCAAACAGGGATCAGGCTGAGCCTTGCCTGGGGTTTGGGTTGCTGTGGCCAGCCAGGAGTGGCCACAGTGACAACCCTTCTTGGTGGGGTTGTCATGCTGGGTCAGCGCTGGGCAACCTCATGTCCTGGCTGCCTGTGGGCTAATGTAGCCAAGTACCCCAGCCCTGCTAACCCTGGGGCCATGTGGGCTTGGATCTTTCAGTTTACAAAAATAAATACCTATCTATGTGCAAATTGGGCCATGCAGAGAAACACTGGGCTTAAAAAAACAAAAGATGTGGACAAGAAAGTGGATGTCTTTCCTCTTGAAGAATCTACTGCCTAAAATGATGTTATTTGTGATTTTACAAATGTTGACACTTAAATGGATAAAAAAGCTGTTGCTAACTGGTGTTGCAGAGTGTTCAGCCTTAGCTAGGGTCAGCATCCTTTCTTATTTCCCTTTCTCTTTTCCATTTTTCTTGCTGGGGTGATGTTTGCTGTGCCACTTCTGAAAAGCTTAGCACATAACCCATACCTGCTGGGTGTGTCAGAGCTGCCTTGCTCAGAGTCACCATAAAACAGGAGGTTCAGACCAGCGTGTTCCAGTTTCAGGCTGCTGACCCAGCAGATAATGTCACCTGGTTGCTGATGCTCTTGCTGGCAGCCTGTGGAAGGCCATGTTGCTTTGGAACCCTGTGGCACCTGTTTAGGAGTTTAAGAGGCCTGGCTCCCTTCTCAGCACCACCTTAGCCCAGGGTCAGTCTTAGGGTGGTTCCTGCAGATAGGTTTTGTATCATAAAGATGCCCTATGTGAAAACCTTCCACTTGGATCTGAGGGTTAAAATCCTCTTTAAGGTGATATCAGGAGGAAAAAACCCCAAAACCTTAGAAACCCCCAATATTTCATAGGGAAGGTGTTTCCAATTATTTCTTATCAGCAAAAAAGTTAAGAATGGAATGCTTTGCCTCTTTGGACCAGAAACAGGGCTGTCAGGTTTTCAACCCTCTGTAAGAGTCAAAGTGGGTGCAGCACTATGTTGCTTTACTGAAAAGGTACTGAGGACCTCAAACCCAGGTTCAACTGTGAAAACATATCTCCATACTTAACCAAAACTACTCTGCAAATGTACTAATTGCTCGAGCTGCTACTCCTAGACAAAATAAACATTTATTTTTTTTTTTTTTTAATAATTATTTTGCATTTTAATCCTGCTGAACCAGCACAACTCTGAGTGTGTGAGCTGGACTTTGCTCTGGCTCTTATATTGCTGATTTCACTGCTCCTGATGGACGGCCTGGCCAAAAGCTTTTCTCACTTATCACCATTTCTCTTCAGTGACAGCCCTGGGCTGGGCTGCAAAAGAGCAAAGAAATAGTTTGACCATGAGTTCTGGTTACTAGTGAGGCTGAATAAGCCAGGTTGACCCCAGAGCATCTTTCTAGTACCAGAGTGAAGCTTCAGAGTTGACGTTTGGAGGTGGGGGGGAAAGGCATATGGCCACTTGTCATGTTAGCACCTTTTCTCTGGAAAGAATAAAAATGAAATACCAAGTGTCCCAGGGGGTCTGCTTCAGGGTCCCCCATCAAACAGTGCTAGAGGGCTCAAATTTGCTTCAGTGGCCTCTCAAGATCAGACTGTTCCCGTCCATGTGTGTTACCCTGGCATCCAATCTTCCCTAGGTCCTAGATCCTGTTTTAGTAATATTCCTGACACCCTCACCCATAGTCATATTTTCTTCTGTTCAAAGTTCTTGAAATAAGATGAGGTCCCTACTGTGGCTCAGAGTGGTATTTTTCAGCATGGCAGTGAGGGTGTGTGCTGGTGTGGTATGAGTGGGTGCAACAGCTGCCAGGCTTGAGCTGGTGACCAACCAGACAAAGAGAGCCAGCCTTGGACAGGCTGCCCAAAGGGAGTAAGGGGTGCCTGGCTGTTTCCAGGACTGCAGGTGGGCTTTGTTTCCTGTGAATGATCAGAGGGCAAAAACCTGTGTATGAAGTGAGGAACCAAAGTAGCTGATTTTTGTTTTCCTGCTGCAGAGCTAGACAAAGCCATATATCAGCTCTGTAACATTTGCCATATAGAACTTTGGTAATTTAGTGTCTGTTCCTGCACAAAAGTAATATAACTGCATCTCCTTTCTAAGAGAAGAAGGGATTTTGGAGTGACATACTGTCCTTGCTACTGTGAGCCTTAGTTGGGCACAGGCTGCAAAAAACCCAAAATGGACTTCAACTCTTCCTGTGTGATCACAGCTCCAGATCTTCCTTTATCCAGCTGTCATGAACTTCATTCCTCACAGATCCTCCAGTTCCTAAATCTGTATACACTGGACATTCCAGGGTTTTGTCAAACGCACGGAATCCAGTATTAAAATATAGGGCAAGGGTTGTTGCAGTGGGCCAGCGAGAAGAAAACTGAAGGCTTGAGGAGCATTTTCATGTGCCTTCTGCTCCATATGTTGCAAAAGGCTTGAGGCCTTCACTACATATTTGTAACATGTTTTGGAAACACTTCTTAATATTTCCTCAAAGCTATCTGATGGGAGTTGGTATCATATCTAGGAGAGGGGAGTAGAATTTCACAGAATCACAGAATCATTCAGGTTGGAAAAGACCTTCTGGATCATCAAGTCCAACCTTTGATCTGTAAATTTAGGTGCCTGGGTGGACGCGCAATCAAACGAGAGTTGCCAATGTTGTAGCCAAAAGTGCTAATGTACTCCTTGAACAAATAGTCAGGAAAATAGTGAGTAGGAGTAAGGAGGCAATTTTACTTTGGAATGCTGCATCCAGACCTGGCATCCACATTTGAAAAGGGCATTTAAAAATTGGTAGGGAAAAGAATCACTAAAATGATTTATGAACTGAGGAAAATATCTGGTCTTGATAAATTTAAAGACCACAGTCTGCTTAGAGTATCTAAAGGAAGATTAAAATGTGATTGGTGTAGTAAGTCCCTTTGTGGAGAGAAAATGATAGGTGCTAGGAGGCTTTTGACCTTGCAGAGAAAGACACAACAGGATCTAGTGGCTAAAAGGTAAAGCTGGATTAATTGAAAAGATAATTTAACTACAGCTGAAACAATGAACATAATTAATGACAGGAGCAATAGCAAAGGAAGAAGACTAGTGCTCAGTCTCTCATTCCCTTTGTAACAAAGCTGTCTGGAAGATCAGCTTTAGCTGACCAAAAGTGACTGGGTTCAGGACTGAGCATGTTGCATCTGCTGCATCATGATTTATAGGCTGGATTAGTTTCCATTTGGTCTGAAACCATATTACTTTTTGGGATGAGACCCAATGCTGAGATCTTGAATTTTTGTTGTTATTAAAAAACCCATGGCACTCTTCCTGAGAGCCGTGGTAAACAGTGTGGTGTTTTGACCCAGTTTCAGCACAAGTAATTATTTTTTTGCATATCTAAAACGTCCTACTTCCTCTCCAAAACTGTCCTACATCTCTACTGTTTCCTGCTAGGTACATCCTGAGTCCCATAGAAGAAGAGTTTCAAAGTTGAACAAACAAGACTTGAAAATCTCTCCCCTCTTGCAGCACGGCACAGCACAGCACAGCACAGCAACAGGGGCTGCTCAGCAGCCCCTGCTCTTGGAGAAGCAGGAAGGAAACCTTCTCTGAAAACAGCAGTCCGCAAGTCTTCAGTCTGTGACCTTTCGATGGTGAAGATCACAGCCTGAAGAAGGAACAAAGGTATGTGGGTCACCTCACAAATGTGGCAATTAAAAAAAAGTGCAATGGGAGGTTTAGGTAATGCACTGAACCCCAACTGGAACCCAAATTCTGTTTGTTCTTCTCATGGGAATAAATAACACTTGGAGTAGTGCTGCTTTTTGTGTCTTGCTTACAGAGGACCCAGACTTGTGGCACCCGAGGGAGGGGATGATCTTTGTCTGTTTCGCTGGTCATGGCTCTGATCCCTTTGCCGTAGAGAGGAGCCCAAACCATCCAGGCAGATCCTGGTGAGTGTTCCTACTCTGAAGGGATTTTGCATAAGCTTGGCAGATGTGCCTGCCAGGAGTGTCCTTGCTGACAGGAGAGGATGTGTGTGTTTGTCCAGGGCTCTGTGGAAGGGAGAGGGAAGGAGGCCTGGTGGAGGGGAGATCTGCCCTGCCTCGACTGCAGCATCATGAGGAGCTGCTCACGGGCAGACTCTGCTCACAGTGACCCAAGGTGCATGAGGATCAAGAACCTGAAACTGGCCTTCTCTGGGCCTGCAAGGACCTCTGGCAAGCTGTGGATACCCATCTTCTATGTGTGTGTGTGCAGTATCTTTCTTTTCTTAAAATGAGATATTTTACTCTATGCATTTTTTCCAACATAATCCACACTTGCCTGTAATTGTTCCATTTTATCTGAATAGAAGTTTATTAAAAATGGGGTAATGGGGATGATGAGGCCTCTCTAGATCAGTGACAGAGGTGGAAAGTGGTTCCTGTGAGGTCTGGGGAGACCCACCTATCCCAACATTGTGCACATTATGCCTGGGTCTTTCCATGACTTGGACAAGATATAAAGCATACCCTCTCTTCTTCAGAGAGAAAATGAAGAATGTCACAAGATTCATTTGATTCAATTTTATTTTAAACTATTAGAAAACTTTCAGCCTGAAACAAGGTCCTAAAGAAGCAATACTCCTTTCCTTACAATAAGGTGATGTTCTGTATTTTCCTGTAACTTTGACATGCTTTTTTTTTTTTTTTCCCTTTCCAGATCAAGGCAAGAGCCTAGAGACTGAAAAATAGCATTACTATTTTACCCAAAGGAAAAAAATATTTCTCAACAGTTTGACTAATAAAAAGTTTATTTTTATTGCAAGCACCAAGGGATACCTTCAAGATTTTTTTAAAAAGTGTGGCTTCAATCAGAATAGGCATGGAATAATTTCACTCTGTACACTTCAGGGACTCTCAGAAAATTAAAAGACAACTTCTCAAAAAAATATTGATAGGATTAGATGGGCTCTAGGCAGAAGGAGGTCAGTGATGTCTTTAAAGTTAGAGCTCTCACTTTGGTACCCAGTGTTATGCTTTGCTCTGGGTAGTGATAAAGTTTCTGGGACTAAATGAAAGCTTTGTATAAGCAGAAAATTCAAGGAAAACAACTTCTTTTTCTAAGTCTCCATGATCAGTTTTTAGCAAAAGTGAGAAACTTCAAACACAGACTGCAGCAGATCTGGGCTTTGTAAACAAGATGCTGATGTCTTAAAATTTCTCTGTGTCAGAGCTCATCGGGGAAGACATGGAGAGGCACTGACAGCTGTGTGTCGTCCCCCTTCCCCAGTATAAACCAGTCCTGATCCCACTGCATGCACTTTTCCCTTGTGCAGGTAGCTCGGGATGCAAGCTGGAGCACTTGCTTCAGCATTGGGCAACAGAATCAAATCTCTCACACTGCAAAGCACTTTCTTATCTAAAGCAAAGGATTAGACTTCTGAAATGAGACACATATAAAAAAACTCAGGGAAAAACTGAAAGAAACTTATATTTCACACCAGTTATATACAGGGGCACTCTGATATTGGTTACACTCTACTTTTCCTATTCCTGTTAGGCAGCCTAAAAGGTGGCCAGGATGCTTCACTTGTGTTTCAATGTGCTACATTGATGGGGAAACCTATGGGAGTGACATGTTAACCCTGAGGCTTTGGTCATACAGGGTTCTGAGAAATCCTACCCTTCCCACAGATTTACGCTGAGATCTTCCATATCCCTCCCAGCCCTAGGTTTGCCTCTGAGACAGCTTGCTCTTTGGGCCCAGAAATTCAGTTTTGAGCAAAAATATCCTGTTGACAGGAGACCAGATACTCCCTGTGGTTAAAAAACAAAATACATGTGCCACCTAATCAGCATGAGTGGGTGGAGATGAGGTAGTAAGGGTCAGGTGGAGCTCTACTGATAAAAAAGCATGGCAATTGAGGGCAGTGGGGATATACCTTTTCAGGGAGAAGACTCATCACTAAGGACAGCTGCAGCACAAGAGAAAAGCGGGATGAACCAGAAGCCATAGTGTGATCCGAAGAGCAAGTCTTTTCAACAGAAGTTTTGGAAGATATTTAAATTGCTGTTCTAAATTAATGAGTTAAAAGTATCTGATTTTCAAAACAAAAAAAAAAGCAGTTTCATTACAGCCAGGCTTCTTTGACAGGAGCACAAACATTTTGCAGAGCTTCTTTCATTGAGAAAATGAATTTTTTATTACATCTTCTATTGTAGATTTTCTGATAGCAAACTTCTTATTGGAGCTAAGGGAAATTTATAGTTTGCCAAACTGTTTTGCTGCAGTAATTTTGGCATAGTCTGCTGTTGCCCTGCTTGCATCAGAGAATGCTTATAGACACCCACAGGCATTGTGGCTACATGCTGTCCCGAAGAAAACTGACCCCAAAAGAGAGTCCTCCAGAAGAGAATATCCTGGCCCATAAAATCCATATGAGTTTGGGAATGTGTAGAGGAAATGTAGCCCAGATTAAATGGATCATTTAGGTAAAACCTCTCTAAGCAGAGAGGCTCTGTAAGCAGACAAGGTAGAAGCACTGATGAGAGACAGCAGTGACATCTGAGCTCTCTTAACCACCTAAGCCCATTAGCCACTCTCTCTTCAGCCTCATCAGCAGGTAAGTGGGGGAAAGGGGAAGCCACCAACACTTTTTCTGGGGTGTCACCCTGAGCTGCAGGGTGGCCCCTGACACGTGAGCAGCGAGGCTGTGTCTCAGCCAGCAGGCTTGGACAGCGTGCATCCAGAGAGGGCTTCCCCTGCCCTAGGGAGAAGGGAGGTTCATTGTGCAGCCATAGATAAGATTAGATTCACTCTTCTGTTCTGTGTGTACTGTTCTGCTTCTATGAATTAAACATGCAGCCAGAGAACAGGACAGCATCCTTTTATCAATAATTACAGAGCAGATAATTGAGAAAATGAATGTGGGAATTTCATTGTTTGAAAAGTAAAGCGGTGGATTTGAGGCATGCAATATCTTTTTAATTAGCATTATTATTTAAAGTGAGCAGTACTGGACAGGTTCCTTGAATTCTCTGATAGCATATTCATTAGCTAATCAACAGAGCTATTATTTTCCTTGAAGTATGCCCTACTTTGTGGTACTAAAGTGCACACACTGATTTACTGGTAAGGGTAATTAAAGGGCATATCATAAACACCACCAACGTCATGGAATACTGCTCTTTAACCAACTCTCCAGCTAACCCTTTCACCTGGAAAAACAGATATTTTGCAGCTGACCCTCACCTGGTGTCAAGTGCTCATTCTCCTTTTACCAGCATCTCTGCAGTTTTGTGAACCCATGGCAGCAGAGGATGTAGTTCTGCATTTATGGTTTCCCACACCCATGAGGTATATGAGTTTGAAAGTCTTTCATACACCAGCCTTTGCAAAAGGCTGCTCAGAAGCTTTGTCACAACACAATCTGTGCACAAGTTTCAAAGGAGAGCCTACACATATCTAATCTATGTTTCTCAGAGGTAAAACCCTGATGGGGCTGGGGACCTCAGAAAATAAGAGCTTTCCACCACCCATCCCTTGCACTTAGATCTTCCCTGAAGGTAGAAATACAGCCCCTGATGGTATATTCCTTTCAGGTTCTAAATGGAAATCTAGTGTATAAGGGGAAGGCCAGGCAGGTTGGAAAAACTGTAGCTAAATGATGCATTCCAAATATATATCTTTAAATACATTTACATATGGGCTGCAAAATTTGGAGGATCTTCAGCACTGAAGTCTGAAAATCAGGAGTGCTTTGCATCCACCTGAGCTTCTGGCTTGTAAATGCTGTAGAGGAAGGTGGGTGCAAGAGTGAGCAAGGGGATATCAGCCAAGGTGCTTCCTTCTTCTCTCCTGCTTTCCCTCCTTCCTTCTTCCTCTCCTTCTCTCTTTTTCTCCCTCTATGCTTCTGTTTCATCCCGTGCATTTTGGTTTGTTTCTTCCCAACTACAGGTCTGTCACTCGTATATTTCTGGAAAATTGAGAGATCGGAAAATCTTTAAATCCACAGCACTGAATAAAACAACTCCCTGACTTTTCCCCACCCCATTTATTCGATTCTTCAGTATAAAAAAGTTGTGTCTGTCTTTACTGAAGTTCATTTAGTGATATCACTCCTTATAGCAATAAGTAGGTCATAAAAATAGAATGGATAATCATCTTTCACTCTTGGAAATGAAAGAGGCAAAAAAGATAAATACCAATGAGAAACAAAATGCAAAACAGTTTATTTAAGAATATGGCAAAATATTTTTATATTTGAAAGGTATATATTCCTGTTTATCTTAAAGATGCCTGTTTCCAGTAGAGATGACTGGCTTCATTTGTAATTTAAAGCAATGGCCAAAGTTCTGTTCTGATTATGAATTACTCACTTGAATGAGTGTTTGCTCTCTGTTCAAATGAAAATTACCAAACACAATGGGATAAGCCCACTTGTCCAGCCAGGGTGCTGTCATATTTTCCTATTACTTTTGATCTGGAAAGTGCTCTGTCCTTCCTCCACAGCTCAGACATACAGTGGGGTTCATTATCCCCATTTTATGGATCAACAGGGATTTAGAAAGCCTCTGTGGTTTTCCTAAAATCTCTCAGGAGTCATTCACAGACAAAAGACATTTACTGAGTATCTTCCAGATCCTGGGCAATATCCCAGCTGGGGAGTGTTGTAGGATCTCACCAGTGCCAGGACACAGGCAGTGGTGTGTGACAGCTCCTATTACTGACTTCATGGCATGGCATAGTTTTGGTTGGGATCACCTGGCATTTTCCCAACTGCTGCCCCTGGTTAGGGAAAAGCAGCTGGGCCAGGGACTGCTCCTGGTTTGGACTGTTGCCCTCGTGCTTCGGAGAGTGAGAGCTTAGCCAGAGAGACATAGGATGTGCCTCGCAATGCTCCTCCTTTAACTATTCCCTGGCCCATTATATTTCCCAGCATAGGTACAGTCACTTGGCATGTATTTGTGGTTTGTGTTTGTCTGCTGGCACGGAAGTGACATATTTAAGACTGGTTGGTGAAGAAAGAAGAGGAAACCTGATATGAAATGTGGATGAGTCTTATGTGACCCTGAGCCAAGCCCTGCCTCAAGACTGGGGATATGTTTTCACGAAGGAACGTGATTCTCTGCCCATGCAGTGTCAGCACAAAGCAGAGATAGGCCCCAACACGTGACTCTTTAGTGACTAGTTTGAATGGAAATGTGTGATTTCTGAACAGATTTATTGTGCAAGCAAAAATGTATTTGCTAAAGATTACAGCAGAGTGTTTGCTCTGAATGCTGAGCCTAGGGAAAAAAGACTGCCCTGTGTGACTTTTCATAACACAGTGAAATAAGGTCTGTGATGTCAAATATCTGCTTTAACTTTGTTAGCCCTGTCCCATGGTCTGCAGTGCAGGGATCAGGCAATGGAAGCAGAGTAGAGCTGGTGATGCAGAGACCACTCTGGCTCAGACTCCAGCTCCTGCACCCCCTGTGGATGTGGGTGATGGACCTATCTACAACTCACACAGCTTCAAGATCTGTGCCAGCAGCGGAACCCACATGTCCATTGTTCCCTGAGCTTGCCACAACTCTTCTCTGCTCATGTTGGGGGGAACATCAAGGAGCTCTTTGGCCCACTGGGGTCCCTGGAGTCCTTCTCTAGCCTTCCTCCAGCTTCTTTCTGCCACCTCCTTTGCAGGGTATCAGGAACCCAGGAGACACTGCTGTTGAGAGCCAGAACTCAGCCTTGGACCTCTAATTAATCATTATTGCTTCAGATAGCCAATATTATTACCTTTATATTAGTGGTATCACGTTGCATAATTGTGTGGCTGCAAGGTTTGTGGAGGAGTTGGAACTGTAATTCTGCTACATGCCCATTACCCCTGAAAGGCAGCAGCTGAGGAGCTGGGTGCCCTCCCCTTCAGAGCTGCTTTTCAGGGTGGGTTCCTGAGCATTTCCACTGAAGATAACTCATAGTCCACATAGTTTAGCAGGCAACCAATCCTCCTGATTTGAGACCATATGTGTTCTGGGATTGGGAACAACATGGGTGGCAGGCAGGGGTGTCTCAGGCTTTTTGATCAGGGAAAGTGGATGCAGAGGTACATCTGGGGAATTCCACAAGTCTAAACCCACCCCTTAAGTTTTGTCTTTAAAAAAAAAAAAAAAAATTTAAAGCACTCAAATGACTGATCTGCAACATGTAGGCTTCAGTTTGGTTTGGAACTGCAATTCAGACACACTTGTAGACAAAAATTAAAAATGCGATCTTATAGGTGTACTCAGGGTCAGCCGATAAAAAGAACTCTTTTGCCAGTGTGTTGAATCTAGTTACCAGTTCCATCACTCAGTTTCACTGGCAGAAACATTCCTGGGACTTTCTTTTTGCTGATACTCTGCTGCACTGTTTGGAAATAGAAACACAGCCAACTGGCAAGTTATCTTGGAGTTGTCCTTGTACAAAGGAAAATGGGGCTTGATTTGGTCTGAAAGTCTGCTAACATTTGCTGCCATGGCATTTTTGCCAGTCTTCATGACGCCAGCATATGGAGGAATGCTGCAGCACATGTATTTGAGGGGCTTTGTTTAGTGCAAGGGTGTCTGTAGGAGGAGTAGTTTCCTGAAAGGAACAAGTGGAGTGGCTGACCTTGCACTGATTCTGCTGACAGTTCCTGCTCGAAATAAGGTTGCCCTGGTCTAGTGCAACATCACTCACCTCCAGTCAGGGAGTTTCAAGCTGTTGGGACACACAGAAGAGCTATATAAGGAGTAACACCTCCACAGGCACCCCTCTGCACCAAACAAGAGATCTGAGCACATGAAGGCTCTGAAGGAACTCAGCTACAGACTGAAGGTTGCAGCTGGTTTATAAAAGAAGTTTCTCAGCTCTGTACATCTTCAGCCATCAGAATTCAGATCTAGTTCTGTACCCTAAGTCATGTTAAAGGCAAGAAAATGGAAAATATCCTGGAATAGAAATCAAAATGTTCTCCAAAGTACTTGTTTTGCAAGGCCAACAGGAACAGCATCTGCATAGCTGTTACTTAAAAATATGAAAATCAAAGAGCATTGTTGAAAACTGATTTAAGGGGCTGGGCAGATTCAGGTGCAAGGCAGGGGATTGAATGTTTTGCCTCTTTGCCCTCCTCATGCTTTATGCCTTGGAAGCCTACCTATGTCCTGCCTGTTAATGAACATCTGCTTTTGATTGTCACAAACCCATATATTTCAGTAAAATAAACATACCTGATCTCCACTTGGGAAAGAGCCTATTGTTTCTGCTGTGCCAGGTTCAAATATTGCTTTTAAATCAGAGATGGACTTTTTTTTCTCACTTGCCTAATAGTTACCTTTAAGTGCTAAATGACTCCATCAGGAATTATGCTTCTGTGTTTGAACTAGCTGCAGGACATGGGCTGAAATGTTGCCTTTTCTTAGGTGTCTGATGGGTCCTCTCTTGAAGGACTATCTCCTGGCTATACCAGCTGTTGGTGTTAGAAAATAAATATATCTTTCCAAAGCTAATTCTGTGTTAGTCCAGCTGGAGATTGGACTAAATGCAAATAACAACAATAAAGCATGGCTTACCAAGTTTGTTCATCTTACCTGGTAACTCTGAGCTACTGTCTTTTTTGAAGCCAAGACAGTTGTTACCATTATGGCTGTCTATCTGTCCGTGTGACTTCCTGCCTGACAAGAAACCTGCATGATGAACAAATAGGGTAAAAAAAAAAAAAATGTGCAGTCACTGTGAAAGCTGTACAGGCTGGAGCTCCTGGTTCCCCAGAACAGACAGACCTTGGAACGTCATGACATGGTGTTGGCTGCTTGGTGACCTGTCAATCTTATCCTACAGAATGCAAATCACTGTTTCTACACATGGGAGAAATCAACATCTATTGGTTTTGTGTTGGACTATATGATCATGACCATTTTTATCATGATTTTGGTCTTGCCTTAAAACAGCACTGAAAGGAGCTGAGGTTCCTCACCTTCACATTTTCGGTCTTGGTTTCAACTAGACTCTGCAACTAGTTGTGAAGTAATGGGGGTAGGAGTGATTTTCTACTTGAGCAAGTCAAAGGTTCAGGATTTAATCCTACTTATTTATATATTAATCATGTCTTACCTAGATGGCAAAAAAAGCATTTTGCAGTTTAGTTGTAGGGAAAACATCCATGGAAATGCACAGTTGAAACAAAATACCCTTCTAGTCCAATACTCTGTTCATAAAACTGTTTACAAAAAACAGGCTACATACTTGGGAGGCATGAGAACAGGACAGATATGTATATTTTCCTAAAGGCCCTTGCACACAGACCACTTTCAGCTCAGAATGTTTTGGACTTTCCTAGACATCGCAGTTTGTTTATCTAGTAGCTTGCAATGGATCTCTTGTCCAGAGCTTGTCCTGTTCCTTCCTACTGCACAGGTAGCTGCACCTCCTGCAAGAACCAACACTCCCTTTGGCTTGCTATGAATCCTGATCCTATTTGCTTTATTTGATGGTTCCTAGGCATCTTTCGAAGATGCTCTGGACAGCTGATCCCTCTCAAGTCGCTTCTGACAGATCACTGTCTTTAATGGCTCGAAACCTGGATCTTCCAAGAGCATTTGGTCCATATCAAGCTGACACTGCTTACTGCTATTTGAGAGAAGTATGGTTGCCCACATGCAGTGTTTTGCCATCAAAGGCCATGTTCATCTTGGGAGAGTTAGTTGAGAGAAAATGGACAGAAGTGGATTAGTCCGTAAGGAGGCCTGTGTGGCAGAACTACTCTGTTTGTGCACAGCACGTCTCTCAGTGACATCCAAAATCATCAAGCCAAGGGCACAAGCACAATGAGACTGTCCTACACTCTGACCCTGCCCAAAGCCACAGGACTTGCTGCTGAGGAGAGCAGTTGGCCAAGAGCATGCCACAGCTCATAAGGAACATGTTCAACCTATGCCTGGACACAGGGCTAGCTGAAAAAAGAGGAGTTCTCCAGGATTCCAGTGTATCTCCTGATATGTCTGGTTGGGAAGAAGTATGTTTTGGGAGACACTTTCAACCCTCTCTGTTTTACATTTGCTTCTTGGCTTGCTGCTCACCAATTTGTCCTCACAGGGAGTTTCTGCTTTGCTAAAATTAATGCATGGCTGCCTCCAGGCAAATATCACCAATTTCCTATGTATTGGAGGGGTTTTCACTCACATCTCAAATCTAGGCCAAATTCAGGCCAAATCTGTGCTCAGATAAGTGTTCTTACACCCTTTTGAGTTTCCACTCAAAGACAGTCCATTCTGCATAATTAATTTTTTTTTTTAATCTTTTGCCCTTCTCAAGCATCCATCAAAAAATGGATCATGATTCATGCATAACAATCATGCAGCTCCAAGAATACAGGGACTGTGGAGTGGGCAGTGAGAGAATACTCTGCCATTACTTGCTACTTATTCTCAGCAACTGAGAACACTTCACAGAATGACTTAGTGAACTATTACCTCACCTTTCTCATGTGAGCAGCATCAGGGAAAGGCTAGAACAGCAGCAGCCCTTACCTTCCCCTGCCCCCAAAGGCAAACGAACCATTAATGGTGCAGTAAAGCAGCAGAGCAAAGGTGTGTTTGCTGCACAAGGCTGGTCTCATAAAACTGAACTTTGCCCAAGACTGAACAAAATTGTAAGAAAGTCACAGTCAACAACTAAGGACATGTTTTTTATAAGGAAAAGTTATTTATGACCTTCATCTGGAATTTTATAAAGTTTTAATTTTGTTACACAATACCCATTCCTTTCATGCTTTGGCATTAGGGCATTAGGATAGATGCAATAACCACTTTTTTTAAAAATGCTTACTTGTTATTGAACCACCTTTTCCTCTTTAAAGTGTTTTATGGTCGAGTTACTCTATTTGCATAATTACTGCCACATCACCAGTCAATCAATTTTATGTGTTTCTCTCCTAAACCAATCTAAAATATGATACGTATATAAAAACATCACCCATGATTATACAGACTTCACATTTATTATTGCTTCAGGTCAAAGATATATGATAAAATTACCCTCTGTTATTTCCCCCTCCCTTCCCACTTCTTTAATGCACAACTCTGAACACTTCCTTTACTATTGTTTATCAGCATTTTTATTTTTCTCTGAATGGGAGACAAAAGAAAATAAGTAATGGAGCTAGTCAAAACAAAGCAAGTAACTCCCACAGGCAGCTATGAGGATTGCTCATTTTTACAAGCATGTGGAATCACAAACAACTGTACACATTGATAGACTTGTCACACAGATATCTTCAGGAAGGACAAAAGTATTCCCACTTTCTGGATAAATCCCAGACTTAAAAATAAGCGGTTCCAATGGAACCTGGGCTCCTGTGACAGCTGAAACTTGACGGTTCCATTTCACATCTTGGTGAAATATAAAAAACAAGAGAACCCAACCTCAAGTTAGATGGCATGACTGACATAAGTGTCATCAGAAGCCAAGATGAACAAATTCCTTTCTGCATTTTCCATACCAGTTACATAGTGTTATACAATTTGTTGCTGTTCTGAATCTCTCCTTGTACAGAGAGAAAATTCAGATATACTAGACATCATTTATAATGAGAAGAAGTACTTGATTTCTTCATGGCAGGAGTTAGCTTCCAGTTATGAATTATCATAGAATAAACAATCTGATATGTTCTTCAGAAATTTTTTGCTGATCCTTGCTAATCTTCCATCCAAGGTATACCACAACGGACCTGACATTTCATCCTTCTTCCTGTGGACTTACTGAGTGTAAAAATCACTTCTGAACATGTGAAGGAAAAATGAAAATGTAGCTTGTTTCCTGCAAAAAATAAAATACAACAGTAAGCATACTTATCAAAATTCTCGGCTCCAGAAGACCCCAAACAGAGCCAAAAAATATGTAATATCTCACTTCTGCTGACGACTAATTTATCTTGTTCTCCTTGGTGTCCAAAGTATCAGTGCTGTGGTTTTGTGTTTAGATTCAAATTCTAATGGATCGGAGCATAGCGGTTTGAAGTAAATGGCAAAATTCCCACTTATTTTCATGAAACAAGAATTTACATCTGCTTCAATAAAAGGTTTCTTGATTCTCAGTACCCTGGTCTGGGTGGTGTAATCCTCTGTTTCTATGTGCTCTACTTTAGCTTGTTGTTGATTCAAATTCTGCTATTTGTGTGCTGCTAGGAAATAATCCAGTGTCCTTTAAACTGGAAAGCTTAAAGCTTAACTGAGAGCTGTAGAAGTGACTGAAAGGTGAGCGGATTGCTATTTGTGGTTTTAAAGTAAGTTCTTCATTGCCGACGAAATTTTTATAGGCAAATAGCGGTTCCTTTCAAGCAGCTTTCATGGCAGCTGTTGACAGCTTCCTTCAGAAAAGCCAAGCCTCACCACTGTACAAATAACGTGCTCAGTCTTATACTGACAGGGACAACATTATCAACAAGCTCCTGTCTTCTGCTTGATAAAAAAATCTAGATAAGGCAGTCTTTGTAAAAAACCATACCGTGACAAAAGCAGCATGCAAGCAAAGACAAGGTAGATAATTTGGCTAATTCATACTGGGAAAAAAATTGGGCTAGATGCTTGTAGGTAGATGCTGATACAGGGATGGCCCTGCTTGAGTTGAGGGATTGGACCAGGTGACCTCCAAAGGTACTGTTGTGGTTTAGCCCCAGCCAGTAACTAAACACCACACAGGTGCTCACTCACTTTCCACCCATCAGGACAAGCGGTAGGAGAATTGGAAAGGTAAAAGTGAAAAAACTTGTGGGTTGAGATAAAAGCAACTTAACAATAATAGTATTGCTACTACTTATAATACAACAACAATAATAGCAATCATATAGTGAAAAGGAAGATAAATTAAAAAAATTAAAAAAGAGCAAGAGCAAAATAAACCACAAAAAAGACAAGTCATGCAAATGAAAAACATCTGCTCACCAGCAACCAACTGAGCAGCCAGACTCCAAGCAGCCACCCCTGGTCAACTTTCCCCCCAGCTCTATAAGTTGACACCATACAATCTATGATACCCCTCTGGTCAGCTGTGCTCAGCTCTCAGGGCTGTGTCCCCTCCCAGCTTATCGGGCACCCCCAGTCTGCTCGCTGGTGGGGTGGGGTGAGGAGGAGAAAAGGCTCTGAGGCTGTGTGAGTGCTGCTCGGCAATAACAGAAACATCCCTGAATTATCAATGTCATTTCCAGCACAAATCCAAGCTGCAGTCCCTATTAGCTACTATGAGGAAAATGAACCCCACCCCAAACTCTTGGTTGCTTCCAACCTCCTGCATTCTATGATTCTGCAAGTATTTAATCCAGGACAAACTGCTACCTTCCCAGTTGAGCCATATGGCTTTTTTCCTCTTCTGCAAGCAGTGTTTCCTACCACCTACCACACCTGCAGTGTTTCCAGTGGTTTCACAGCCCTGCCTGGATCCTGACAATGTGCCCACATGGTTGTCTCTGAAAGGCTGGGGTATCATACACCTCTCTGTGCACATATAGCAATGTTCAAACATAAAAAATGTGTAATGCAAAGACTAATCTGTCTTGCCAGTCTTTTCCAAGCATAACACAAGATCCTCTGCTCTGTTGAGCCAGATTCTCTAAGGCTCCAGGGTGCTTTTTTTGAGTATTCTTTCTGGAGGTCTAAGCAAGAAACTGCATTAAGAGGCTGTAACTCTGTACTTCTCAGAGCTGTGGGCTTGGTCTCCTCAGGAGAGAATCCTTGATTCAGGAATTCACTTCCCCCTTCCTGTGAGAAACCCTGGGTTTGTTGACTTTCCCAACACATTGCACAGGCTATCTATTTACTCAGGCTTTTTCTGAACGGGTGGGTTTCATGTGGAGGATCTTTGACATTTCCTTGTGCTTGCATCTCTTTGAAAGTCATCCCTTTAAATGCTTACCAGTTTCCAGGTTTAACTACTTGTCCCTGATGACTCCTAAAAACTCTTAGATGGACTAAGAAAAAAAAAAATTACTTTCCTCCCCACACAAGCCTCTGTACCAGTTCTTTAGCAATTAAGGGAGGAAACCAGACTTCCTCCTTCTCAGTGATGCTAGACGTTGCCGTCCCAGTCCTTGGCAGTGCCGGTGCAGGAAGCATCCCTCATCCTCAGGCACTCACATCCTCACAGCCTGAGGAGAAGCTGGCAGATGAGTGCAGCAGGGCCAGCCTTACCAACAGGAACAATCTCCTGTGGAGCACTTTGGAGATCAAAAAGGATGTGCTGTTATTAGCTGGGCTTTCCACCAGCTGCAGCAGGACAACAGGGGCCAAGGCAGCACCAATCCTCCTGCCCAGGGAGGGGAGGGAGGAAGGATGAAGGGAGCAGGGAAAGGGAGAGTTTTGGACTGAGTTGATAGCAGAATAAAATATTTTTCAAGCTGTAAATCTATTAGATAAACTAATCTCAGGCTTTATGAGATTCCAGATGAAATGCAGGAACATGCCAAGCTTCTCATTTTTATTTCCAAATGTTGAGTTAATTTGGATCCAATCTGAGCCAAATTTTGCCTTAGTGCAAGCAGGTGCAACTCCACTGGATTGAACAGAGTTACACCCATTTACAAGAGGGATGGATTTGTCCTGAAGTGATTTAAACAGGGCAGAAAAGAGCACACATGTTTCCAGTGTTTCATCTTTGAACCATGAGACACATAAATTGAAAAAAAAAAGTGTTCTCAGTCTCTCTCACACAAATTTGTGGCCTAGTGGAAGGTGCTATTTAAACACTATCTATCTTCCCTTCTTTTGTTCATTTGTTACCACTTTTACCCAATTTCTTTTCTTCCTCATCCTTGCTTTTAATACTGTAATTAATCTGTTTGGGTTTGGGGGTTTTTTGTTGGTTTTTTTGTTGTTGTTGTTGTTGTGGGGTTTTTTTGTTTTTTGGGGTTTTTTTTGCAAAAGACATATCACAATTGTGAATGAGGATTTTATTTTTGAATTCATGTTACCTGGATGTTATCTCATTTCCTTCAGATTTCAGTCTGATCGGATACTGAAATAATACCTCATTTGTAATTTTCACTCCAATTTTTGTGGGCACAGTGTTTTTCCTGTTCTCTGTATTATTTAAAATAGAAAGCAAATTGTAATATTGGGAAATACATGCCTCCCACCAAAACCAATGACTGTTACTTGCTTCCCTGCTCATTTAATAGTACGGCTGAACTTAGAAAGCAATCTTACATGTAGAAGATAATAAATGATACATTGATTTGACACCACTGCTTCTTTTTAAGACAGATAATGGGTATATAACCACAGATAGAGTGAAAAACAGTGTAGATACAACTGCTTCCTTGAAGGGTTTGGGGAGGGAGGAGAGCATCTCTTGACTAATTATCTCAATTTTGAAGTTTTTTTGTCTGTCTCCTGCTTGGGATTTTCTCATCCACAACACACCAGCCACTCATTGAACAGCCTGGCCTTTTGGCTCAGGTGAGAGGCTTTGTTGGTTTTTTTGTTGTTGTTGTTGTTGTGGGGTTTTTTTGTGGCTGGATGGCAGGATGGCAGGGTGGCTGGATGGCTGGATGGCAGGGTGGCAGGATGGCTGGGTGAATGGATGGCTGGATGGCTGGATGTCTGGGTGGCAGGATGGTTGGATGGCAGGATTGTTGGATGGCAGGATGGATGGGTGACAGGATAGCTGGATGGTTGGATTGCAGGATGACAGGGTGGCTGGATGGCAGGATGGCAGGATGGCAGGATGGCAGGACAGCAAGTGCTGCCCAAGACAGTGCAGGAGGGCCTCAGCTCCTGGTGGTTCTCACGGATCCAACAGCAGCTCTGGGGGCAGCTGTGGCTGCTTCTGGAGATTGGTACCACCTGGTTTTTATTGTCCAACCCAGATATTCACAGCTCACAACCTCTGAGTCTTGCTCCATGTCCCTTGGGTACGTGCAGGATGGCTGTGTGTTATCCACTTCCTTCCTCCATTGCCCCCTGCCACGACACAGCCCAGGGAGCCCCACAGTCCCATTAAGGAAGGAAGTCACTAACCTGCTGCCCTCTGCCTTTGTGGGAAACACTCTCTGAGCCTTAAATGGCTTCTTTCGTGCAAGGGGGTAATGAAAACAAAAGTCCATGCACTAGGTTGCCTAATTGTGCCCGGTAGCATGTTCTGACCAGAAGGTCAGCGATTATTTGCATGAGTAACCTTTTTCCCATTTCAGCATGTCTGTGAGGAGCACAGAAATGTTCAGCATCACAGTCAGGGTGCCAGCAGATCTCTCCCTGCCAGTCATGGGTTCACCCTAGAACAAACACCCGTGTGCTTCAATACCAGGACAATTACACCAGGCAGATCTTCAACTCCTGCTTGAGCCCTGGTCTCAGCCCTTCACCAACACTGATGAAGATGCTACTGGGCCTGAGCAAAAGCTCTGAGTTTACCCAGAAGAAAGAGAAGGAGGGCCTGTCCCATGGGGATGGAGGCTGTGGGAGCTGAGACACTTTCTCTGCTCTGAGGTCTCCTGTGGCTCTGCTGACCCAGGCACTGCAAGCCTGGCCGCTGGCACCAAGGGTGGCCACTCCAGTCCTTCCCACTCCTCCAGACAGCACAGCTGTGTAGTGATCTGTTTGGAGGAGAGTCAAACATCTTCAGAGCTTTCAGAGGACCCTCGCTGTTAATCAGTGAATCCTTAACCGCTAGGAAAATATGAACCTTCCTGAAGATGCATATGAGAACATCTTGGGCATTCCCATATGACAAGATACTCTGTTCACACTGTAAATCCAGTCATTTACTCTCCTTAAATTTCAAGTGATCCAGACAAAGCAATATAGATAAAGGTTTCAGTGTCCCTGAACTCACAGCAGCCTTTTTAGCAACAATAGCAGCTTTGGCTGCAGAAAGTACTTTAGGTTTAGGCCTGGAGGATGTTAAGCCTCATCTTGCACTTCCCCTTCAGCTATCCCTTTTGTTACTCAGGTTAATATTCTTGGCTAGAGCAGCCCATGCTGAAGGAAAAGGAACAAACATTTGGTCTTTTAAATCATCAGCCCTATAGTTGCTTTTTCTCTACTGCTGCAAAAATTTTACCTAGTCTGAGTTCAGCATAGAGCTTAAAAGAATTCCTATTTCTGGCACAAATGGATCAATATGCTCTTGGACTTCAGTAAGACAAATCTGTGCATATGCCATATCAAAACAGTGGTTAAAATGAAAAAAAGATAGAAATAAACCCCCATAGTTACACAATTTCTAGGTTTTCTTATTGTACATTTATTCCATTTGAAATAATAAAAATTTGCAAGGGGCTGGGCAGATATTCAGAATATATTTATCTGCTATCAAATTCCTTTAGGGTAAGTTTTGTTTAGAGGGTTGGTTGTTGGGGTGGGTTTTTTTCATTGTCTGTTTATTTGTTTGTTTTTGTTGGTGGTGGTGGTGTGGTTTTTTTCCTGCTGTGTAGTACATAGAGACCTCAGCTACATCACTGTTTGAAGGATAATATAAGTGATGTAAGTCCTTCCCACTTGGAATGCTAAAATGGATTTGACAGGCAATGGTCCAGGCTCACTTCCATCTGTGACACTCTCAAATGATTCATCATCTTGAACATGAAAGTAACTTGATGATGTTATGACTTACCCCTAGATAAGACAGCCAGTTCATCTGAAAGCAACTGCTCCAACTGACTGTCATGCAGATGCCTCAACAGTGACACTGGGCATTTGCTTACGTATTTTAATATTTTGTGTGTTTTTTACAGGCAGTGGGATCTCAGACCTGGGCAGGAAGCTGGTGTGGAGGAGCATACAGTGTCTGCAACACTACCACACAACATCCTTGGTTAAGTAATTAGCCTTACTGGTCCACTTATTTTTCAGCCTAATAAAGCTCAGTAATTCCCAACTTCCACTGCTTTTGGATAAGTTAAATAATATAATTTCTTATCAAGCTGTAGTTTCCATTTCTATTAATTCTTCTAGGAAGCTCAGTAGAATAAACTAATAGTCTGAGAAACCTTGATTCCTACCTACAACTCAATGTTTCAGCAACCCTGCTTTGGCCAGAAGGCTGGGCCAAGCAGCCTCCAGGGCTGCCTTCTAGCTGGTATGACTCTGTGAGTCTAAGATGTGACTCTCTTAAAATGTACATGTGCTTCTGGCACTATGCAGATCTTTTCTGAAACCTGCGTGTGTTTGGCTTTGCACAGCTATCAATATTTTTCTAAGTCAGTCACATTAGCCCTCCCCTTCAAAATTTAATCCTATCACCCAGTTTGGCATTTGCAAAGACATGCCTCCTTTAACATCTTCTAAATGGTTCATGCTTTTACTTTAGTTACTGCTGCACCTGTAACTATGAGGTAAAAGCCTGTCAGCCCTGAAGTTAATATGCATTTGTTCTTGTTTCTGTTTTTCATGTCAATAATGCTCAATTCTCTCAGAGCCATGCAAACTTTGGGGTATCTGTGGCTCTTGGTCAGTATCTACTTAATGACTGGGAAGAGACTCATGGCTTAGGCAGGCAGGGGGCATAGAGCATCTCCAGAATATTCGAAAGTCAGTTTTGATACCTACTACTGCACACACATGCTGCCTTCTCCTTCATGCAGACCATGCTTTATAGGCAGAGCAATGCTTTGTATTTCCTGTGAACATGTGCAAAGCCTGTGGCTGGATTTTCTTCCCTTTAAACTCAGCCAAAAAGAGCAGTTTTCACTTTGCAAGTGTTGTCCAGCTGATGGGCACAGGCAGAACAAGGAACGCCTCCCAAAGCAGAGTGTTTGCTGCAGGCTCTGGGGCGTGTGCTAAGAGAGTGATGAATTCCCATTTCCTTTGAGAGAGAACAAGGCAAACTCTGCTTTTAAAAGTACTCAGATCTGTTAAATATGAGCACAGATATTCCATTTCCTCATGAATAGATACTGATAAATCAGTAGTACACAGGCACCAATTCCGATACTACAATAGAGCTGCCACAAGTGAAAGAGGAATTTAATCTCTTACTTTCATAGATCTAATCTATCCCATTCCTCTAGTTGCTTTGAAATATCCAATTACATCTGACTTAATAAAATTGGAAGACATTTATTACCATCATTAGTGGCTTGGGTTGAAATCAGCTGTGAAATTGTGTGCACATTAACTTGCAGAGAACTGAGCAAGCCAGAAACCCTGGGAACTGATTTTCTAAATGGCTGCAGAGCTCTCTTACTGGATACTGAGTTATGGACATGTATGGCTGGCCTGGGCTGTGGGGCAAAGAGAAATGCTCAGTCCTCTTTCCCAGGCCTTTTCTTGTGTCTCTGCCCTGAGCTGAACCATCTCTCATCTTCCACTGGGGAGGGGGAGACTGAAGCTGTCAGGGAGGGATCAATCTTTGTTACTTAAAACTGGGTTATTAATTCTGCAAGTAATAAGGTAAATATTAAACACAGACTAAGATGCTATTTTCATTGTAAGTGCAAGTTTATAAAGAAAAATTCTGAAAAGGGGAGAACATGAAAAGATCTCATTTTCTCATACCTTTCAAGACAGCCAATGAGGCTGAACCATTTGTGAGATCCTAAAAAGAGTATTATTCCACAACATCACTCAGCTGGCAGGTATCATACTTGTTTGTTATCAATGGCTAAAATTCCAGAGCACTTATTGTGGCTGTGCTTCCATCCTTCATAATTTACCCATTAAGCTTCAGTGTCATTAAACAATGTAGATAGTTAATTATTTTTAGTCAAGCAATGTAACACAGCAATAAAATTTTCAAAAAGAGGCCTGTTTTAAAGGTCGGCAACCTCATATAAATTGCTAAGTGTCAATAAATATCTTTCAACACGGGTGGAACAATATTTGTACACTTATGGACACAGTTATAGAGTTTAGCTTGCTCAAGACCATTAAAGATCTCATGCTTATAGCTGTGCAATAAATGTCACCAGAGCAACCCATAAAACTATCCCCATTCAGACTTGATTTTTTCTGAAAAAATGTTACTGGTTTCGAAAATTGAAAGCCATCGTGAAAACAGAAAGGTTTTCATGTAAAGAAAAAACCTGGCAATTTGTCTTAGTAAAATTTGATCTTCTTTTGATTTCCCTGAAACATAAATCCTGAATCGTTGAGCTTACACTTTCCCAAACAGAAACAACACTGTAATAAGCATCTTTGTACTCCTGGAAGTAAGCTATTATGTGACAACTTACTAAACTATGAACACAGAAGAAATTTCTAACTTAAGTTTTCTCACATACTAAAATAATCTCTTGGACAGGAATTACTTTTCTGTAAGATGCACCTATAGCTTCTACCTGTTGTGCCACCAACAGAAATGTGAGAGGAAATATATCAAATGCTCTTTCTCAGGGACTTTCCAGCTTCATCATCTGTTTGGATGCACACCTGCCAGGTGATCGGCATGCCAGGTCTTTATGAATGGAGGAGAACATATGCAGAATTAGCTCACTGGTATTCCACATGCAATTTCAAAGCCAAACAATGTGTGTCTTTTATATATGATTAATCTCTTAGGAATTCATGTCTTCACGACACCTTTTCTAAAACAGGAAATAAATATATGTTGCTAAGTTACTTTCATGCTTTGAAAATTTCCACTGCCATTTCTATTGTCCAGTTTGTGTTCTGAAGATTGTGCTCTCTCACAGGGATTTTTTTTTTTTTCCTTCCATAATGAATATTTGCACTTTTTACCTTTGTCTTACTTTCTGGTGAAGGTAAAGTCACAAATTCCCTGCGTGTTTTGCATCTTAGACCTGTACCAAATGTGCCTCACATCATACCACTTTGCTGGGAAGTGCCTAGAAGATGCAGACAAAAATTCTCCAGGCACAGACAAAACTCCTCTGGGCAGCGAGGTATCAAGCCAGTGCTGGTGACCTTATACTCCTTGCTGGAGCACTCTCTCAAGAACATGTCGATGTCTGGGCTGGGACACTTGATGCTCCAGCCAAGGCCAGTGCTTTTGCCTAGCAGCTGAAGTAATCTGCTTCTCAAGGATCTACTCCCCCATCTTTCCATCTTCAATTTGATTGCACATAAACTTTATGCGGTATGCAGTTTATACAGAGTTACTTCCCATCTGTATCTCTTAAGAGCAGCTGTATTAAGGTTAACTAGCTTAGGAGTCATAAATAGGAATGGCTAATGTGATTGTACAAGCTTCCCCCCAGATCCTGGTCAATATTGTAACTCTGACCTGTACTGCACTCTCCCTGTAATTCCAGTACTGGGCGTCTCTTAAGCAAATACAGCTAATCACTTCAACAGGTTGCTGACTTTTATGAATTGAATTGCATAGCAAATAGCTGTGACAGTGTGTACAACATTGCCAGACAAGAAAACAACATCATTATGTAGGGAAGAATGTTCCCTAACTCAAGAGAAGAGAGCAAAAATGTTTTATGCTAGTTCTTATAAAAGAAGGGTGTTACTTGGGGTTGCTACCTGGGGTAGAGGGTGTGGGGGTGTGGGAGGGAGGTTTTTGTTGCTGTTTTTTGGCATATATCTGGGAAGCTGCTACTGAAATGATGGGTCAGATACACAGAGTGTATATACATAGATTCCGTCTCTGTTTCCCAAGATGGGGACTTGATGCTGAATTATGTGTGATGGTGCAATTAAGCAAAGGCAGATAAGAAGCAAATCATGCAAGATACTCAGCCACTTCTGCAGGGACAGAGATTAGACTACTCTGAAAAAACCAAATGCATGCTGAGACAGTGACTTTCTCCCAGGACCCACATGGGTTTTAGTTTCCTCCCCCTCAAGTAAGCTTCCTCCACTTCTGAGCCCCACAGGCTCAGGGTGCCTCTGGCCCTGGTACACCAGACGGGCTTTAACAGCCAAGCTAATTACCCCAGTAAATAAAACATCTTATTTCATCAATTCTACCCTTGGTAATCTTTTCCCACTTCCACTTTCCACCTCTTGCCCCAGTTAATTTCAGTGGCTTCAATTTTGTCACACCTGAAATACATTTTGCCGCAACTTTCTTGCAAGGTGCAGTCTCAATTTAAATTATTGTAATTTCATTTTATGAAGGCTTTGACATAATTAGCCAGGCAAGCCAGCTAAGCTGTAGATTGCTTTGTGCTGTACACTCAAAGAGGATTCAGAGCAGTTGGAATACTCTGGAAATAATTTCCCTGCAATTTTCAGCAATCTAATACAAATTCTTGGTGAGACGGCACATTAGTCACATATTACCCAACATGTCTGTCTCTAATAACTTATAGCAAATTTTAGCTGTACTAAAAATAGTAGTTACAGCCCTCATTAATTATAAGGATGTTGGATAGTAAATTGCTACAAAAAGCTTTCATGCCAGGAACTGCAGCTCCCATGTTTGTATTTGGTGTCTGTATTATGAGACAAATAATGTTTCCTCTTCCAAAACCACATGCTCTGGCCAGAATATCTGGCAAAACTCTCCTGAAGAAAATAGGAGACAGACCTTGGGGACATAAAGCTCCAGGGCTTGCCCCTGATTTTGCACCGGCTTTAGCAAGCTCATGTAGCCAAATGTGTGTGGTTGCTGGTGGCCCTTGCAAGAAAGATCCTGATAGTGCTGGAGAGAGCATGACTCTGCAGGGAATCCATTGCTTTCAGGAGGTTCTTTTCAGCGTGTGGGACAAAGGTCATTACAATTGGCAGCTCTGTACCGAGGTTAAACCAGCAATCTTCAGGAGAATTATGTTCGGAAATCTGTTAGCATCCAGTGGGAACACAGACAAATGTTGAGAGAGATGATGTTAGTTTACAGAAGAGTGACTGGTGTGAAAAGAGTTGTATGAGAACAACAATCACATTCCTAGAACTAAAGTTACACATCCAGAGCAGCCTAAACTGACCTAAGACAGACCTTGGCCACCTTGTCTTCTCACAGATTGCAAAACAAATCAAGTCAATAGTATTGGGTTGGTCTAGCTCCGTGAAGCAGCTTGGCAGAGAGCTGGATGAGCACCTCCTGAGCTTGTGTGAGGCCAAGGCTGGGGCCAGGCAGAAAGGCAGCATATCTCAGTCCTGATGCCCTCCCTGAAGCTGGGTAGTCCTGTCCACCCTTCCACAGCAGTGAAACCTCCTGAGCAGATGGCAGCACAAATCCCTTGTCAAATACACCCAGGGTAAAGCCCAGGAGCAGACAAACAGAAGTGGCTCCTTTTTCTCCTGAAGAAACTCAGAATGTAATGGTGGTACTTCTTGCCCCCAGGATGTAATGAAGGGATGAATCCTACAGGTCTGGGGAGAGGTTAGAGAAATTCTATTCTGTTCCCTGTGCACCAGTCCTTTTGGTGACAGGCCAGAGTATTTCTGGTGGGATAGCTCAGACACTGCCCTGCTCATTGACACCTCCTTATTCATTCTGATGGCTCAGTCAAGTAAATTGCACACAAAAATTCTGTGGCTCCTTTTTCTGCTTAATTCAGCTTCTTCCTATGTCTCATGACACAGGGGATTTGGGGGATGAGTAGGGTTCCCCTGCAGCAGTAATATACCAAAAAAACCCACCCTAACCTAATATCATTACATACAATTTCCTTGCTAAAATACTATAATATAATCTGGTATAATAATGCTTTATTGTGGTTGAGAGCCAAATCCCAAAAACTCTCTCACTGCATTCTTCTTTGTCTCAAATTTGATGGATTTTTCTCAGTGTATTGGGGATTTTGTTTTTGTTAGGTTTTGTCACCTAAGTATAGTAGTTTAAAAATGCAGAATTTATTTCCATTATTCCCTCTCCTTCCCTTTTTTATTTCCCTTGAGAAGGCCAATAAAATCAAAACTCTTCTCAGGAAAGAGTTTTGTCTTCTTTTTTTTCTCCAAAACCCAGAGGTCTCCTATATTAAAACAGGCTAAACATTTGCAAAACAAGACCTCAGACATTTTCTTCATTGAAAGTAGTCAGAAAGCACAGCTGTCTCAACATGTGGTGAAGAAGACTGTAACACTCCAAATCCACATCACATAAACCTCTCAGTTAATTGCCAATATCTGCCAGGATATCAGAGCAACAGGACACATTCACGGGACATCCAAAGCTGCCTCCTCAGTTCTGAACTCTTCCATCTCTCAACTCTTTTAAATGCCAGGAGCCAGCTGAGAGCTAGGCACTGTGAAGTTTTCCTGCAGCAAGCTCAGCTGAGCTCCTCCTGCTCCTTACCTGAGCACAGGGAACATTCCCAGACTCACTCCAGCGGCGGCAGCTGTGAGTAGAGTAGCTTTGAGGAGAATTCCTCAAAAACACTCACTCAAGGACCACTTTGGCTCCTGGGTCTCCAGCTGCATCAGTGACTGGGGAGCATTGCAAAACCACTGCAGCATGACGGCAAAGGGATCTGGTGAAATCTGTCAGCTCTGGGCCTTGCAAACAGGCAGGGAACAGCAGCCAGCAGGAGGGCTTGGTCCTGTCCTCCTGCAGCTTCGTTAGGTGGATGCTACCAGCATTAAAAGCAGGGAGTATCTGATGAAGAAGCTTCCAGACTTCTTGAAAAACACTTCCCAGAGGAAACGGAGTGCTCCTGAGGGTCAGCAAACAGGTGTTTGCTTTCTCTTTTCTGCAGCCTGGTATGGGTGCTGGATAGCACATGGGGAGCTACTTCCCTTTTTTTTCTTTTCCCAAGATTGACCAGATTAGTTGCCTCATTCAGCACGCTGAACAAAAGTAATTTGTGTAACAATTTTTGGGGTTAGCATTTACTCGTCCCTAAGCTGTTAACCCTGACATTACTGGATCTGCATCCCAACCTGAGAATCCTGCACAGGCTGGTAACAATTGCAAATCATGTTGTCAGAACTTCTTCACAAATACAGCTATTTTCATGCTTTCTGTGCTTTCTGTCACTGTCACAGGACTTAAGAGCACTCTTTCCTGGTTCTGCCTTGAACACAAGGTGCCTTAAATTTTTAAACATAGGAATCAAATGAGCTGTAATCTGAAAAAGGAATATAAGGGTTCCCCCTTGCACCAAGGGAGATAGCTTAGTGATCCTTGGTGAAAATGTCCCTTCTGACATGCCCTACCCATTTTTGTGCAGTAATGAGCCCTTTTTCTCCCTAGATGAGCAGAGCAGGGAGGGTACTAAAGAGGCAAGTCACCAGAAGAATGCTGAGAAGTCCCCAAAGAGCTGTGGCCTGGAAATTAGGCAGGAGATCTCTTGTAGCATTGTTTGTGTGGCTGTTGGGTTTCCCTTCACTGCAGGGCTTGTGGAGGCTTTTCATTTTGCAAAAATCAGCATGGAGCATCTGGGGTAGTGGCCATACCATTGAGCAGTCTCTGAAATAAAATAGCTCCATAGAACCTATTAATGTTGACTCTTTAGCTACAGAAATAATGAATTTTGATTCTTTTATATCTTTGTCATAAGATGACCACTGTCTCTTCCTAGGCAGCAAGTTATAAAAGAGTCATTCAGCAATTCTTTGGCATTTAACAGAGCAAAGTAAGTCAGTTCCAAGTTGATGATGCTAAATTGTCATTGAAACAAGACCAAAATCACTATGGGCGAGACATTGCCAAGTCATGTTGTTATGCTGAAGCGGCATCTCCAAAATAAACAAAGAGATCTCAAGCTTTTAAGCCTGAAATTGTGAGATGGAAAACATGTGCACAGCTGCTAGAGACCCATAACTGAAGAGCTGCAGGCACCCATCTTCAGCAGGTCTTTGTGGGGGTAGCAGCACCTTATCACTGACCCTAAGGCAGATTTCTAAACTCCCTGGGTGGCAGGGAGGTGGTGGATTAAGTCTTGGATCCACCTTGTGCAAGTGCTTTCTGCCCACGGGCATCTTCCAGGCCAGCATGGAGGGATTTCTGGGCTGCACTTGGGAAGTACAGCCCTCATGATATGTTCAGTTTTAACCCCTAATTCTGCATTCTGGGTTCTGTCACTACTACTCATTACATGTACTTGTGGGCACCCAGGTCTGGGTGCTTGCCAGTGTTTCCTAATTGCATTGATTGAAAGCTATTCCATGAATGCATGTTTTTAAAAAACTTCATTTGGGGAGTTTTGTATCTCTCCTTTATTGACGTTTTGTAAATGATCTCCTGGCAGGCAAAGCAACACTCTGTAAACCCATATTGCAGTTCATTCACACCACAGTTCACATGTTATCCCAACGAGCCCTTGGGGGGTATGGAAACCCACTGGAGTAGGATGCTGGCAAAATGTCCTTTATTCCCTGTTAACTTCAGCCAGGGTGAGGCAGTTGGAGAGGCTGGAGACAAGTCTTGTGAAATGTGCAGAACATTCCCTGCTGCCTGTTGGAAGAAATCTGCACTTACTAGAAGGAGTAAGGATTCCTGACTGATGGAAGAACATGACTCTGCTCTCTGCTGAACTTTCAGCAATGCAACTGGTCTGCTCTAGAGTCAAAAATAACTGGTTTAGAAGTGCTCTGAGACATAAATTTCTTATTATCACCTTATGCTACATCAGGAACTGTGGACTAGCTTTCTGCCTTACTTTGTCCTCTTCAATCCTGATTTCCCTGAGAAACTAAGGGACCTATGATGCCTGTTTCCATTTGCCCCATCTGTCAGACTTTCATCAGTTAAAACCATTTAAAGCTATTAATGTTTCTGCTTTTGCCATAACAAACAGCTTACTTCATGGAAGCTAAATTAATTTTAAAGGATAATAATGACAGATAGAGTGTGTGTTATTTTTACTGAAGGAAAGATGTCAAATTCTAGGCTTACTGTTGGTGCTTACATCTGAGCTGAGCCTGGGCCACAGTCACGGTATGCTGGTGAGGTTCCTCTGATGCCATGCCAGTTTTTCCCCAAGGGAAATTGGTTCCTCTTTTTAGGTAGGAGCATCTGCCTAGTGTGCTATTTATAACATATTTCTTTCACAGAATGTCATTTACAGCTACAACTGCATTCAGAAATGCAATGAATGAAATTAATATATTTCTGAAAATACTTTGAATTATTTGGAAATGATAAAAATGTGAGTAAAAGGATCCTTGAATACATTAATGAAATTAAGTCAGCATAAATAAGAGGACATAAAAAATCACTGGTTTCAGTGGCTTTCTGGTTTCAGTGGCATTCAGACTTTGATATGGATATTGGTATAAGCAAGAACAGAAGGAGTTTTCCAAAGTTTCTAAGGACACCATGCATAAAACTTAATGCTTTTCAGACATTGTAGTTATGTATACTCGCCTGAATTCTTCTTTTATAATGGCCAAGCCATTAAAAGGAGACCTTTCCTACCCCTCTAGCATGTAGCAGCATTAATAAATCAAGTGATTTCTTACTGGCCAAAGTAAGTTGGCCTGAAAAAAAACCTTGTGTAATATGCAGGTTATATAGCTGTGATCTTTACACTAATAATATGCTTCTTTATACTGCATATGCATTAGTTGTTTAAAGACAACATAAAATTAATATTCTTTTAGAAGACAACTTATGGTTGAAAAAAAATGTAGCAATAGCCATGCATGTAATATGGTTTAACAATCTTAAATATTCCAGACAGGAAAAGTTTTTTGTCAAAGTCTCTGACAGTTTAAACTTTAAAGCTTCAGCAAAACTTTTAAACTTTTAAACTTTGAACCTGTTTGAACTTCATTTGATTTATGAATTATTAAATGTACCACTGAAATTCACCGTCTTTATTTTCATCTAGTAAAGATTTTTTGTTTAAAAGCTACAGATGAAGAGTGGGAACTAAGGAAATGCAGCCTGAGGAGATTATAGCCCTGTTTTATCAGAACAGCATTCCTCTCAGCTGTATAAAACAAAATCCCAGTAAAATATTTAGAAGTGAGAGAGATAAAGGGCTGAAATTGGTATATACAAAAGGGTGGAGAAAATGAATGCTAAACTGGAAAGCTGGATTAGGCAAGATTTGGAAAATGAGATACCTCTAAATTAATTATTTAACTCTTCCTTCACGTCCTGACCCATTTTTCTATGTCAGGATTAAGAGAAGGGCAGCACCAGGTTAACAGTGTCTTTAACATGAAGCTGAGGGCAGTGGGAAGGAGGAAGGCATTACTTTAGAGTGTTGCTCTGGAGGAAACAAATCTCTGGAAAGGGAAATGCCCTGAATGGCTCCCAGAGTCCCACGCTGGAGTGCTGACTGTAATTTATGTTTTGGCTGACAGGGGACCCACACAAATCATAGCCCTGACACCACATAGGTACAAAAGGAGAAGGTGAGTGGTCGGTGTCTCTGCCGTAGCAGCATTCACACGCTGCTAACCACAGCTCTCAGGTCTCATCCCAGCACGGTCTGGGCACTGCATGAGGACCTTTCCAAAGCCCTTTTGGAAAGGCTGTCCTGGGAGAGGCACCCAGGGAGTGTGGCAGCAGTCTGTGCACAGGCAGTGGGTATTTATAGCCTGTGTCTGAATGAGCCTGTACAGATGCAGTTTATCTGGGAGTGTTAGATACTGTCTGCATGCTGATGATCCCTCACTAGCAGGATAAAAGGAGAAATAAATAGAAGGCAAACCTGCCCATTTGCAAAAGTCTGTGTTTTTTGGGCTGCTTTGGAGTATCCTTAACAGGGCCAGCGGAGTTCCCCAAGGAAGACACACATCTCCCTGCCAAGAGCAGAGCTGAGCTGGATAACTGTGTAGGAAGGGGGCAGGAGAGCAGCCTGGGCTGTCCTGCTCTCTTGTGCTGGGGTACAGTACCAGTGCATTTGGAAAGGCAGCATTCATTCTGGGATACAGGAGTTGCTCCAGCCCTCCTGTATGTCTTCCAGCAAGTGTTGTCACAGGGCAATCACACTAATAGGGCCAAAGATAAAAAGGATAAAGCATACAGGCAAAACTGAATGAAACTGGAGCTGCATGAGTGCTGTAATACCCAAACTTGGCAAACATGTAATGTCAACAACAGAAATTACAACTGAGCTTCTGAACCTGCAGTGAAAGAAATAGGAGAGAAAGGTAAAAATGGGGAAAAACTGGGGAAGAGGAAGGGCAGAAACAAGGTATTCCTCAGCCTTGCATGCAGCCATTACAATAATCCAAGCAGCAAGGTTGGTGCTGAAAACAAGGTCTTAAATGGGAGAGAAACTTGATACAAGAGTATTTTTCTCAAATAAGCAGCTTTTTGCCTGTTTCCTTAAACCTCATTCAGGATGATGTCTTCTTACATGAGAAAAACTACAGTGATTTTACCTACTTTCAAGTGGAGCACAAAATCAAGGCTATTTGCCAGTGAGGTGAACAACACTGGGACACTGCACATGGACAGACACCCTATGATGTGTCTAAGGCAGGCAGAATCAGGAGCCTTGGGATCTGATTTAAATCAAAGCACTTCAATCTATCTCATTTTGAGTGTGTTTTACTGAGGGGTTGCCTTTAAAATAGGACTACTTGACTTTTTTTTTTTTTTTACTCTGGAGTGTATTTACTTAGAAAATGTGAAAAACTGGAAAGCTTATGGATAAGGAGAACTGTGGAGAATTGCAAAGCCCAGCTATGGGGCACTAAATCACAGACAGACAACTGGACCAGTAACCACATTATTTCTGTAAAGGGCATTCATGAGTATAATGGTTACAATCACAGAACTGGGCATTTGGCACACATTTGCTGACATTTCCTAAGAAGAAAAATAATAGTGCCATTATTTTGCAGTGCCAGATGAGTTTGCTTTTTTGCCAAAAGCCAGAGTCTAGAGGCTTTTCCTTAGCAAATATGTGCAGAGGCAGTGGCTCAGGTAAATCAGAAAGTACTGGACACCCTACAAAATATGCCATGGTTGCATCCCCTACACAATCGAAACTCAGCACCCCATGACTCTGTGATGTTTCAGAACTGAGCCACACTATGTACTTAGCAGTCTTCAGCAATATTGTTTAAAAACATAATGCAGTCTTGAATGCTGAGGACAATTTCTTGACTTCAGAGAAAATAAAACCATTCAGCCACATCCCGAGACCCAGGTGAATTGGGCAATCCTTGTTTCCCTCAATAGCTATTTTCACAGCCGCCTGCACCTGGCCATGCCAGAGGACTCACTGGGTAAACGATGGCAAGATCCTCTGTGGCCATTTGTTCCAGCACATTTCTCTTGTCCTAAGGGATGCACCAAGACAATAGTAATTCAAGACAGAGGCTGGATTTAAGTCTGTATTTTCTATAGAAGCTGAGGAGAAAAAAATTAAATAATGCCTGGCTCCAAAGCTCAGGAGATCAGCAACCTTCTCACCTCTCAGGGTGGAAAAGCAGCTGTCTCACATGCAAAATATATTTGCAAGACCAATACAACACTACAGTGCATTCTGTGAGCAGGTTCAGATAAGGCTTGGGTATAAACATATCCCCTCCAATCCCCAGCTGCTCTGGGATCAGTTTCTCTACCAGCAGTATAATACCGAAGGTGGGCCTATGAACCAGCATCAGAGGCTTACAGACTGATCAATGCTACCTTAGGTGTGTAGGCTTTGGCAGTTCCATTGCTAAGGAGCTTCTCCACACAGTTTTACCCACAGTGCTATTTGAAAATAAATAGCATTGTCACTTTGACTTCCCTGCTGCCTCTCTCTGTTTTGGGCACAGTCAGAAACTTCCTTTGGTGCCCTGACCCAGCCAGGGGCTTTGAATCAGCTCGGAGGGAAATAGGTCTGTCCAGAGCAACCTGGTCTGTTGCTAAAAGCAAGCCTGTACTTCAAGAAACACCAGACTGGAAAATTAAAACAATAAAAGGAAGGAAAGAAGAAAAAGGAAAAGGAAAGAAAAAGAAAAAGAAAAAGAAAAAGAAAAAGAAAAAGAAAAAGAAAAAGAAAAAGAAAAAGAAAAAGAAAAAAAGAGAGAGAAAGAGAGAGAAAGAAAGAGAAAGAAAGAAAAAGAGAGAAAAAGAGAAAGAGAGAAAGAGAAAGCAAGCAAGCAAGCTTTTCTCTGAGGATTTTTTCTGTGAAATCTGTGGCAAAACCCAAGGAAGCTGTACATCACAGGCATTTAAAAGAAATACTTAACAGCGGAATTTATGACTCAGAGAAATGCATTTTGATAGTTCTTCCCCAGCACAAAGATAGTTGAGGCAGGTAGAGAATGGCTGCTGCTGGACTCTGGTTTCGCCCTTGAGCTGCAGCAGAAACATGGATAGCAAGGATCAGACAACACTGCAACAACTTGGAACTAGCAAGGCTAAAAGACTCTGACAATGTGAAAATTTGACTC
>VWYP01010903.1:0-152449 GCA_013400435.1 Pycnonotus jocosus | reverse complement strand
TTATTAATGCTGTAGTTGTTGTTTTTTGTTTGCTTTGATATATATGCTATTAAAGAACTGTTATTTTCTACTCCCATAACTCTACCTGAAAAAAATGCCCCCCCCCCCCCCCCTTTTTTTTTTTTTTTTTTTTTTTTTTTTTTTTCCTATCCCGCCCCCCCTCCCCCTAGAAGGGGATGTTGGGACTATTCCATCAGTGTGGTATGTCTGTGTAAACATCATTAGCTCCTATGAGCTGACACGCTGGAGATTTTCATTTCTTCTTACAAATCGCTGCCTTCCACAATAAAAATACCACGCATATTGGCTGGATATGTTCGGAGGGAAGATGGAGATGTTTATTCTCCTTTGATCTCTCACAAAGCAAAAAGGCTTGGCAGAAGAATAGCGCTGGAGACGGGAGAGGGTGCGGGTCTCCCAGAGGGCGCTGGGCAGCCTTGGGGCTGAGGAGCGAGGGCAGGTCCGATGGCCTCGCCGCGGGCACAGCGGGATGAGCCGGGGCTGTGGGATCAGCCCAAACTCCTGCCGGCCCAGCCAGGCCCTGGCGTTCCACAGGGCTCTCCAGAGGAGCTCTAATGCTTCTAGTGAAGCAAGGCTGTTTGCAAAAAAACTCATCTCCAGAGTACATCTGGAGAAAAATCCCCCCACCCCTTTATTTTAAAAATTATTTTAGAAATTCTCTGGGGTGTCCAGCTGCCAGTGGGGTTACTCCACGCAGGGAGCTCTGCACGCGCTGGGCTTGGCTGGGCTCCGCAGAGCAGAGCAGAACAGAGCCCCGTAGAGGCCAGCAGAGCCAAGCCAAGTGTGCTATCTCCCTTGATCCACTCCTTATCTCTGGGAGCAGCTGAAGCAAGCAGGGAGCTCCAACAGAGAGGCTTCCCTCATCTACTTCCCCCTTCTGTCTGTTTGCCCTGGCAGAAAAGCAGCACTTCAGTAACCAACAGATGTCCACACCCTTCTTCCGAAGCCCTCTTCATTTTCCTTGCCTTGATGCCTCGGTAGGTATTACCCGCTTCCTTCTCCTTAGGGTGGGGGGGAGCAAACTTGGTGAGATATTCTCTGTTTAGCAACAATAGAATCCATTATGTACTTGCAGCTGATTTTAATATTACAGGTTTGTCGGTAGTTCTTTTTTAACACAAAACATGGAAATGGACAATGTTAAGGACATGGAAATCTGAGAGAACCAGGCCTTTCAGAATAAGACTCTGAGATGTGCTGGGCTCGTTTCTCCAGCTGTGCTTTGCCCGGCTCGCCAGGAGAAGGCAGCAATCTCCGCACAGCATGCGGGACTCCTCGCAAGCCTTTTTGGTGAGACTTCAGCCAGTTTTGCTAAGTCCTATGTCCCAAAGGCAGTTCTAGTCCAGAGATCCACCCAGATCCCAGACTTCCCAGGCTTTCTCTTCTTGCTTTTAGTAATGTTTGCTTCTGCCTCTTTCTAGTGGTGTGTGTGTACTGAGCCACATGAACAGCCATAGCCTGAATAGTTAAGGCTGTTCAGAGGCCAAGAGTACGGATGCTGATCCGTCCTCTGCCGTTCCCACCTGACGCCCCTGTGTGAGCAGACAGCCCTGCTGCTCTGCCACTGCACAGAGCTGTGCTGGCTCAATCACAAACACAAAGCTGGCAAACTCCAAATGCCAGCCTCTTCCCCTCCACACAGCTGATCCCCCTCCAAGAGCACGGATCTCCAGTGTTACAGTGCAAATCCATTAGTCAGAATGCATTGGGTAATCTTTCCTATTTGTCCTCTGGTGTTTTCTTTTTGTACCTCAAAGCTCCTCTTCATAAATCTCTGGGATGAGGCTGTGGGCAGAAACCCCCTTGTTCCCTCGTTGCCTGTCCAGTGGCCCCAGTTCATGGGCTCAGTAGCTGGGTAGTGTTGTGTCAGAGCATTCAGCTCCCTCCTCCCACACACTCACAGTGATTAATCGCTGAGGGCTCAGTGAGGGAGATTTGTTTGGATGCTGTCTTTTCCCAGACAAACTGAAGTAATTTGTATCAAGAGCAACTCATGAGAGGTTTTTCACAGGTCTCCACACTTACATGGTCGAGTGAAGTGGAAAACCCATGGCTACAAGAGAGCGGGCTGCTACTGCAAAGGAGTTTTGCTTCCGACTCTACCTGTGTATCTGGAGTTATTCCATGGCCTTCAAGACCTCAATTTTATAGAGTCAGCTGGCTAACTAAGGACAGCATTTTGCCTAATAAGTGTCAGAAGTCAGAGGTGAAATGGAGCTATGACTTTTCCAGTGTCTGAGAATCTAGCCCTCATTCTTTGAATACATTTATATGCCATGTGATTGCAGTCGCAGGACCGATAGGCCTGCAGCCCAAATCATGACCAAATAATGAGGGAGTTAGGAATCCACATTTCTCAGCCAGACATGAAAAGCTGGAGCCTTTCAATTCACATAGAAAAATAAATGATAAAAAAATTAATCAATTAGGCAGAACAAAGTCATGAATTCAAAAGCCTTGTTGAATTCATGTTATTCCTTTTATCCAAATAAGTACAAATTGAAATCTCAAAATGCAGTTCTCTAACCACTCAGGAGGAAATGTCCATTTCCAAGTTTGGAAGATCTGTTCTCGTGTGGCCAAACTTGTGATTCATTTGAAGATTTTCCTAGAGGATAAGTGCAGTCATTCCAGCATCCCTAATACAATAATTGTGTAGATAATACTAAAATTTCTAGGCTGTATGATTTTAAGACATCTGTTTTATAAAACCGGATGTTTTCCTTCCATGGTAGGGCATGGGCTTTACTAACTTTACTAACCTGGCTCTTGCACATCCCACTGCTGGTGTCAGACTGTTCAGCCCACTGAGTGATCCCATGGGCTGAATGCCTTTACAGCAGTGATAAGACATCAGTTTTTCAGTGCTGGGCATCCATCAATGACATCATGAAGACACAATGTACCCTCATTTTTATCACCAGAGATGCCCGAATAGCTAAAAATTATCTTGAGTAAATAAGAATTGTTTACCTTTTTGTGTGTGTGTGTGTGTGTGTGTCTTCTGCATTTATTCAATGTTAATAACTTAACAAGTAGTTAATTAGTAGAAGTCTGAAACAGTAATTTTTTTAACATAGTATTGATGGAAAGGCAATTTTAAAGTCACTTATGCTGGCAATCACAGGAAAATAAGACAATATTTAGTTTTTCCTAACTTGGGTTCAATGAAATGAGCTGCAAACCTTTGGGCAGACTAATGAGATCAAATCTTGGATCTGCAGTAGAAAGACATTTGTTAATATTTGTACAGACCAAAGTTTCTTCAAAGCATGCAGATAATGTTTTTGAATAAAGGCTCTTAAAAATCTCATAACTCACAAACAAAATTAGCCAGGCCCTCTAGAAAAATTATTTCAGTGAATTCTTTGCCTGGACAGAATCCTCCTCCTCCTTCTCTTCCAGCAGTATTTTTAAAGTGAACAACACAAATTTCTTGGGTTTTCATCTCCAGAGCTTTGAAAAATAAGTTCACAGAAATAAGTGCTTTTTTCTCCTCTTA
This sequence comes from Pycnonotus jocosus, assembly GCA_013400435.1. Classification (NCBI taxonomy): domain Eukaryota; kingdom Metazoa; phylum Chordata; class Aves; order Passeriformes; family Pycnonotidae; genus Pycnonotus; species Pycnonotus jocosus. The sequence continues at coordinate 148,926 of VWYP01010903.1, read as the reverse complement.
ATTTTGTATATTACTGTGAATTCCAATATAATCAATTGTGATTGAAATGGGCTCATCAGGCAGAGCATCTGTCACTTCTGTTCCCTAGGTTAGGAACCACTGGCTGTTTCTCCTGAAAGGGTCACTAGTGTGAACTTTTCAGGCAGTGGAAAGTCTTGTGGGCAGACTCATTGTGCTGGCCACAAAGCAAGTTGTAAAGAACTAAGAAGGCTTTTCCCAAAGCTGGCTATCAGCACATAGCTTATGGAAGAACAAAAATTATGGGACAATCAAAAACTAAAATTAAATATTTTAAATGTGGGCTTTTTTCAAAATTATAAGATCATATATCAAATATGAAATCTAATAAAATCTGCAATGCATATGTGAAAAGCTACCAACTCCCATTTAGAGAGCTGTCTTCCAGTGATGCATTTCTTCAAATGAATGTAGATGCAGAGAGGCTGTTGTAACATTTCACCTTTATATTCTTCGAAAATCTTTGGTTTTGTGTGGAATTTCAGAAATCACGTAGCAAGACAATAATAGGCTATGGTATATATAACATCATCATATGCAATCAGCACAGTGATAATGGCCTTTTATATTGCTGAAATAGCATCCCTGCTTTGTGTTTACTGAGTGGGTATCAGAAGAAAACCTTAGAAATGCAGTGCAGTATATCCCATTGGTAAAACCCCACAAATGATAGGGAGAGAAAACTTTTGCACTTTTTCATGTCTGCCTACCAACACCTCAGAGCAGCAGCTGAGGTAAAGCAAGCAGGAGAAAACCACATCCACAGTACCAGGGTGTGCTTTGTAGACCTGGATGAGAGATTTTCTCTGTGTTTCATTCCTCAGATGCACAGCCAGTCTGAGTGCTCAGCTGGAAGTGGGAAAGCTCTCTGTTGCAAGCAGATTCCTTGAAATGATCCCTACACTGTCCATGCTTGGGAGTTTTCTGCAAAGATTTTACTCCACAAATGCTGTTTTCCCCTAAGAAATACATGCTTACTTCCTCCTACTTGAAAAGACACCAAGATGTGCTCAGGCATTAATATCAGTTTGACTTTTCGGGGAATTGATGAATTCACTGCTTTGGTGCAATTGCTAAATACAATTTTCTTCATATCATTTACAAGTTGCCTTGCCCCTGTGTGACTATGCTCTGGTGACAGACTCATCAGACTCAGAATGGAAATACAAGATGGTGATAGCATTGATGGTGATGACAAAACTCCTGTGCACTTTGAAGGTGGCAAACGGGTTACTTTTATTTTCATTAGCAACATTTGTCAGGGTAATAATTATTTGGGATTGCTGACAGCATCGTCTGAAGTCAGTCCTTTGGGCCCCAGTCTGGGTCTTCTGCTTTGCAATATCTGACAAGACCTAATCACTGGTACAACAGTTTTTAGACACCCCAGATTTCCCCATTAAATGGTGATAATTGGTACTTTTCAGAGCAGACAGCGCTCAAGCACCAAGAAAACAGCTGCTGGCTGATACCCTCCTGTGTGCAGTGATTTGTGTGTCCACAACAGCCCTGGGCAGCACTGCACCTGTGCTATTCCAGTCTGTGCTGCTTGAAGAGGTGTGGCTTTTGATATATGTGCCCAGACATAAATGGTAAGTTGCTCACTGAAACTGCTCCTACCCAGATTCCTCTCCAAGTTGATATCTGGACTGCCGGCTGCAAACACCAGCACACAAAGCATGGCTTGGTGATCATCCTCCTTCTCCCAAGCTCATCAGGTTTTTTTCCCTGTAAATTTTTGCTCACATCTAAAGCTGTTTTAACATTTTAACTATTTGAATATTTTTCACTCCTTCATGGAAATCAGACTGATGTTATATGCCAGCTGTACTCAGAGGTGACGTCTCCTTCTACGGAACTTCCCTGGCATGGCAAGGTCTGGGCAGCAGAACAAACCCACAGCCACAGGAGGCAGCAAAATGCCCCAAAACTGGCTCTGAGGCCGTTTCCTACTAAACTGAAAGCTTCTCTTGCTGCTTCACAGCATGGCTCTCCAAGTGCAAACAACCTGGCATGTCAAAGCAAGCTGGCAAAAGGTGTGGTCTGATGCAAGCACGACACATTGCTGCTTCTCCGTGTGGTGTGCCAAGACACTCAGGTGGGAATTTAGACTTAAACTCAGCTTTCACTAATTTTCCGAGACTTATGGTGATTTTAATGACAGTTTGTTTGATTTGAACTTACTGTTTTACTGGGTTTTCATTTCAAAAAGCATGAGAATTGCTCTTTTGAGGACAGAATGTGTGTTGTTATAAATGGCACTTGAGGATGGCACATGGCAGCCACTTTTCTTCCCTCCTGCATCAGCTTCCTTCTGTGGTCTCATTGATGGCAACTTAATGCTTGTTAAAATATTATTTCCTGGATTGTTCCAAATGTTGTTTCCCAGGGGAAGAAATACTAAAATTAATAGAAAATTCTTCTTTAAAACAAGCAAACAACATTTTCAGGCAAACAAACACTAAAATCTGCCACATTCGATTATTCAGACAATGGAAAATTGAACTGATATGAAAGTTTAGACTTAATTTTAAGCAAAAAAGTAGTCCTGTAGAAGGGCTGCAAAGTATAAAACAACAAGGTATCTCACACTGTCGTAAGTCCAGGTCCAAGTGGAATGATTTGCAAAGGGTATGAAATGCCTCTGCAGATAGAATGAGGGTTTTTTTTCACAGCAGAATCAAGGCAATAGTCCTCCATCACGAAGTTTTTCTAAATTCTCACAAACAATTTCACTGCTAGTACAACACAACCTTGAGAGCAGTCCTGGAAGAAATCCGAATGTTCAGTTCTCAAAACAAGATTTCAACATGCGTCACTTCCCTCCTTGGATTATTTTGGCCAAGGGTGACAGGATCAACCAGAATTCCAGGTTACAGTTCATTAGTCCTCGACAGCTAGATTATCACTGTCTGCAAGTGGGGCAGTTCTGGCCATACACATCAGGATCTTTTAAACATTTCCAAGGGTACTCATCTTGATGCAGTTTTGTGCCTCTGAACAGGAATACAAGTAATTAGACCTGAGCTAATTACTCAGGTCTACACTTAGTAGGTGTAATCAACTAGTTAAGAAACTGAAAATTTATAAATTATAAATTCTGCTTCCAATGCAAAATTTCAGATGTGCGAAAGGAGGTTCTTTCAAGTCAGGCCTCAGAAATACACTTTCAGGCAGAGCTGGGTTATTTCATAGAATTTGACTTGGGTTTGTGCAAGGCTGGGGAATCAGAAAAAAAAAGTGCTTTAAAATCATCCTGAGTTAGTGAAACAAATTATCAAGAGCATGGATGACTAGTCACTGGGAGTGCTTTACTCTGAGAAATGGTGAGTACTCCACTGATGTCATCAGATCAAGGCTGGACATCTTTCAGGAAGGTTTTGTGTCAGATGAGAAGTTATTGAGCTCAGTTTGCGATTATTTCTACATCTGAATTTGGAACGGTTGGAAAAGGAACCTGAAAAAGTGATGACAAAATGTGAAAGCAGGTTGATGGGATTCCTTTCTTCATCTCTCAGTGCAACAGAATGATTCTGGGCCCAAGAATGAATCGAGTGTTGCCTGAAGTGTGGCTGAGTCAGTACAGCTCTCACTTGCTCTCAGTGCTGTGTTGACTCAGTAGTGCTGACAGCAGTAAAAAACTCATTTATTGATTGTCAGTGGAGTATCATTTGAAAATTCAGTCTTCACACAGAAGAGTAAAAAGATGATTTTACATCATCATCAGTCTGGCTATCACCACGTGTAGCTGCACTGAGCTGATCCAATTTTCTCTTCTGTTGTTGTTAAAGATGTTTTATTTTTAAGGAAAACTGTTCCCATCTTAGAAGAATTAAATAGCATCCCAGAAAAGAAAATGTTGTCTCAGATAAGGAAAAGACTGCTGGAATCCTCACAGAAAGTAAATTCTGTCTTTCATTTAACTCTTTCACCCACATTCCCAGGGGAAATGTGTAAAGATGAGAAGCAAAAATATGGAAAATACACAGAAAATGACAAAAAAAGTGATCAGAGAAACAGGAGTGATTTGTGTAATTGGAAAATACCTTGAAATGTAAGAAGAAACATTTTTTTTTTACCCTCCATTATTACCAGGCATTACTCTGCAAAAACAATAAAAAACATTTCAGCCTGTTCTAGCAATGACTTTGTAGGGCTGACCCCCACACTGAAAGACAAAGCAGTGTCTGGGGCTCAGATAAGAGACAAGAAGTCCTATTTTGAAGGCAGAATTTTGCAAAGGATGGATTCTACTCTTGAAATAGATTCATGTGTCCCTATCTAAGATGAGACAGACCCAGTAGTGTCATCTCAGCAGCAGTGTTATGTCTAAAGATGCTCTTTCCTAGTTTTGGGTGCATATCACCCTGGTGCATATCATCAGGTTTGTTGTGGTGCCCTCTGGGCTAGGAACAGTGCAAACTATACCAACAAGGCAAAGCTTTGCTTGCAGGGTTTTAATGGCCTTTACATTTACACAGTTTTAAATATGCAGACAGCATAGAAGAATGGCATTTGCTCTTAGTGTCATTTTCTGTGACAGCAGGGCAAGTCAGTATTCAATGACAGGATAAAAAGCTGCAGAGTTAGACAATAGGTGACACATGGACTTTGTTTTAGTTGGTATAACTCCAAAACTGTATTCCAGAAGTTTCTGAATTCTTCCAGTCTTAGTGGTTCATGCTGACAAATGTGCTTGGCACACAGGAGGTGTGATTTAGAGTCACACCTCTGTCACCAGGTCTCCAAGCACATCAGCTCTCAAAGGTGGACTCATTTCTTCATTTTCCTGATGCAGACAGTCTGTAAGAGCAAGACAGAGCCCTGGGTTTAGTTCCACTGAAAGAAGTGGCCCAGACCTTTGTGGTCAAAGGCACAGAAGCTGCATGGGCTGTCTGATTTCAGGCAGAGAAACTCATCACGAGCACCAGAGGCATTTGGAGCAATACACAACTGTCACAGTAGGTCGGGTTTCCAGGGCTGTGTGAAACATATGCCCTCTTCAGGGGAGATTTCATGCATCTGTCGATTTTAAGGAGGTCTCAGCCTAGTCCTTCTTCACTGCTTTGCAGCACATTGTGAAAGCCCACAAGACTGCCCATGCTTCTTAAATTGTGTATTTTGTCCATGGTCTTTGCAAATTCTGCCATCACCCCTGCCCAGAAGAGCATACCAGTTAGGTGATTGCCTAAAGCCAACAGCAGGGTGTGTCTTGTCTTCCACTTATTGCCACAGATGACTCTACACACTCAAGGGGGCATTTGTGGATGAACTGGATTTGTACAGACCATGTTAATTCATGAGGATCTGGGGAGTTTATATGTCTGAATGAAGTCAGAAAATTCAAAATCTGTCCAGTCATCATTTCTATGGATGGAAAATACATTTTAGATTTCAAGTGTAATCCAATACTCTAATGTAGCTTTCAGAACCATGTTAACATTAAGCCCATATGTATGTCCTGCTAGGGTAACATTTTCACACAGCATTTATGACTACATCTACATTTCAAAGCATGATGGGAAGTTATTGAATTTCTCTGGTTCTCATTCCCATCATTGAACACGTGTGTGGAGATCCCAACACATTCAAAGGACGGTTCATGAGATCCCAACAGACTCAACAGATGTTGCAGGAGAGCTACACAGTGGAACAACCTGACAGAGGGTTGCACAAAACCAGGCCAGGGTGCTGCTTGATCTTAGTCCACTCCTGAACTAATTGTTCTCTTTTTTAAAATGTTTCTCCTCCCACAGCTTTGCCCTCTTTGCTTTCTGAACCCTTACAGATACTTAAACATTTCCTTTGGTACTGAAAATGGGCTCTGATATTATGTGAAAAAGAAGGGGAACCCTCTGAAGGAAAAAGCTAATTGTAGCACCAGATAAATTAGAAAAGCTCTCTGCTATCATTCAGCAAAGCCCTGTGCAGACAGCAAATTTTCACAGCTATTAAAAAAAAATGTGCTATTCAGTGCAACCTTGCCATCTGGCTCCTAGTGCTGGATTCCACTACAGTGTGCTTCTTGAGATTACACTCATCTGCCAGCCTCCCCCTCGCCTCCCAAAGCACTTAGGAAAACTCTTCTGGGAATAGAAAGTGAATTGTTTTATTCCAATCACCATGCAGCTAACTATACATGGTAATTAAATGAAGAGGATTTCTCCTTCTGCCATTGGAGGCAAAGGTTTTCTTGCTAGTCATAAATAATGAGTGCTCTTTGGGAAAATGAAGCTGAATAAATTGGGAAAATTTACTGAATAAACTGGTATGTGTTATCACACTGATGGCCAGGCAAAGATAATCAAGTATTAAAAGAGAAAACAAGGGTAAAATATTCAAAGCTGAGGCTTCTTATGCCATCTTTATTGGATGCAGTTGTTCCAAATGATCACAAGCATCTTTAAGCACAGGAGAGAGAGGGAACATTTATCTCTGATTTAAACAGCCATGAAGCCAGCACATTGCACTGGGAATGATTGTGGTTTGCTGGGAGACCTCACCTCCTATGGACAAGGGAGGGGCTTTAATGAGGCCAATGACCTCAGCAAACTTCAGTATAAAAATTTGCAGGATGAAGAGCTGGCAAGGTGTGGAGCTTTCCTGTGCTGTGTCTGGGAAATAGCAGCACTCAGGCAGAGGAAAGTGCCCTTCCTTGTACCAAGCACGGCTGACTTCAGCTGTGGGAGACCTGCAGAATGCAAACCTCCCCAGGGGCACCCACTCACTTGGCAGCTGCCCTCTCCTGTCTGCAGTCCCAGATGACTCATGCTCTCCTCACGCCCTCTCTGCTGCCTCCTCGATACTCCCTCCAGGCTCCAGACAGTTTGCTGAGCTAGAAATTCCCAACAACACACCACGGTTCATGCAGTTCTGACCCCAAAACTGAAATTCCCACATGGCTCAAGCTCTTCTTTTTTCTGATCTGAAGGTTTAGCTCCCAGATGACTCAAATGCACCCAGTCTTTTTTAGCACGCATTTAAAAAGCTTTGAGAATTTTTAATTCACCTGCAGCTCCTGTCTCAATGTCAGGACTGTCAGCTGTAAATTACAAAAAACATCATAACACACATGCTTCTAGCTCTGTTCCACTCTGTAATCATGATACTTACTTGAAGAATATAATGATCTTTTAATTTAGTGTTTTGGAGCCTTAGAATAAACCAAAGCTATGCTTCCAGGACCTTAAAAACTCAAACAAGTTCCAAACCAAAGAAACCAAAGATTCTGAAAAATTCCCAGTACTCTGGAATCTTAGCATTTGGTTAACCATTCAGTTAACAGGAAATTGGAAATTTCTCCTTAGTTCAGCTTCTTCCCATTCAAGCTTAAAACTACATCGTAATTTGGGATCCCAACTTGCATCTAAAATTTGATGACTCCCCATAGCTTTCTTGGTAGCCTTCCAAAGTTTTCTGCACCTAAAATTTCTTATGTATAGCTCCTAATGGAGGACTTCCTCACTGAGTCCTAAATTCTTGTTGAGTTCTCAGTTGACTCCAGTTTTTGCTCCTGAGACTGCATTTATCTTATTTCACAAATAGAGGTCTCTACTGGCTCCTGCTTATTGGTTGATTTTCCTCAATAGCTGACACTCCCCCATGGTTTTGTACTCTACTTCCCAATCTGCCAAGTAATATATAACATGTTATTAATAACTCCATAAATGTGTACTGATAGACCACTTCATTGAATATCTTTGCCCCTGCTGATGTCACAGGTCTGTTGGTTTGTCTGACAAATAGTATTACACTTGCAAAGACTCCAAAGTTTAATGATTAAAAGCACATTGGAAGAACTATATATCCTTTAATTATTTTTAAACTCCTCCTTTTCAGAAGGATACAAAGTTTTATGAATTTACACCAGCTGTAATTTTGGTCTCTGGCAAAATGAACTGCCCTAGTGTGTCCATCTTGCTAGCTTCGTGTGTTTCTAAGCTCATTTTCAACATCAGACTCAATCACCCTCAGCATTCTGTGTCTTCAAGATTATGCTAAGAAACCACCAACTTTCAAAGTCTGCAGAATAGAAAGCCCAAGTCTGCTTGATGTATTAGGGCTGGAATTCCCCCCTTTTCAAACAATTTAGCTCCACCAAGCTTTACAGCTTTGTTCTCCAGCCCACGGCCTGACCTCAACCACTACCAGGCCCAGCAAATTGCAGTGACATGGAGTGGACCCAGGCCACAGGCAGCAACAAGAACAAAAGGCAAGGGGTATGACAAGCTCTGGCTCCTGCTGAGGTCTACCCTCACCACTTGTACAGCTGACAAACATCAGTGTCCCTCAGCCGGCTGTCAGCATTGCTCTTTCTGTGATACCCCTGCCTACCTGACAGTGTTGGGGTAGAGCAGGAACTAAGAGCAGAGACGAGACTGCTGAGAGCCCAAACTTGGCCCTAGTCTGCTGTCCTATGATTCACTCACACACTATTGTTGCCTGTTAATAATATGCTTTTTCCAAGACACAGAAAATGAATTACTCATAGATAAGACACTGAAAATAAAGTCTTGTCAACACTGTATATTTAGAAAGTGACTGTGGGACAAATCCAGGTCAGTCCTCCATTCAATATAGAGTTAACACCTGAAAGGATTTTCTTGTTGCAGGGGACAGTACCCAGGAGTGCTCATCACCTTTCCCTCTTGCCATACACCGGTTACCTGCACCCATGGCTGCACCTTCATATAAAATTCCACAACAAGGAGAACAAGGCAGAGAGGTGAGATAACAACACTTTTGATGTTCTCCTTCTGACCACACACACTGAGTGTCCTGCAGTAAGCCAGGAGTTTCAGAAACTTACTGATGCTTTCCTGGACTTCTGCTCACCTCTCTTCCTTCCTCCATCACTCTCATGTTCCTTCTCTCCTCCTCCAGGAGGACAGAGAGGGAAACAGAACCTCAGGTGTCTTCAGCACCAGACATCTACATCTGAACTGATTTTCCCCAAAGCTAATGTATGGGTTGAATTTCAAAAGCAGCATCTGAGGGGTTGTTTTGTCTTCTCAGAGGACTCTATCAGAACCCTTGTCAGGGATGATAAGTCTATTTTTATCTCAAGGTGGAGAATTCTTCAAATAAATCTCTTCTTTACTAACTTTTGAATCATGCCAAGCTGCATCCAGTATTAACCTGAATTTCTGCAAAGTCTCAGATCTGCTTAAAGTCTATGCATCAAGGCAAAGGGTATGTGAGCAAATGTAGTGCCCATAATGGTAGATCTTTGGGTTGATGGTGCATTGAGATTGAAGTGGAGATGTGAAAATATGAACTGACCCTCTACATTGCAACTGGGGACAAATTTCAAGTCAATATCGTAAAGTATTAATGATATTGAACAAGGTATTTGCAGGACTTCAATGAAAAGTCCTTTCAAAGTGTTTTGCCTCTCCTGGGCCAGAAAGATGAACTCAAAATAAGAAAGGTAAAGACAGCTAAAGAGAGGGCAATAAGGGAACAAAGAGCATTCCTTCTGAGAGAAGATTTAAAAGCCTACTTAGGTGAGCAAGAGAACTCTGAGAAGGGGAACATTTATATATAAATGCAAAAGGTAAGTACCATGAAAGGGGAACATCTACTTAGAGTAATGCTACTCCCTTTGGCAGTAGGATCAGGTCCCGAGTATCTCAGACTAGGCCAACATGATAGGATCATCTTCAGTACTATTTTAAAGTCCAGATGTGCTGAGTGCTTGAGCCTCAGCTGAACCTTCAGATATGAAGTGTATCCTGCTTCCCCTCACTTCTTCCCATCCATCTCTGTGTGTGGCAGATTTTGCCCACCAGCAGCAACCAACAGCTCTCTGCTCCTGATTTCTGGCCTTTCAGCATCCCATTTTTTTCCTTTAGCATGAGTGATGGTGACTGATCATGACCTCACTAAGTCTTTATATCCTGAATAAACCTATGGCTTCCAGACTAGCCAGTGCAGCCTGCTGTCTTGTGGCACTGGGGACAACTGATCACTCTGCTGCTTCAGCCCCAGGTGTAAATCCTGCTGACCCATCATATGTTGTAAAAACTAATGTTAAAAGGCTTTTCTTCAAACATCCCTGCACAAACAGCAAAGGTAGATGGTGTTCTCCTCAGCAAGTAGCTTTACATCCATCCTATTGCATAGTTTCTCTTTGTACCTGACAAGAGATTGACAGTGTTTTAACATTATGGATTGTTATTGTGACAACACCTAAAAATGACAGCTTGGCTTCATAAATCCCAGACAATTTACAAACATTAATTGCAGGATCATACAAGAATCATGTTCTGTATTTACCAGAAAATGTGAGGAATCCTTCTAAGATCAACATGCTATGAGTAACAGATTCCTCTAGAAACAACCACAGAATGTAATAAGAGGAGGGTTTCTGACAGAAATGCAAGCCCTGGCAATTGTGTCCATAGAAAGTAATGAAGCGAGGCTGGGAAACTGTTCGTGAGTAACGTGTCTTTCCAGTGACAGTGGGAGCACTGCAACTTAAAAATAAAAACTACATACAGAAACACCTTACTGGAATGTATTTTAATTTAACTTCAACTAAACTGGGAATTCAGTCCTGCTGCTTCTTTGATGTGGCAATAGGCAAGTAAAAGAATGTTCACAGTTTATGCATTTATCTCTGGGAGAGGCAACCCTGAATTCCTTGTGAAAACAGTTTATTTTTGCAGTGGGAAATCCTTTTTCACTAAATTTTCTTTGCCTGGATTTTCTGTCCATCTCATGCTCAGAAAGACCTAACATTCATATAAATTAGAGGTACTTTCACCTACCCATGGCCAGTTATATATATGCATATGCAATGCCACCTCCAGATGTTGAGCCTGGGTGGTTTGGAAAAAAAGGAGATGCAAGCCTATTGCTTGTGAACTGGCAGGGAATGGACAGCCAGAGCAATCTCAAGAAGTAAACAATACTAGGCACACAGACTTGTCCTAAGCAGACATGAGCTGCTTCTGTGACAGAATTATTATTGGAGTCCATACTTGAGAAGTTAGGACCTTGAGCTGAAAAAGTATTGAGACGCCCACATGCCTCTTCAGTACCATGGGCAATACCTTGGCACCTCAACAGACTAATGCATCTGAGCTGTTGTCAAATCCTGCAGGTCTCTGGATCCTTTGGATGCCTTGACGACCCTTATGTCTCTCATCTTGCTCCATTTCAGGTGACAAAAGAGCACCTTCATGCAAAAGCTGTCCTAGAAGAAGCCCTAAGAAATTGATGGTGATTTCTGTATCCTCAGCAAGTGCGTCCAGCCATCCTCCCTCTTTCATTTCTGCTTCACAGGGTAGAAAAGAGGGATGTCCTATGCAAGCAGCTGATCATGCTTAGAATACAGAGGATTTTGGCCTTGGGAATTCAAGATGGGGGAGGAACCATCTCTGCCTAAGTAAACCACATCATACACTTCCATCCTGCTTTTTGCTTCATTTTCCTCTTCACTTAGGCAAACACTCAAGTCTGTTCAAAAAACACTTTATTGCATGTGTGTGTGTCTGCTTTTTTACACAGGGACACCAAGCACTGATTCATGACTCAAGTGTAAACAGGACAGACACTGTAGTGCCCCTGAATCTGCATCAGTTTTCCTTGTTTTCATGCCATCCAAGGCACACACCTTATTTTTCACATCTGACGTGACTTTGAATAGTGGTGATCAGCTTTTCCATATCCAGTGGCAGGGATTTTCCATGGTTACCTGTCCAGACCTCCACCCCATAAACAGTGCAATAGCCTCTCCCTATTTGTACATGCAACATATTTTGGAAACATTGACCTTACCATGAGCACATGGCTCTGAGGAGCCCCCAAGCAAAGATGGCATGAACAAGCTGCTCTTGTCTTTCCCAAAATTTCCTGGGGGTCTGAGTGAGGAGCCAGCATGTGTGAACTGTCTGTGTTCACTCAGAAAGCCTTTATTACCATGCCAGGTATGACTGATACTCACTGGAAATATGATGTGGTCCCTTCACAGCCAAATGTCCTGCCTTTCAGTAGCCCACCTGAGCCTCTTGGGCAGCAGGCACAAGAACCAATCTTAACACTTGCTCTCAGCTGTCAGCACTACTTCAAACTACCCAGATTACTTCAGATTCTGATTTAGGCAGGCCTTAGACTTCTGTCCTGAGACAGAAAACAAGGTCATTTCAGATTTTACAACACAGAATCGATTTTCACCTGTATTCTGAGAGAGGCAAGAAGGCACTTTGTTCAATGTCTTCCTTTTCCATATAAACCCCTCCCTCCATCCCAGCTGCTCCAATACTCTTTTCATCTGAAAAATTCATGCAGAGTGAGGGAATTTCAGGTTTCTGCTCAGTGGATTCTCAGTGACCTCCACTGAGAGGAGCACCTCAGTACTCCCTGGTGTTTTGGTGAGAGGTCGGGGGTTTTAGGATACTAATTAGTCCTGCTAAACCGGGGCTCCGTGCCCTGCTTCCGCAGGGGAGCACTCAGGCTGTGGTATAGCCCGGGGGACAGAGTGACAGGGGATGGCGACTACGAACCTGTAGTTTCATCCAAGGTAGAACAGAAAAAACCAAACCAAAACAAAAAAAACACCCCAAAACCAAACAGCAGGATAAAAAATTCTAGTGTTCCCTCGTCAAGTTCTCGCAGCCACCGATAAATTATTAACCTCAGTGATTAAATTAACATCTAAAAGAGTGCACTAAAGCAGTAAAGACGGGCTCGTTTCCTCCTTGCGCATCCATCCCCTCCTTGCCAGCGCCGTGTCGGGGCTGAGGCTGCTCCGAGCGCCCTCGTGTGCCGGCCCAGCCCCGCCGCTCCGAGCCCCATCCCGACCCCGGCCCTTTCGGGTGCCCTCCCGACAGGCGGGGTTGGCATCAAAGTCCTTTCCCTGCCGGAAGGGGCATCAGCAGCTCGCCCGCCCCATCTCGGTTGATTAGCGTCTGGGAAAGGAAAACAGAATTAATAAAGGAGAAAGGCAAAATAAAGCGGTAATAAAGCCAGTCCTCCTTTCAGGGTGAAGGAAGAAATCAGAGAGCATCTCTCTCTGCTTGCAAGCTCCTCTCCTGGTGCTATGAAGCTGGGCTTAAACCTGGCTTAACCCATTTAGTTAGAATAAAATTCAGTTTCATTCACACCTCCACCTCAGTCTTCCCAGTGCCAGTGGATTTATTTGCAGAATAAGAATTCAGGCTGTGATTACTTTTCTTAGATTTGTTTGAATTTTTTCACCTTGAAAAAGGTTTCTTCCATTGATCATAGGCCTGCCAACACACCTGTCCAACAGAAAAAAAGATATGAATTTTTGTTCTTATTAGCAGCTTTCATATTAAAATCACAGCAAAGCAAACACAAACCCCAGATATGAAATATACATAACAAACAATGCCCAGATTGGAAACTTTCTAGAGATTACATTAGACCCTGGCAAGGCCCCTGACTCTGTCAAAGAAGTGTTATCTTGAGATTGTCAATGCACGCTTCAGGGTAAGAATGACTTTGTCCCCAGAGACCCAAGGGAACATAACAAGTGACATCAGTCATATTTTGGAGACTGCAGAGCCTAGTGTGACTAAATGTCAACTAAATCTCTGTACATGGCTCTCTTCAAAGACTCATTCCTGAAGTGCTGAAAGGTGAGAGGGGCTAACTAAGCCAATTAAAGAAACATTTACTGAGTCAGGGAAGGACACGATGATGTACAGACCAGGTACATACCTATTTTGTTTTCCTTCAGTTTCCATCAAGACCAAAGTGGGTGGGAAAAAAATGCCCCTTTACCAGAGGCAGGACATTAGCTGACGAAAGGCAGGAGGCCTGTGCCAAAGCAGTGGCCATTTCTTTTTCCCCTAGAGTTGATGTTCTGTCTGTTCCACCTCAGCATTCCTCATGAGCCAGAGACAACACACCAGTCTGCCCAAACACAAAAATAAAGCACTAGACAGGCTTCTTTGGGAAAAGCAATGTTATATGTGAAATAGGAATTGCAATTGGAATTTACAGGACTGCTAGCAGTCATGTCATCAGGTCACATCCTGATCCTACTCGTTTAATGATAAATAAAGAGTAGTCCTGGGGAAATGCCAGCTATGACAGCTCCTAATTAGGCCCTTTATTCATAAATCTGATCTCTTCAGAAGTAATTAAGTGGAGCGACATTTTATGGTATCGAAAACAAACTTTTGTATTTTCTTGGTGAAACCAGTGTTTTTCCTTTTGCAGAAACTGACTCATGTAAAAAGTATCCACAAAGGAACCATGCGAATATACTCAGGGATACAAATACACTGGGCTTTGTCAATTGGTTCCCTGCAGCTTTACAGACAGGACAAAATTCTGCTTTAGAGCAAAGCAACTGCATAGTTTTGAGCACCATGAAGGGATGGAGGCAGAGGTGTTCTTGCAAGTCCAGCTGAAGCAGTTAATGAAACAAGCCCTTATCCTCTGCCCCTGCACTGGGGGTTACCATTTCCACATCAGGGCCCTGTTGGGCAAAGGGACAGCACATCCAGCTCGGCTCAATTAAACTAAAGTGACTTTGCTGACTTTGTACTGAAGATGATTAGCACCAAGTCTGTTCATTTGGCTCAGCTGAGGGCATGGCAACCTCCACCCAAAGGCATTGGCAAAAAGGAGATAGGCAATAATATCTTAGTTTAGGAAAGCCCCTTTTTTAAAAAATCGTGAATCTGAGCTTTAAGGGAAGAATTTGCACACAGCATTCTTATCTGGGATCTGAGTTCAAGGCTGTTTTATCTCGGGTGTTGGTTCAGTTGGGTGTGGAGATAAGTCCAAGCTGTGAAGTTTGAATCTGGACCAAATTTCTTCATGATTTGAAAGTGTTTGGTTCCATCATTTTGAAAAGGGCCTGTCATTAGGTCTTTTAAGCTTAGCAGCAGACACAGACATACTAAAAACAGAAATAAACATTAGGAAGTCACTGTAGCTGCATCTGTCTGAACCCCCAACACTTTACAGAGTCACTATTTTATTAAGAAAGAAGGAATAATAAAGCATAAACAATAACTGAAACACATCCAACATTTCAATCAGCACGATGTACTTGTTGTGTAGCCACTATAAATACATTGTGCTAATGCAGGAAGTTTGGGGCAAAAACAAAAGCACAGGCAATTAGCTAAACTTGTTGCAACTACAAGACATTTGAGGAAATATTGCTTAATATTCAAAAACATTTAATTAAAAAAGAAGATCTCTATCAAAACTGTTTGTTTAGAATAATGAATATGACTATGTATCTATCTATCTATCTATCCCTGTGGCAACAGCATATCATTGAGGTATAAACTATAGATCGTAGGCACCTTCAGGCAACCCAAGAGACAACAGAACTGTGGTAGAAAATAGAAAATATGGAGAGAGATGAAAGCCAGAGGCAGTGCTGTTTAGTCTGTTCACACTGTGAAAATAAAAGATAGGTCTGACACTTTGAGTCATCATTTCAAAGGGCCCTTCCTACTTGGGCCTTTGTAGTGGGAACCCTTTGGGTCAGCAACATGGACGTTCTTTGGGGACATTCATAGAAAATTTGGCTTCTTGTGATAAACACCTGAGGAATTTGGCCTCAAACCTGCAAATGTTAAGCAAGAGAAAAAAAATTTAAACATAGAATTTGTTCCTGAGCCTGCTGAATTCCATGAAAGAGTTCATCAACATTGTCTGGCTTTTGTTCAGGCTTAGAGTCATTATTACAATTACTGACAAGAATGTAATACCACAAAGCACAGTTTTGCAGGCGAACAAGTGCTGCTAATCTTTTTGTTGCATCTCAGCCTTGATTCTTCTTCTAGGGATAACTTTGCTAAGCAGTCATCTTGTGTCTCTTGGTTGACAAAAAAGTCAATTATTGGACATACTCCATATTACACTCTTTGTTATGTTCATTTTACACATACATTGGCATTATCCAAACTCCATAGGCAAGTGTTGGGCTTCATTTTAAGAAATGGTGAAGTGTTAAAATGCAGCTGAAACTGGAAGTATCCAGACTGTTTATTTTTTGACACTTTGACAGTGGGTAGAAACCTGAATGTGAATTGTAGTGAAATAGCAAAATGGAAATCTTGAGAGAGGAATACAGTAGCAAACCCAGCTTATCTCCAGTACTACAGTCTTCCCAGGACCATAATATTTCAGGATCTCATGAGCTCTAAATCATTTATCCTACATTCGTAGGAGCTAGGTGAATAAAATATCTGTAGGTGTCAGGCATTGCCCAGGATGTTTGTGGTTGAACCTTGGTCTCCAAAGCCCTCAAGCAAGGCTCTCATTCTAGACTGTGCAGTGAGGATCCTGGAAGAAGTGAAGACTGTGTCTCACTGTTTATTTTTACTTTAGGTTAAAGCCAGGGGAGAGGGAGCTTGCAGGGTAGGACATGACCAAGGCCAAGAGGACAGGAACTAGGGATGGAAAAAGAATTATTGGAAAACTTAGAGAAAACCTAGCACAAGCATGCAATATTTCTTTTTCTGTTTTCCTTGCCTGCATCTGAAGCAGGGTTGAGTGTTTTGTTTCTCTGTGTGTGGAGCTTTCCCCATGCTGTACTTTCCTCTACAGTGATTTACAAACTGCTCTCCTCTACTTCATTCTCCTTCTCAGGGAGATTGCCAGTCCTGTCAGCATTATCATCTGACACTTTGGTCCAGAAATATTTCAGGATCAGACATGCTTTCCTTGCTTTTGCTGCCTATATTTCTGGAAGGTCCATCAACCAGACAATGCTTTGCACTTGATAGTCTGATGCCAGTGCCAGGACAGGGGTGAGTTAGCAGCCACTTAGTCTGCAGAGTATAGTACCAACCTCACTCTACAAACAGTAGCAAACCTGAAAATCCAGGGAAACAGGAAGCCTCTTGAAGTGTAAACCATTCCCTTATTCAGACCTTCTGGCCGTAGCTGCTGATGGAAAGGAATTTGCAGCGGGAATTGCAGATCAACCTAAATCTCCAACTAAATATAGTCTTGCACTGGTTGGGGGAAGGAGGGGAAATATGTCAGGGAGGAGGAGAGCCAGGGGTACTCTTAATACACAAAACCCTTGTTGAGAGCAGCTAGGCATAATCAATTAATGATGAGTTTTAATAGGGGGGTTTATTGTCTCTAAGTAAAGTTGAAACATGAGAGATTCTGTATCTAAAAGATGGGTTACATAGCTGCGCATGTTCAAAAAAGAAAACACGTGTAAGTACCAAATATTACTCATTGAACAAAAATAAAGTGAATGAGTCATATAAAACAACTCTATAAACAAAAGTTGCAAAATGCCTGGGAAAACTTAACTAATTCAATTGCTAGGCATTATGTTCCACTCATGTGGTATTCCTCCAGCAGGCCTGAAAAACTTATGGGATGCCAGAGGGACCTTAGTGTGAACTGCAGAGGAAGAGCACAAAGTGTAAGGGCTAAGTGTGCACGATAGTGTCATCTTTTCCCTACAGAACATGAAACAGCTGAACAATGCGGTTTCAGCTCTCTCATCTCTTAGACAAACTTGCTTGGTAAGGAGACTCAGCCAAAATCATGGATTTCCTGCAGATCCTGCACAGGAATGGGCTCAGGAGAAGACTGGAGAATATGGGATTTTCATTTGAGCTTGTGTCAAAAGAATCAGGAACATAAAAAATTATTTTATCTCAGTAGAATAACACAGTACCACCAGAAACACTTTTGCAAAGATGTGATTCATGACTGATGTTCATCTTGACAGGACTCAGCTCTGTCTAACCCTATGCATCATTTGAAGCTACTTCCAGTGGTCAGTGAAGTGTTTGGAGAGTGTGCAGGGACTAGCAAAGGTCTCAATCAAACTTGAACCCAGGATGGCAGAGTTTCAGGACTGGAAGACCTCCAGATTCTCAAAGTTTTTCACTATATCTCTTAAGGTATCTTCCTGGATCTTCTCCCCTGCGGTGTGACCTCACCAACCCTCTAAAACTACCAAGTCCTCCTGGATTGTGTCAAATTCGTTCTCTGAGAGGTTTTATTGGAGCTGCTGGGTAGAGCACTAAAGTCCAAAGAGTTTCTGAAATGCAAACCCTGCCTTGACGTGTACATAAGAGCTAAAAGGTACTTCCATCTCTACCATTTAGTCCATTTAGAAGAAGTGAAAGCTCCCTCAGAATCCTTGTGAAACCTAGGAGACTTAAGAGTGAATTTTGAAGGTTTGAGCTAGTAGAGTTGGGATGATTGCAGAACTTGTCTGACTTGTGCATCATTTCAGTGTTTCAGCTTGTCTTCTGCATGTCACACAAACATAAACACTCACACCAGCGAGATAATGTGGTTGGAATTACACTGCAATTGAGACTGTTTAAATTTAAAGTGTCAGAAACTGCAAGTCTAAAGTTCTGCCTTACACAAGTAATTTTGCTGGCAATGTGATGCTCAGTCTCTGCTACTGCAGACTGCTCAGTGTGAGGCTCAGCTTGACGCAGTGGTATGAAATATAGCAAAGGTGACAAAGTTATCTCTGCCCTTGTTTATTGCCTGAATTCAGTTCCAGTGTTTATAAGACAAAGAACAGTAGTCCAAAAGCAGGGGGAAAAAAGATATTTAATTCAGTAGTGCATATGAATAATACTTGAAAAGACAAATAGTGTTTGGTTTAGTTAATATATTGCTCATTAGTGAACCACAATACAGACATTTTTTAAAAAACTGCAATCACCATGACAACCTGATAACATTTAGTCACATCATTTCCGAATATGATTATCCTCCTTAAAAACTTTTCTTTTTTATGAAAACAGAGGGCAGATTTCAAGTCTGTGGTCTGTTCTTAAGATAACCTGTAAGTTCTCCCTTTACAAAGAATTGCAATTCAGTGGGAAAATGCAAGGAGAACTAAAGGAAAGATATTACTGGAAGAGAGGGAATATGTACTAAAATTGTAATCCCAAGTTCAAGGAAAACCCTGCTGTCCTACCCTGTAAAATCCATACAGAGGGGGTGATTTGCACATATAATTTAGACTTTATGTGCTAACTTTAACAGGATCTTCCTCACGGCGTCACGATCCCATGATGGAATGAGGAATCAGCACCAACTAGGCAGATGTCACTGCAGGACAAAAGGAGATGGAGACCAAGACCTTCGAGGACACTCATCCCTGCAGTCCTTCAGCAGCACAGCAGGGAAACCAGTTGTTAGTTCAGACCTGAAGGATCTTCCAGGCAGGACTGTCTGGTCTTCAGACTGACTTATCCCTGAAACTCTCGAAATGCATCAGGGTGCTGGGCAACAGATCATGTTGGGGGTGCAAAATGTGTTGCTGTAATGGAAGGAGTGGGAAGGATGTTTGCTCTTTCTGCTGTGGGCTGTAGCTGCTGCTGGCAATGGTCACACTGGCACACAAAGCAGTGAAGCTGTGGGTCAATGTGTGCAATGCTAACACAAGAGAGGAAGGCCAGCCCCCCGAAATTCACTCCTGGGATGAAGGAAGGTCATGCTTCCCTGTTTTCCTGAGAACATTACCTATTTCATTTTCTGAAGCCATCTACTTTAAGAGCACAGTAGCCCACGTCTGCTTGCAGCTAGCATAGCAAAACGACGTGGCTTGATAAATAGGTTGAATTTTATCGGTAACCTCTGCTGTCTTACACTGATTTACTATCATCATCTCAGGCACTGCCAAATTATTATTTTATTGGGAAGGAAAATAGAGGCACCACAAAGTGACACTTATTCCTAAGACGAATTTGGCAGGCAGCCGTGATAAGAAGGACTCAGTGGCCTGAGTGTGATCCTCCCAGTGGGACTGCTGCAGTGTGAGGATTCCCTTACTAGGATACAGCGGGAGCGGAGCCTGAAGCCCCCTTTGGCAGGCATCCATGGCATCTCATTTAGTTAACACTTTTCGGAGAAAATGTTTGCAAGCTTCAAATGCGTGCAAACTTGCAATCGGACGTGTAATTAATCGTGATTTCCTGACAGAAATTGTTACAATTAGTTGGTTAAGCACTTCTGCTTCTGGTCCAGGCAAGACGACTGCCAGCAAAATCACTGGTCAGGAATTTGCAGAAAGCCAAGGAGAAAGCGTGCAAAGGCTGTCAAAATAAATTTGGTCTGGGAGTCTAAACTAATTGAATTAACATTCAGAGGGGAAATAATGTCTTTTTATTGTCCATATGAATATAGATAGAGGACCCAAACCCATTGCTTGAAATCAGAAAGCTTTGGATTTAGGGATTCAGCTTGATTTATGAAGACATTGGACTGGTCATCTTAAATATATTTGATACTGAAATTTTGCACCATTATTTCTGACTTCTCCTATACCTCACTGGGCAAAAAATACCCTCAGACCTTGTTTTCACGGGAACCCAGAGTGTGATTCCCCATTGAATTTGGTTGACATTAGTGCAGGGCTGAGCAGCCACTCCAAGCTGCTATCCTGCTTCATGTCTTCTCTGGTTCCTGGCTTTATACAAGAATGTGTGGGATCAGGAGACTTCATAAGGACTATTAATAATGGAGGTGATGTATAAGACCTTCACCATCATTATCCTGACTTCAAAACAACACAGTCAAGAGCCTGAACATTAAAGGAAAGCAGGCAGATGGTTTTGAGCACGACAGTGTTGCCAGGGTCCAGGCTGAGAAGGGTCTTTCGGGAGCCCAGTCTGAAAAGCACAGGTCTCCAACAGGTTTGTGGGGTGTTCTGCAGAGCTGCAGGTGTCTTGTGGGTGCTGGCCATTGCTCCCAGCCTGATGATTGCTGGCAAGCAGATCGCCAGCCCACCAGCATTCTGTGACAGGAAGAACACACCTGCAAACAATCCTCTTACTGCTATGTGTGCTTTGTGGTGAAAGCATGGCTCTACTCAGATGGCTGTTGTTCAAACACAGGAGCACTTTTGGCACAGGGAGCATTTGCAGACCCCTTGCCTTCAGGTCAGCTGGGGAGGCAACACAAAAGGCTCCCAGACTTCCAGGTTTTAGGGGCTTTGGTGCGCCCACAGGTGTTCTCAGTGAGATCATGCTGCAATATGAGCACAATTAAACCATAGCATGGATGGCGTTTGTCAGAGATGGTGGCAGAAGGCAAGCAAACAAGGTGTGTTTCCCCACCAGCCTTGCTCACAGGCCCTGGCAGCTGCTGAAGCACGTTTCCTGCCCAGCACTGCTGGCAGTGGGATGGTATTTGGGAATGTGTCATCCAAGGCAATGCAGCATCACACCAGGCACCAGCCTCCCACCTTTCAAAGAGATGCTGAACTCCACTTGTCCCTCTGCATGGTGGGAGTGGGAAAAAGGGCCAAGCTTTCTTATCTCTTATTTCATAATTTTATTGAAATGTTGTGGTTGATTAAGTACTTGAGAATGACTCTTCATGCAATTTTGGTTTTGCAAGCTCCTTAGGGGCAGGTCCTTGTAAGCCTGTGTTCTCCATTTCAGTATGAATAAAGGAGGCTATTTTAAACTGGCCTTTAGGAATTACAATTACGAAAACCCCATAAAAGTATTCAAAATTCCCCTCAATACACTCTTAATGCCGTCACACTAACCTTTTTCTGTTTTCAAATGATAAAATCTTTGTTTCTTAGCTAAGGACAAGGATCCAGCCCAGAACTGCACATTTCATAGGAGTTATAAACTCCTCAAGACAAGTGGCTCTTATGGAAACAAAAACAACTCTGTAATGGTAGCAGGTGCAAAATGAAACAGTACATTAAAAATAGCCTGGCTGCATTCTCCAGTGGCATGACTTCTACATGCATATCACTTATCCATTTATCCTTTTATCCTTTCTCCCCTTGGTTGCAAGAAGCCAGTCCATGCTGTGTATCCTGAGGCTCTGCAGGCACGGCTGTGAGAACTGAAGCAAAACCACAGCCCTCCAGCCAGATGCTCCCCTCTGCCTTCCTCTTAGCATCAGAACGTTTTCCCTGGCTTCTTCCTGCTGCAGGTGGGGAAAACACTCTGACAAGCCAATGCATCTCTTCATCCTCTGATAAGGGCTGACTTTATTCCTAGGAGTATGAGGTTAAGTTAATTTGCATTTTGCTACGCATGAATTTGGCTCTGGAACTGATTCTGTTGCAGTCTTTAGTGATCACAAGCCACCCTGGAGTTTTGAGAGCTGAGCAGTTTTCTGTGGAAAAAGAAGCATAGTTTTCCTTTAAATTGCCAGCATTTCAGAAGCAGAACTCAGCTTTCACAGGCTCCACCCAGCCTTTCTGCAACTTCTGCCTGCCATTTCTTCGCTGGACCCAAATCTTCACGCCATCCTAGGCTTTCTTTGTTTTCATTGGGACTGATTTTTGGTGTCATCTGGTGACCTCACAGGATACATTTTAAGAATTTCTCTTCATGTTTGCATTTGCCAGTCAGATACTTGAGCCAGCTGACTCAAAAGCAACAATGAATGTAAATGCTACCATGGTGCTAAAATCATGGAAAACAGTCTTGGAACCTATGGATGCATTTTGTGGGCAATCAACCAGCTTCATCCAAGCAAGTGAAAATTTTGTATGCCCTCTTCTTTGCTGAGGGCTCCTCTGGGTCTGGCTTGACTGCAAGCATATTAATTTTGCTAACAAATGGAAATATCTGAATCAAAAACTTCCTGGCAAAACTAAAACTTCCAAGTAGCTCATCCTCATGCTAGTTGTTAGGCAATGGAAAGAGCTAAAAAATACCATTTTAATATTGTTAATAAAAGCAGCCTTTAGAAGGTGAGATGTTGATCGCTAATATTCATTCTTTTTCCTTGGGTTGGTTCTCCTGCCAGATTTGTTGATCTCAGCAGACAAGGTTGTAATACCAGAGAAGACTCAGAGTAGACAAACTGAACCACAGCCCCAGTAATTTTAGTGGGGGCAGGGTTTGTCTGTAGACTTCCTCCTACGATCCAAGTTGTGTCACTGCTGCTCAGTACAAGGTCTGTCAGGTCATGTATTCAGAGGATGTCAATGAAGTTCATCTGCTGGCAGCTGAACATTTTTTTTAATCTAGATAAATGTTTCACAGGGCATTTTCCAGCAGCTTCTGAACTGCAGTCAGTGAGCCCAGAGATATGAGGCCCTTATTACAGTTGGTTTATATCACCCATCATAAATCAACTCTTCTAGCGTAAATTAGTTTGTCACACCTTAGGGGGGTCATGTAATGCAGACCTGGGTGACCTGCTGTCACAGGGACTCACCCATGAGAATGCAGGTGTCCTGGGTGCTTGGGGACCTGCTCCTGCCCCTGTCGCAAGGCTGCACCCAGCAGAGATGGTGTCCTGGCCAGTGTGAGCAGGTCACTTGTGGACTTCCATGTAGGGACACTTTCACCTGCTGAGTTTTACCCATAAAGAGCAAAAATAGCTGATTTGCCTAAAATAATATCTGTCTTTCAAAGCAAACATGCCAGGACCCACAGGAAAGCGCGTTTGACTCTCCAGTAATTGACTCTCTTCTGTGTGGGGCTGCTCTCCTCTGATGGCTGTACTTTGCCTGGTGAATTTCGTGTTTACAAAACCCTACAGTGGAGAGGAGAAAAGGCTTTGCCTGCCCACCTCCCATGGTCAGCCAAGCTCACCTGCAATGCATGTTTTTCAAATGCTCAGGAACTCCATGGATTCTAAATTGGGAATTACATTGATAGAGCCAGTCTCGTCCATCAGCATTTGCAGCCTTCTGGAGGTACTAGCAAAGTGACTGGGGACACTGGTTGGCACTTGGTTAGCCAGGCTTTATTGGCAGATGGTTAACATAGCATAGCCCTTCCTCGTGGCTGAAGAGTTCTGTAAGCTTGGAGGCTGTGCTCATATTCCAAATCCATGCTCTGTTTATATTTTCCTTGTCCTGAACAAAAATTGGCCCCATTGTGTGGGAGCAACACTGGAAAAGAAAAACAAGAAACATCCACCGAGGGAAAATGGATATTGTGGGAGCTGAGGAAATGCACATACTTTGCTGATTCCATTTTCTGATGATGTCAGAGTCAAAGAATATCTCTTAAAAAAAACCCTCTCGGCAACTTGGAATCAAAAGCTCTGTTCATCACAGTCTCTTGTTAAAAGAAGAAATGTAAACACTCTCCCTTGCCACCCCCCTCTTCTCCCCAACCTCCAAGAAATTAAATCTGGCTCCGTTTGGATGGGCCCTCAGATGGAATCAAGAGTATGTCTCCAGGGAGGGAGGCGTTAATGTACCGGGGGAGGGATGGAGCAGGGGGACAGGAAAATTTGATTGTGCTATGTGAAATGCAGAGATCCAAGCTGCTGCTTCTCATGGAGGCTGAAGAAGGGCAGCCTGACACTTTACAGATTGGGTGTAATACACAGGAAATTTGTCCTTTCTGCCAGAGCAGTCTAGGGATAGGGCTACCCACACCCCTCCCCAGCCACTCTGCTTGGCTGGTAAAAGCTCAGGAGAAAAGGGTTAAATAAATGTTTGTGATATGATAAGGTGCTTGTTTATTCAAGGGATGACAGATTATTGGCTCCCAAGGCAGGGTTGAAAAATAGTACAAAGGAGCTGGCGTTCCCTTCACTGATGTGATTTCCTCCTAAGGTTTTGCTCTTTGGTAGGAACAATATGCGCTGGGAATTAAGAGGGATGACTTTATTTCAGACTGGAACAGACAGACTAAGAGCTGTTTTCTGGAGTCATTGACTCTGTTTTTGTTTTCATGGGTTGCTTTCTTTCCTTTCCTTTCCTTTCCTTTCCTTTTTTTTTTTTTCCTTTCAGCTGAGCAACTTCTCCCAAACTCTTTGGAAATGGGGTTATCTCTGATCCGGGAGGAACACCCAGCATGGCAAGCTGACTAGAACACTTCAGATTAGGGGTTTGACCCTTTTACTTTGTACATAATTTTCTATTTTATCACCACGTCTCTCAAGCTAGCTCCTGCTTCACTGCCCTTGCATAAGAGCTCAGGTCCTTACTGAGAGCTGCACATAAGTCAATAAAAGCCGGGCATTACAGCAGAGCTGCCAGCTGCCAGAGGACTACTTGCATGTCTTGCAGACCAAATTCTCCTTTTACCAAAATGCTGGTGAAATCCAGAGCAGCCTTCTTTTATTCAAGTGCACTGGACAGACACAGCTGCAGGGTGCATTCAGCCAGGTGCCTCTGTGATTGTATCTCTGGGAGTGATGCTGAATTGGGAATGTGGATCCAGGCCTCTGCAGTTAAGCCTGAAGACTGGAGCTTTGAGCAGATCCTGGACACATTCTATAGGTAAAGATAGAAAAGGTGCCACTTTGCGCCCCAGTTTTAGATGCCCTAAAATTGCCTTTTATTGTGCCTCGAGTATGGGCTGGTGTGAGCTCCCCCTTCACCACAAAATGTGTTATTCCAAGGGGCTGGGGAGGATGTCAGGGAGAGGGCACTGCACAGGGTCGGGGTCTTCCTTTCCGACAGTGTCGCTGCCTGGGGCCAGCGGTGGTGGCAGCACACCGACCACTGTGAGAGCTTCTGCACACCAGGAGGAGGTGGGCACTTGGGTGACATCAAGTGTTTCCCACCACTTGTGTCACCCTGGAAAGCGATCCGCCCGCCAAATGCCCGCAAGCGACGGGATGACGCTCCATCAGCGCCATCGGCCAGGAGGGCTCTTCACATCGAAACTTCACATTATTAGGACAAATACACATTGTCTGGTCACAACACATCAAAAGGCGAGGGGAGGGCTTCTCAGCAGCGCGACGATGTGACAGCTCGCCGGCAGGGACGGCAGCGGCGGCGATGTGGCTGTGCTGACATCAGCGCCCGGGCTGTCACCCGGAGGCGCAGCAGCGATGTTCAAGCTGCTCGGGTACCGCGGGAGAGCGCGCCAGCGGCTGCGCGTCTGGAAAACCAGGCAGCGGTTCCCATGATCCTGGAGTAAATGACAGTTAAGCCACACATTTGTTTTCAATGCTTGGATCTGGCACTGGATTCCTTTTTGAATGAAAACTATGCCAAACATCTTTTATAATTTTTTTTTCCTCAAGCAAATATGTGAGCAATCCAGCAGCAGAGTGCCAGAAACATTTGCTTTCCTTCCTAAGGAGTGGGGTAAAGGAAAAAAAAAAAACCATCAACCACACACGCACACAACAGATTTTATTTAAAGGCTTAAAAGAGGCCTAGTCACTTTAAACACTGGTAGGACTGGGCTATTAACTCTGCTCCTGTGTGTCTGTGTGCATGTGCAAGGGGAGAGTAAAAATGCATGTGTTGGGGATGTGAAAATGCATGTGTTCCCATGCATGGGAAGACTTTAATGGTGCCTGGTACTTTCAGGTACTGCGCTGCCTTGCAAATAACTACACATGCATAAAATTAATGAAAAAAAATTTAAAAGGGTCTGAATCAAAGCTCGAGGCCAGAATTTGGCTCTTGGAAAGAGAAATCTGACTCATTCCATGGGAAAGCCCAGGAGTAAGCAATTGAGCTAGCAGATCCACATGTGTCTTCAGTGCTGCAACAGCGTGGGCCCAAGCAGCAAAAACACCGCTCCTAAAATCCTTGGAGCCGTACACAATCATGGCAAACAAAGATCAAGCAGGGGTGCAGGCTGCACTAGAAGGTGGATTAGTGTTCAAAGGCTGAGTCAAAGGAGCAAGGAGATAAGGTGAATGGTGTCATGCCAAAGACAGCTATTAAATGTAGTGGTAATCTGCTGAGCCACAGCCAAACAGAACCTTTTTGCCTTGTTGGACATGAATAACTCAGGGACAGATGGGAGCTTGCGGGGGAGGGGGTGGGTAGGGTATGGAGATGTGAAGGTCTGTCTGAAGGCTTGTTCTTCAGCATTTCTAGGCACAAAGTCTCCTGCTCTTCTACCCTGACTTGTCCTGTTGGAGCTGCTGGGGTACCTAAGCCCTCACCTTGCAGGGGGCTTAGCTGAGCATTCAATTTGGAAAGCACTTACCATTCCCTGGTCACTCATGTATCGTGTATGGGCACCTTCCAAGCCCAAAACCCCAGAGAAAAGGGGTCTTTGTTCCCCCTACAGCTCCTCACTGTACCCTCTGCAAATGTAACTTCTACTCCTAACAGCATTTAATCATGAATGATTAAATAATTTGTACTAGCTTAAACCTTTGACCCTCCTATTAAGATATTTCTTCTTAATTGCTATTCAGTTTTTAGTATCTTAAGAGCAACTCTGTCAGGTTTCTGCTACAAAATTTCATTAGCCTCTGTTTGGATCTGGTTTCTTTGTGCAACCTTAAAAGCTCTTATGATCCTGTTGCATGTCTGAATGCTATTTTCCTTCCAGGCTCTCACTGTCTCTATACCTTCTCCTATGCTGTTACAATATTTACTAGGACTTGGAGGCCAGGTCATCCTAAACTCAAGTCCTGTGCTTATTCCCATGTCAATAAAAAAGGCATCAGTATTATTTTATCTATACAAGAGCATCACACAACCTTTGAAATGCCACTTACCACCCTTCACCCCATGCCCATGATGTTTCCATGGGCAGTTTACTGTCTGGTGTGGTGTGGGCTGAGTGCTTAGGAAGAAACATTGCCTACCAGTCCCAGAGGATTGTGTTTGGCAGTTTAGAGCAGGTATTTCTAAGATCTTTTAGAGAGTAATTCCTAGTGCTCTAAACCTGAGTGGTGGTAATGTTTCCCTAGTTGTGGTGCAGTCCTGTCCCTCTCTGAGGAGTGGAGTCAGTTCACACCAGGGTCTGAGATTTGAACAAACATTGTAAAATATCCAGCTTTGCAATGTGTCAGTAATCTCTGCCAATAGAAATATTCTTACATATATCCTTCAGTCCTTCATCTGCCATTTATGTTTATCCACAAAAAAAGAGAAAAGGGGGGTTTGGAATTTTATTACATGCACATGATCCTTCCCCAACCTCTATGAACAAATTATCCCAAGCCAGAAAGCAACAGCTCAGGATGCACATAATTTTCCTGTACATGGAAAAAAATAGGGTATCAATGGGATTGCATATTTTTAGTTCCAGCTTTTGTTTTCAGGATGCTCTTTCAATTTGTGGGTCAGGTTAAGTCAAATATTTCCATTCAGTGCTTCACAGAGAACAGACACCCCTCTGGCTGCTGAGCCATTTCTCTTTTTGGACATGAAGTTGGTCTTCAACCAAGCCTGGGTAACAGGTTAACAGAAAGTCAGGGGAAGGTCTTGTAGGATGCAATAATTCTTCACTAAGAGACTATGTGGAACCAGAGGAGAAGGAGGTTATGTCCTGAGGCTGTGTCTTTGCACCGTCCTCAGTCCCTGCTGGGTGGGACCATTGGCTGAGGCTGAGCATTAGACCCCTGTCCCAGGCTGCTGCCCTTCAGTGCTGGCTGGATTCTGAACCCAAAACCTTGATTGCCAGGTTTGCACAGGTCAAAGAACGTGCTGGGCTATAAACCCCAACACCCAGCTACATCCAGGGCTGTTTCATTATATGGGATAAGGAATCAAGGGAGCTCTTGACCCAGTCAGTCACCATGTCTCTAACTCTCGTACCCACAGGCCAATTCTTGCAGCTCCAAGCCCAGTTTCACCACCATCCTGCACCAAAACAGTGTCACTGAGTGTGGCATGTGCCCTGTTTGCCCCTGCCCAACATGGCACACAGCCAGTACATTCTTTCTTTGCTTCGATCACTGTCATGACTCATAGACCTTCCTCCGCCCTTATACTCCCCACCCAAGGGATCACACGCTGAAAGCAATGATAATTTGGTTGCTGATGCAGTTCTGTGATGATAGGGATCACAGCCAGTGAGATTTTGATTATGGCCTTTTGAAGATGAGGCAAAGGCTGCTGCCTACCTCATTCCCCAGTTGCCGACAGCCACACGGTTTCCTGGCACTGCCTCTGAGGTGATGCACAGCCTCCACTTCCCCAGCACGGCTTTGTCCCCTGAGAGGTGTCATTTTGTCCAGCACAGGGGTAATCCCTTCAGTTACAGGGAAGCAATCAATCCCATAGGCATCCTGTCTCTAGCTTGGTGGCACTAGCCTGTCTGGGAGCACCCCCAGTTCCTCCTCCCTGCTCCCTGCCACATACAGACAGTGCTGCAGGAGGACTAATGATGCCGCAGCAGCCGCAGCTTCTGGAATTTCCTGG
The DNA here is from genome assembly GCA_013400435.1 of Pycnonotus jocosus. NCBI lineage: Eukaryota > Metazoa > Chordata > Aves > Passeriformes > Pycnonotidae > Pycnonotus > Pycnonotus jocosus. The sequence continues at coordinate 119,897 of VWYP01010903.1, read as the reverse complement.
CCTTTCATAATCTCAACATCTCATTAGCGTTTATTTGCAGATGCATATCCTTGTTCTCACACAGGCTGCTGTAAATCACTGCTGACTCTGCTGCAATCACTGCCATCACCTCAGAAAGGAAAGGCCAGTTCCCAGAGGCAGAGGGACTGCTGCAGAAACAGTGTCTTCATCACCACAGCCTGAGCCTCCAAGCAAGGTGTGCCATCTCCAGAGGCCAAAGTCAAAGCCAGCTCCTCATTTGAACTTTCCTTTCATCACCTCGTCAAGCACTGGAAGAGGCTGCATAGGGAGGTGGTTGAGTCACCATTCCTGGAGGTATTTAAAAGGTGTGTAGATATGACACTTGGGGACATGGTTTAGTGAACTTGGCAGTGCTGGCTTAACAATTGGACTTGATCTTATAGGTATTTTCCAATCTAAAGGATTCTATGATTCTATGATCTCACCAAACCAAATTCACAGAATTTCAAAGACTTGCCCTTTGCTAGCTTCTACTTGGAAGTAGGGCCACCACATCACCTTTTATTTGAAAAATTGATTCAGCCAGCCTTCTGATAAATGGAAGAGGTTTTGGCAAACACACTCTGAACAAGCAAATACTTTATCTGAATGCAGAAAGAAATCATTAATATTATATGAACTAGAAAGGCGTGGGGCTTTATTTTTAGCTGAGTAGGAAATACTGAGGTTAGCATGGTTATTCCAAGGTTGAAGATCAAGTGGCAAAATGGTTAAAGTGTAAACAGGACTGGAGAGAGCTGAAACAGGGAGCATCTGTCTTCTCCTTAGTCATTCATGGTGACCATTTGTAGTCAATATTTTTGTGACGATGATAAAGTTGCATTAAAACAGATATTTGTGTTTGATGAATTAGTCTCGTTATTGCTAACTGCTGTTGTTCACTCATAGCACACAGTGTCAATTACTGCATCAAATGTACATTATCAAAATAACAGGAAAATCTCTTCTGCTGGAGAAAGCTCTAACCAAACTCTTTAACAGGATTTCATCTCCTTTTCAGTGGGAGGCCCAAATACCAAACAGTGGGGGAGAGAGGCAGAGGCAGAAGAGATCTCATGGATCAATTCCTTGAACCACAGGCAGTCATCATTGTCCAGCTCCACAATCAAACTTTCCTAAGGATCAAACTTTTCAAAAGATCCGAAAGTCTAAAGCACAAGCCTGTTGGCCAAGCTACATCCTCTTCCCCATGCTGCTGCTGAAGCTTCCCAAGATTTTGCCAATCTATCCCCTCAGGTTCCTCTTAGGGGGTGGCCCAGGTACCCGGTGACCGTCTTGCCACCACCCCATCATTCCTTCCCATGGTGTGGTCAAAGCTGCCCTCAAAGAGGCATGGGCACAGAGAGATGCATCAGCCATCCCCACCTCCAGCATTTGCTTAGGGATTCAGACCCTCACTTTACAGCCAAGGCCTTCCTGCTGACAACTGAAGCTCCAGAGGAACCTTTTCTGTCCTACAGAATGACTGCCTGGAGTGGTGTCCCAGCTGCTGCACCCAGCCTGTCTGGGCAGAGAAGGATATTTGCCTCTTGTGCTCCTTGGAAAACATTCCTCAGATAAAACTGAGTTCATAACTCATCAAAATATATTAAATTACAAGAAAGCTGTAAAAAAAGAAACCTATAAACTGTATGCAGATACAAGATACACTGAAAGAAGCAACCATAAATCAATATACACCTCATAAGAAATCTTCCTATACTTAATGTGTACAAAATATGAAGCAAATAAATATATATCATTGTATATTCCTACAGGCTGTTTTGGTTTGGGGTTTTTTTTGTTGGGTTTCTTTTTTTTTTTTTTTATTTTTTCCCTCTCAGCCTGAGATTAAAGCTAGCATCACAGATTTATTCTAGTGGAAATGCTGATGTTTGTGTGAAGTGAACTCTTTCTTTGTTTATGTAACCCCAGGTTTTCAGCTACTTTATCAAGTAACTACCTCTTCCTATTTGCTGGCTGGCAGAAAGCATTAACTTTGTTCCACAGCTCTAGTTACCATCAGGATGATACAACAAGCATGTGGTTGAGGGGATATAAAGCAGCAAAACTATCCTGTGAGGGTTCCTGTCTCTAAAGGTATCAAACTGTGCTGTTGGTCTGCGGGATAGATGTTCCACAAAGGAGGAAGAGGGAAAGTGAGAGTTAAAGACTCTTATCTGTTCAATTCTTTCTCTCTGAAAAGACAATGCCTTTACCAATATGGTTTAATTTTTGGTTGGCCCCGAAGTGGTCAGGCAGTTTGACTAGGTTAAGGTTGTAGGTCCCCTCCAAGTGAGCCATCCTACTCTATTCACCTTCTTCTCTCTGCCTTGTGTTGTAGCACAACATGACCTCCTGAAGCAGGAGAAGAGTTTTTACTTTCATGTCTCTGCAGCGGCTGAGGGGGTGACTTTGCTTTTCTTTGCCACCACATCACTGAGGCACTGGAAGGGAGGATGTGTGAGTGCAAGTAGAATATCTGTGTTGCTGAAGGTGACCCAAAACACTGTCCATCCTCCCACATGTATCCTGCCACACTCTGTTCACAACCCTGCAGGATTCAGCCCAATGTGGACCCGTAATTAAAGATGGGGTGAGTGCCATGGGCCAAAACAATTTTAGACTGAGTGTTCTGAGTGCAGTGAGTGTTTCTGGTCCATGCTGCCCACCAAGTTAACCCACATGTCTTTTCCATTCAAATTAGAAGGAAAAGTATTATGATTTTTCTATGCAACAACTACAATTCCTGCAGACCTCTGCAGCCTATTTTAAACAAGGGATTAACAAGCACTATCAGGCCAATCTCACACCATTTTTATCAACATTTATGTAAAATCACCTTTCATGTGTATATTTATCTAATCACTACTTACTGCCCCACTTACTCAAAAATGCTTCTTTCTGGTTTTGATTTTAGCATAACTTTACCATTTTCTTTTTCCCCCTCTAAAACAAGAGGTTTCTTTTGTAGCGAGTTGTCTACTAAAAAAAAAAAAAGAAATATTTTTTCCACACCTTGCCAAAAGTTGTCCAAAATGAAACAGTGACAGGGTCATGTAAATCCAGATATGTCATGGCTGTAAGGGTAGTGGGGAGAGAAGCCTGTCTGTAAGTGGGGGGTATAATTCATTTGGATAACAATAGAGTCCACTGCCCTTTTCTACCAAATGTTTTTAGTTTGCCTCAAATAAGTCATTGTCTAACACGTATAAATCTTTCCATAGTTTCTTGAGTTATTGTTGGATATTTGGGAAAAATATTTTTGGGTTTTTATATTGCAAAAAAAAAAGAAAAAGAAAGGAAAAAAGAAAAGCTGACTGCAATCACTTCCAAATAACACTTAACTCCTTGACACGAGGTCAGCAAGAGGGTTCGGAGTGTTCGTGCATATGTGTGTGTGTGTGTGTGTTTTCTTTCTAATCTTCAAGCTGTTCCCTGAGAGACACATTGAGAACTGGGGCTTGTCTGCTGACATGTTTTACACAGCTGATCCATTAGGATCCTGCTCTTCCTAGCCTCCCTGGCACCGCTTTGNAGGAAAGAGAAAAAAAAAAAGAAAAAAAGAAAGAGTAAAAGGCACTTCTCTGATCAGGAATCCCTCCCCTCCACTAAATCATCCCGGGCACTTTAAAGCCATAGGAACCACTGAGGGTCCCTTCAGCTCTGGGAGGCTTCACGACAGCTCTACACTAAAACATCCAGACATGAGCCAGCAACATCTTTTGCCCAATGGCCTCTTCTGCCCAGCTCTGTGATTAACCTCTTCCCAGCCCATTGGGAAGCCCTCTGCCATGCCTGCCTTCCCAACAGCACGCATTCCAGAGGGGCTTGGTGCCCACCACACACACCAGCCAGGAACAACAAATGCCAGCACAGCTTCCGTTCCCTGCCTGCTTGCAAAAACTTGCCTCACTTGGAAAATTTGCAGGATATTGTTTCTGCATTTTCATTGTGGGGGAGGAGAGGTGTTAATTTAATTTTGCTGAGCACCTTTACAAAAGTTGTTCAGAAAAGCATATGGCTGTGGGAGGTCATGGTGAAGGGAGAAGAGGAGAGAGGACACTATGAACACGGATGGGTTCAGATGTGTGTGCTTAGCTTGCCATTCTTCTCCAGGCCAGACATGTTTGAAAATGCAACTGTAGAGACAGCCTCACAATATATCTCAGCCAGACTGACATCTGACAGGAGGCACCAGGGGCACAGAGATTATGGATAGGCTGGGGATGATACAAAGAGGATGAGTGATGCTCTATCCATATGGAAGCATGCTCTGACAACACACAGGCTGGACACAGCCAGGCTGTGTTCAAGTCTGCACTGTAACCTCTCACAGCACATACACACAGTGCCAGGCAAGATCTTACCAAGGGGCGAGTGAACCCTTGTGGGTTAATCCCACTGGGCAATGCCAGTACTTTCCTTGTCCAGCTCAGCATGATATCTTGCTCTGGGACAGCTGCTCTGATTGGGCTGGGAGGCATCAGATGCAGCAGTGACTGCTGACAGATGTCTCCACTTTCCTTTGTGGCAAGCCCTGTATGATAGACATGATTTCTTTAGCTGTTAGGTACCACTTTGGAGTGTTAAAATCCCAACATCTTCATTGGAAAGGGGAGACTGTTGTACAAGGGTCTCTAGCAGTGAGTGAGGAGGTGAGGGCCATCAGGTGTGCTGCTGCTGCTCTGACCATCAAGATCAGATTCCTTCTCATCCCTCCTTCTTGATATCCATGAGCCTGGTGGGGTCTTCACTTTGATCACTTGCTGGGCAACCAGTAATGAACATCTCATGGTAGGGAGGAAGGAGACTAAGAAAATATTCATTGCTGCCTTCCAAGACAAAATGAAAAGTCTTCGCTGTGCTTGTTCTTTGCCATGTTGACACCTCAATGGGGTGGAGAGAAAATGAACCCAGGAAAATGTGGCAGTTTGAACTCTAAATAAGTACTCTGTAGTGCTCAGCAGCAGCAGGCATAGTGCCATGGTGGTACTAGCACGTGGTGGTACTGAATGCTCCCCCTTGTTCAGGTTTTCAAAGTCACTGCAGTTTGCAGAAGATGGAGCACATACCAGACATTGCAAAGGTCCAGATGAATTGTCCACTGCTCAAGGAAATCCCCTAAACTACATTTCTAGCAGCTTCTCTTCTCCTCACCCATCTCACCCCCACCCCACATTAATTCCTTGCCTTTTTTGAGCATTTCTCACTGACTTGAGTGATGAGAGGAACTTTTTGCTCTGAATGTCCAGTGTGCCCTCTTTATTTGCTTTACAGAACAAATAGGGATAGTGTGATGGAAGATGTGCTCTTGACAGCCTTCTTGAAACTGATATTTTGGCAGCACAGAAGTTGAGGAATCACTGAAATGTACTTTCTTTTTTTTCCATATCCCTGCTGCTGGGTCATACATAGCTCTGTGATTCCCACATCCAACTCTGAAAAACATCTGGGTATAGCAGCTTGTCTTTAAGGCAGATTTGAGAGAATAAATGATTTTACGTTTGGCTTGAGGCATTTGCAAGGGTTTGAAGGTGCTGTTATTTACCTTTTTTGGGGGAGGCTTTACTATGCCAAATATTGGTAGTGAAATTTCCCCTATTGTTCACATTTCAACTTGTGGCCATCCCCTAATCTGCATTCCTATCACCCCATTTTTATCCTACAGGTTCTATCTGACATGGCACTTGTGTGCTTTGTTAAGCAGGCCAGGCTTAACAGAGAATTAAAAAAAATGCACAAATCTAGTCTCAGTTCACTTACACTTCAGTTCAGACTGTGGCTGGAGGAGGATCTCTTCAGCTCTAGGTTTTCCTCACAGTATAAATCCCCATGACTGGATCCCATAAAACAGTCTCATAAGCTCCCGAAGAATTTGTCGGGATGCCAGGTCTGGCGTGCCTAGCCCTCACAAAATGGGGTAGCTGAAAGCAGCAGAGTGAAAAGAAGCCAAACACCTTAGTAAAAGCAAGGATTAAGGGGGAAAAAAAATCCACATTAAAAAAAATCCTTTTTTTTTTTCTTTTCAGGCCATTTGCAGATAAATGACCTCCATTCTTCTAATTAAAGAAAATGTGCAATTAGCTTAATCAGATCTGTGGGAAGAAAAGCAGTCACTGAGTCTCAAAAGGCAGGTTCTGAGAAACTGCAGCCAACTTTTCCTGGGGCCGACTGGAGACACTACATCAGAAACAGCATGAGCCCTGCCAAAGACTTCTTCCTGTGAAAAATGATGTTTCAATTTAGGCTCCTGTATATTGTTTTCCTTAATCTCCCTCTCACTTGCTTACTCACTTGATCTCTCTTGCTCTTTGACACTCTAAATAGAGGCATGAAGAGGCATTGCCTTGTACTGATAGGGGCAATGCATCCTAATTTCCCAGTGAAACAAGATTGAGTTTATCATCTCAGTTCCCCATCAGCCTTCATGTTCTTTGTGATCCTCAGATGGCACACAAGATTCAAAAGCATCCAGGGGCTAGAAATTAGGTCTTTCCTTCAGGAAAGGAAAATCAGCCTTGTGCAATGGGGAAAGGTCTTGAAACCCCTAGTGCTTGTGGGGGTGAAGGTCCTGAAAGGCTGTTGGAAATACTTGTGAGGAGGCTGGGCTCAGAGATCAGTCCCTCTTCTCTAAAAACAAAGTGGGAAATTGTGCAAACTGCAGGGCCAGTGCCCTTAACCCTTTGCCAGTAACCTCCTCTGGCTTAGTCCACAGGCATTCAAAGAATAAAAAACAGGGAAGGAAGAAACACATACCACATTAGAAGAAAAAAAAAAAAAAAAAAAAAAAAAAAAAAAAGTGGGTTTAAAGCATTATCTATTCAAGTAGTTTTAAAGTCCAGTGTTCTTCCTAAAAGCGAGGAAAATCCCTTTTAGTCAGGCAGAGCAAAGGGCCAGCCCTACAACAATCTTGCCAAACCCACAAATTGGGCTGCAACTGGGCAAATGGGGACACAACTAATTATCAGAACAAATAGCCCTTATTCTGTCCATTCCTTACCATGCATTTCCAAAGGGTGTTTTCAAGTTTGTTTTCAACCACCTCTGCAGCCATGCAGGCATTTTATATTTCTCTCAATGTTGCTCCTAAGAAGTGAGAGAGGGATACAAAGCCCATCCATCCTCTGCCCCCCCAGCCCCTCCCACCCCTATTTATGCAGAGGATGGTGTTTGGACCAGGGTTTGCTGGCTCTGCTGCACTTTCAGTGCAAGAGATGAAGACCACATCAATGGCTATGGCTGCTCTTTAATTTTCTTCTTCTTCCAGGACAATTCCTCAGTGTCTGGCCAGTAACCAACCACCACTTGTTCATAGGTGCTTGCTCCTCTGCCTACCAGCAGTTCAGCTTGTTGTTAACGTGCCTTACAAGACCTGGGCTGGTATTTCATATGGGAATTTTCCCTGTCACAGCAGGGATAACGTGCTGGTTTGCTCACTTCAAGCATCCCTTTTCTGTCCTGTGGGAGTGACTTCGACTCTTCAGAGACTGACTGGGTTTTGTGTGGAGCATAATTCCATCTTTACATATGTATCTGCAGGTACAGGTGTGAACTGAAGATGTGCCTGATGAAGTACCTCCATGACCTCTATGTACTGGTGAAACTCTGATTGCTCATATGCAGGCAGTAAATACCCCTAAACCTAGACTTTTTTTCTGATTCTCAGGGTATCTTTGTCTCTAAACCATTCTGTCCCAAAGGTTTTCAGTCTTTCTGATAAATATTTTATAGAAAAAAATTTAAAATGTTCTTGTGATCTTCGTTGTTTGAGGGATTTTTTCTTTAACAAGTAAATGCTTGGGTTTTCAGCTATGACTGGGGTTTTGGTTTTGCTTGTTTGTTTATAATTTTTCACCTAGAGAGAAGTGTAGATCAAAAAACCAGAAGTTTCCTTGCTCTTGTCTGTGATTTCTTGTTGACTCCTAAATTTTTTCCATTGCTGGATAAGGGGAAAAAAAGTCAGGGTTAAAAATAAAGACGGGGCCCTAAAATATCTCCAAACCAACAATAGGAAACGGATGTGTTTAGTTTTTGGTTGGTTTCCAAAAATCCAAAGGAGGTAATACTTTATGTTAAAAATATTTATTAGCTCGGGTAATGAACACATTCAGATAAAAAGCCCGTTGCCTGAAGTGTGAGGCAACAAATAAGCTAAACCTTGACTGTTCTACATCATGCAGTGAATGTTTTGCTGCAAAACTAGAACCTCTTGACCAGTCAGGAGGGAATAATGTGCAAGTCTGTGTCACACAGCTCCACATGCTGCAGATGGGATGGATTCAGCTTTGCTTTCACCCCCAGCTCCACTCAGGCAGTTAGGGTGTACAAAGCAGGAGCTGCACTCAGTGCTGGCCACCAATTTTTAGCAGCCACCAGCCTGTGAGGTGGCTTGAGAGAGCAGGGGTTTTGCCTGAACCACGGGTCCCAGAGGACCCCTGGGTATTTGCTTGGTGCGGCAGGGCCAGCGGGCTCCCCGCCAGCAGCTCCAAGATGTTGAGAGCTGGAGGCCGGCCCCAGTCTCTGAAAAACCCCATCAGTAACATTTCTGACAAGATAAACTGCATTTTGAATGTGGAGATGACCTTGGTAATCAGAGATAAATCAGCAGGATAATCAAAATTGATGGGTAAGTCAAATCTAGAAAATTTATATACTGGAGCCCTATAGAATAGCTTGGAAATCCCCATAAGTAGGGTCCTGGCTGAAATTTTGGTCCCTTTGCTGCAGTAATTTAAACTTTTCTATTTACTTTGGCACTCCTCAGTTCAATGACTTGGCCTGATCAAAATGCTTTGATATGTCCAGCAAAAATAAAAAATATAAAACTCCAAGAGTAGTATCTTGGTTTAGGACAACTGTGAACATGAAATTTAATCCCGGGCTTTGCAAGAGGGACTCTCTAGAATGTACTGGAGGGGAAAGCAATTAATACTGCATTTAAAAAAAAAAATGAGTGGTCCTTCCTTTTCACTTTACTTTACAATGTCCTGTAATTTGGGCCAAGGCAAACAGTGCTTACGCCACTACTGATGCTCGAAGTTCACGTACTGCTGCCGATGTTACGTACATGAACACAGCAGTCACTGGAAAGGAAAAGCAAGTGTAATTTGTCCTGAGCGTGACAAAAGGGGAGTGCAGAATGAAGCTGGTCCTCCCATTGCTGTATTTTATTCCCTGCTGTTAATTGCTTTCTCGGTACACCCTTGCTTTTGTCTTTTTGACACGCAGGCTACCATCACTCTGTACAGCTACTAGAGCCGAAATTGCTCCAAGACTCATTATCCCTTAAACAATCTCAGCTCTGGAGGAGCTGCTCTGACACTCTTCTAAACCCTATTTACTGGCTACAGAGTAGTTAGTCCTGTTACATATCAGTGCAGGGAAAGTAGAGTCAGGCCAACTCTCTGATCTACTCAAGGCTGACATGTGGCTTACTCTGCTTTTATATCTATCAAGAATTTGGCCTTGAGATCTCCACACTCTTGGTTTGACTAAGAGCTTAAAAAAAAACCCCCAAAAAAACCAACAAAAAACCACCACACTTCCAAATCTGTACCTCTCTTCTCTTTCCTTCATCTTATCCAGACCTTACTGCATACACTTCAAGTCTGCAAAGTTAACCATAGTCCTGGACCACTTACAGGCCATTTGTTGTTTTCTATTATACTTTGTGTTTGAGTTTACATACATCTGTCTCCTTAAAAACATTTTGGGGAGAAGCATCCTTTTTTTTTTCGCAGCACTGGTAAATATTTTTCCACTGAAATTGCTCTGAAGTAAAGTTTATTTTAACTAACAAGAAAAGATGTTCTTCATGAAGCCTGCCAGGGACTAGTTTCTGTTTTTCATTGGCAACACAGGCCTGAGAACTGTGTATTGAGATTTCAGTGTCTGCAGTTGTCATTTTAATGCCCAACATTTCTGTTTTCTTCTAAGGGGCTGTCAATGCTTGAGTACTATCCTCAATGCCATAATCCCACAATCTTCTTTCAAAAGCACTATCTGCCAATTTACCACCATGGGTTCTGAGCAATGAATTTGACATGGCATAATATGGCAACTCCTTCAGAAGTTCTGTGATGGAGTTTCTATCTCAGTCTTCCTTGCTTAGGACAATATATTTGAACATAATAAACAACATGGGACAGGGTTGTTATTTTCTGACCAGTCTACTTGCAAATTTTTTAAGCCCTTAGAGATACAAAGGTGACAGTGCTTAACTTGGGCAGTTAACTTACAAACAATACCACCAGTACTAAGCAGCCATCAGAGAAGAAAAGCAGCCAGGTAACAAGAGGCAGGACTGGGAGAAAGATACCAAAAGAATTACAAGTTTTTAGTATGTGTATTGAAGATGGAAGATCATTGAAGATCAGTCTGAAGGAGTCATGTGAACTATCAAAGGAAAGTATCTCAGTTCATTGACAAGTGTTGAAGATGGAAGTTAACTGGTTAACAAAGAAGCTGGAAAACAGCTCAGAAAGATGTTAAAGGAGGTATGGAGGCCCATCAGAAAAAAAACCTCTTTGTTTCCACACCAGGAATTGCCCCTATTCCCTGGTTTCCTAACCAGGAAAGACCCCATGAAACAAGTTGTGCTAGTGGGGAATGACACAGCTAGGCCATATTAGCATGCTGCATCTAAATCTGAGCCATCTAACCACCCTTCTCTGAGCATGGGGAAAGATTTTTGGATGGTGCTTTGGGGAGAGGACAACCTCAGCAGGAGGTCTAGCTTAGGGATCCGGAAGAAGGCAATGCTGCACCTGCTTCTGCTGAAGAAGACACAGGCTTTTGGAAAAGTGTGGTAGGAGGGTCAGAAACACTTCTGCTGCTCAGTGTGGAGGATCTGATGATGATGATGATGATGATGATGATGATTATTGCAGAAGGACCACTGCAAGGGGGTCTTCTTGCACAGAAACCAGATATGGGTTCAGCTACTGGACATGCAAAGGTTTGGAATCATCTCAGCCTGCTGTCTCCAGAAAAAACTGCTGCCTTCAAGCAACCAGTTAAAGGACTCTGCTTAGGATTTACCCATTTGTACTTTACAATTTCAAATCATTGATTTCAAATTTCAAATCATCATCTTCTTATTGTTTCTTTCTCTTTTAATACCCTTCACCATGTGCACTACATTCTGATGTCATATAATATTTTTCTGCATTGAAAAAATATCAAGGTATTTTAGGTTGCTTTTTTATCTTCCAGATACTTATCATCAGTTTAAAGGAGGGAAAAAAAAAAAAAAGTAATTTGATGGTTCAAGACTCCAAGCAAACCCATTCCTCACTGCAGTACCCACAACTACAAATGCAGCTTATTTGGAAATGGAGTGTACATCAATGCACACATATTAAGCAGTTCAAATTCTGGTCATGCTCAGACAGCAGTTACTGCCATAATTTTCTGGCTTTGCATTAACTCATTGAGCAGGAGCCTTGGCTTGGTTGTAGCATTTTTTCTTGTCTGAAAGATGATCTGGTTAATAGAGGACAAACACTGGAGCTCGTCTGTTCTTTCCTCTTCTCTCTTGCACATACATACACATTTATAGGTCTGTTATATAGAGTTGCCAACTACACCTATAAAAAGTACACTCACATGTACACAAAGAATACATATCTGTAGGCACATGAATCCTCACACTCTTTTCTGGAGCCAATGTGTGTGAAGATTTGAAGGGGCAGTTTGCTTCCCTGCTGTACTCTTTTGTGTTTTTGTTTCCAATAATCCAGCAGATGCCCCTAGATCGTGTGGAGGGGAAAGAGCTGCATCAGCTACTTCTAGGCAAACAAAATAGGCTTTTGTGGCTATAATGTAATGTTTTCCTTGGAATACATGATATTCCAGGCTCTCGGAGGAACATACTCTTGGAGTTCAGGTAAAGTATTATCTATCAAAAAACTAAAATTATCAGCAGCAACAGCAAGGAAATTAGGCACACACAAATAAAAACAGTCAGAAACCTGGCTCTTACCCAGAAGACCATTGATTTCTGCTTTTTTTAGGCATTATGTACACTGACAGTGACACTGTCATACCACACATGGTAACACAGCTCCAGCCCTAAGTGGCTTTCCAAACTACAGTACCTCCTGAGGGTTTGGCTGCAGGTATGTTGGCCTGGAAGGATATCAGGCCAGCCCTGGTGCAAGAGGCAGCACACAAAGCAAACCTCTTGTCCCCATGTGGGAAATGCCAGAGGACCTGGAGAGCGGGAAGAGGTGCCAGCCACATCCGTCCCCACTGCACAATGGGGGTTACCATGCTGTCAGAGGCAGCACCATGTCTGTAATAGCTGGTGCTTGCCTGAGACACTCTGGCAGCTTCTTTGCTGCCATGTTACACTAGCTAGATGGAAAAGGCAAACTATTCGAACATGTACCTTACACCCCAAATTTGGGCTGAAAATAAATGAACCTGGGGGACATGGTTTTCTCAGCTCTAAAAGTCCAGGAATAGTCTAAAACTGTTCATGCCATCACTGGAAATGACAGGAATCAGAGCTTTCTCATCACCACTGCTGTGGACAGGTGGAAACAAATGTAAAACACCTGACAGAATTGTAAAATGACTACACCAGCTGTGGGGCAACTGAGGGGTAGTACCTGGTGATGCTGGCCAAGGTGGAGCTGGTCACACATTTGTCAGAGCAGTTGGAGAATGGGCAGAGTTGATTTTAAAGACAGAAAATCAGAAGGGCTGTCACTACTCCAGCTTTCTAGGGGTGGCAAAAAGGCTTCATAATTCTTGCCTGCTGCTGCTCTGGGAATCCGTCTTTGGTATGATACAGAAATTATCCTAAAGGAAGAAAGAAAATCTGCCAGAAAACTGGAGCGTCCCTGCATGAGAAGGCAAGGAAAGCTTGGAACAGTAAAATCTTTTTTGCTAATGACAGTTCTGAGAACTGGAAAAAAAATTAAGTGGAAAAAAACCCAGAACCCCTCCATGAAACACTGATTAGATGCCAGTTCACATAGCTCTCCTTGGCTACTACGTATTATTATTATTTCTCTTAAAGACTAATAGGTCCTATTCTTGACAGGCACAAAGCCAGGAGGTGGGATTTTATCCAGTATTTTCATTTTTTAGGACACAAGAGGCAATGATTGTATCAGAATATTATTTGTCTGCCCAAATCACATTCACTGTGTGAACCTCTGCAGCAGACTTCCATTCTCAGGAAAAACTGTTTTGTCAGACAAGAATGCAAAAGAAACTCTCCTCCTCATTCTGGCTGCGCCAGCTCAGTTAGGATGGAATCCCTTTTCCTGGGCTAGATCTCCAGAGCAAACCTTCAAACTTTCACTTACAGTTTTTTTACCTGAAAACTCCTACCCACAGAACAGATTGGACCTAGGATATGTGGAATAGCTGAGTGTTGGTGCAGCCGAGTTATGTATGAAGTGGTTGACATGGTAAGGTGAGAATCAAAAGAAGGCTGGTGGAGTAGAAGTGTGGTTGAGTACATCTGATTTTCCCTCACCACATGGGAAGCATGGATTTCACTGAAGGGGCTTTTGAGCAAACAAATGTCAATTCCTACGTAAAGAAGATTTGACACTCTTAAACATGGAGGTGTTTCAAGAAATATGGGGAAGATCTGCTGGGCAGATTGGGTTCAAAGTTTACATCTCAGTCATCCTATAAAGCACTAGAGACTTTCAGACCAGTAATAGGTGCCTACAGAGAGCTTCATGTTCTCAACTTCATCTTCTGGATAACATTAAAGCAGAGGCAGTCCCAGAAGGCAGGCACTATCCTTAGCCTTGTGCTTATCTGTTTGTGCACATTTTCTCCAGCACTTAGCGTTACCAGATCCTGACTCATAAGACTGGCTTTGCTTTTTTATGAAGCTACCAAAGGGTCCTGGCACTAGCATGTGTGTGAGTGTCCTGATAAGGGTATGACGGCGTGTGGGAGGCCAGAGGCGGGTAATGCCACTGGTATGTTGAGTGGGGAATTAGTCTGTGTGTATGGAATGACATCTTCTTACAAAACCTCTCCAAGACAGAGGCTGAGGAGAAAAAGTAGCAATGACAGTTCAGGATTTGGTCCACCCTACCAAAACTTTCCATCCTCATGAATGGAGCCATTCACTGGATTCTGCTTCTGTATCTTCTTCATCTTAAAGTAGAGAGCTTCCTCTCAGAGGAATAGCTTCTGCCATAGCACGGTCCCGGTGATGTCAGCGGAGTTACAACAAGGCTGAGGTTGATCCTCATGTCTCATTGCCAGGAGGTTTTCTGGAGTTAGACCCTGGGTAGCACAACTCTGAGAAATATTTGGATTGCTTTGGTCTCAGCCTGTTTACTCTGAGAGCACAGAAAAAGGACTGAAAAATAAGGAGAAGAACTCATGTAAATGTCGCAGTTGTTTCTGCACAGAAGACTTTAAAATGGAAACACATTTTATGGATTTTTTCACACACATACTCCCTCTCCCTCAAATTTCAATGTTCCCTTTTCTTCTCTCCTCCCTGATTTTGACATATTTCAGCTGAGTGAAATGAAATGAGAAATAGCCAGGGGCTTGCTCTGACATTTTCTTCCCCACCCCATCCTTCTCTCCACCCAGGCTCTTCTCAGTTTTTCGTTGATTTTGTTTGTTTGTTTGTTTGTTTGTTTTAAACAGTATGGAATGGGAATGGGAACTGTAGGCTGTGTGTACTCTTTTGCTGTAACCCACTCATTCTGCTGTTCTGCTGTTCCTTGCCACCTTTCTTATCATTCCTTCAGCATTTTTTGGACCATCTGAAGCTGGGAAAAAAAAAATCCCTTTCCTGCAGATTCACTCTAAATTGACAGGGAGGGGAAAATCTGGCCCCAACATCTGACATCAAGAGCTTTATGGCCTAGTCCTGCCTAATTTTAAGGGATTTTATATAGCAGAATTGGAAAGAACCAAGAGACACTTAGGGCAAATGTTCTGAAATACCAAGAATAACAAAGCACAGGCTTAATGAGTTCCAATGTGTATGTCTGCTGTGAGTAATGATGCTTAATCCTGCTGCAAAATAATTCCTTTATATGTTCTTCTGTTTTTTAAAAAATGCATCACTGCTGCACTGGGGTCATAAAAATTACGAATATGTTTTCCCATGGCATGGAGCCATAGCATACTGTAAGGCATTGTGCTGGGCCATTATACACAGGCTGTAATCAGAAACAAATGTATTAAGTGAGATGATGTGATGTTACATGAGAAAAGTGAAAATAGAGCAGGGAAGTGTGATAGACAGTGACTTGGACCACAACATCAGCTCTGAACAGCCCCTTTCTCTTCAGAAATCAGAGGCTATGCCAAAAGAAGCTGTTTCTAGATACTGGTCTAGAAAACAGAGATATGCTTCTTGAAAGAGGGAGGAAATAAAACTTGTCTGAGAGATGGGGTAGGCAAAAAAGTATACTGAATTTCCTGTTCAGAAAGAGAAATGCTGCCACGCTGCTGAGGTTCTCTGTGCATTATCACAGGCTTGGTAGTGGTCTCAAAAAAGCAAAGAAGCCCCTCTCTCCAATCCTCCAAATTGCAAGTTTCTTGCAGGGGTCCAAGTGTTGTCTGTGACATGGTGAGATCTACTGCTGAAGAAAGTGCTCTCATTTCTTTGGAGTTTATGTTTCTGTGACTTTGCGGCAGTATTACTATTATCAGCTTAAAAATTAAACTTGACTCAGATTAGGAGAAATAGAGCAACTCATTTGTCTCTTCGCCAATATTTAATTCCTAAAAAAAAAAAAAAAATTGTATTTGTGACAGCTGCTTTCCTTTTCAGGAGTATACCACAACTCCGACATCAAAGCTGGACTTTAATTTATTGACTTAAGTTTTCAGAGTACAGAGCAAAAGGTCAAGTAAAATGAGGCTCCTTTAGAAAAATGATAGTTGCTATTAAGAAGTGTGCAGGTCATTTGAACACTCTGACAGTCCATTTCCAAGCCCCTTACAATGGGCCCTTCAAAACTCCTGAGGATCAGCCACTCTTACCCCTTGGGAGATGTGAAGAATGGGCCATAACTGCAATGTACCTATGGGAGCAGTCTTCATCTCAGCAGCAATGCATGTTGTGGTCCTGTTTCCCAGGTGTGGGCAAAACAGTGGTCCCTAAAATGAGAAGTGTACCCAGAATGACCTCTCTTCTAGCCACTGACGTTTGGCTCTCCATGAGCTGGCATCCTCAACTCTCAGCACACAAGGGTTTTCATTGGATTCAGGCAAATGCTTTATCAGCCACAGGTCCCCTGCAAGCCAGCCTAAATGAGAGTGAGTCCATCAAAACGTGGCCAGCAGGAGCAGGGAGGTCATTCTTCCCCTGTACTCGGCACTGGTGAGGCCACACCTTGAGTGCTGTGTCCAGTTCTGGCCCCTCAGTTTAGGAGATGTTGAGACGCTTGAGCGCATCCAGAGGCGGCAACGAGGCTGGAGGGGGGCTTGGAACACAAACCCTGTGAGGAATGGATGAGGGAGCTGGGGATGTTTAGCCTGGAGAAAAGGAGACTCAGAGGTGACCCTATCATTCTCTACAACTTCCTGAAAGGTGGTTGCAGTCAGGTGGGATTGGTCTCTTTCTCCAGGCAACAACGGACAGAACGAGAGGACATAGCCTCAAGCTGTGCCAAGGGAAATACAGGTTGGATATTAAGAAAAAGTTTTTCACAAAAAGAGTGATAAAATATTGTATTTGTCTGCCTAGAGAGGTGATGGAGTCACCATGCCTGGATGTGTTTAAAAAAAGACTGGATGTGGCACTTGGTGCCATTGTCTAGTTGAGGTGTTAGGGCTGGGTTGGACTCAATGATCTTGATGGTCTCTTCCAATCTAGAAATTCTGTGGTTCTGTGATTCTGTGATTCTGTGAACAGGCTGCCCAGAGAAGCATTGGAGTCATCATCCCCAGAGCTACTCATAGGTCACACAGAAGTGGTGCTTGGGGGCATGGTTTAATGGTGGGCTTGGGAGTGCTGGATTAACAGCTGGACTTGATGATTTTAGAGGTGTTCTCCAACCTAAACAATTCTATGATTCTATTGTACTGTGACAACAGTAGTTCATAAATTATCTAGAAAGCAGATTATTTCATAGTACTGCTTTCTGCATATTCTTTTTCCTAAAAACTGTCTGGCTTTATCAACAGAGTAGAGAACAACAAAAAGTACCAAAGGACCTGGATAAATAAATCCTGTCTAATTATGTACAACCACCTCAGGAATTGCCTCAGCAGTAATCTTAGAAAAGGTTTGGATTCACTGAAACCTACAAGACAAGTGGTTGCTGCTTCTATGCCTTCTACAGGAAACAACTGCTCAGCAACAGAGGATTTGTTCTGGGATGTACAAATGATTGATAAAATCTTGGGAATTACACCCTGGGCATTGTAAAGCAGGGGGTTTCCTTCCTAATTTCTGGATCTTGGATGAGATATCTTTGCAATGAAAGAGAAGTTTCTCAATATTTGATGCTTCCAGACAGTGCAATTCAAACATGTATTTATGAACCTCATCAGTGAGCCAGGTGACTGTGTCGCAAATCCTTATGTGGCAGCACTCGCTTATTTTCTATCCCTGTTTCTCCTTTAGAAACAGAAGGGCTACTTTAGTCCATAAATAGAAACTGTTAGGGATTTACCATAAAGGAAATCTGAAGGACACTCTTTGCTATTTCCAGTTAACTTCCCCTTTACATGAACATGTCCCCTTAGTGGACGAGCCCTGAGTGCGCGTAAAGCTCTTGAGACTCCCAAACACAGGAGACAAACCATATACATCGTGTTTGTTTGCTTTAATGAAATTATTGATTTATTGGCCCCAAATTCCTCAAAAACATTTGTTTTTATCCCCTGGATCCCTATCAGAGAGCTCCCAACATCAGTCAAAATCACAGCTGTCACTCGCTACAGCGAAATGCAGCTCAAAGGCTGTGCCAGTGCTCTCCATTAGTGGGGATCCTTCCCTGCCCTCCAAGCTGTCCCCTGCCAGGCCACTGATATCCCCTTCGTCCCACAGTTGTTTGCTTCCCAGAATAGCTGGATTTGAGGGCGAGAGCCTTCCTAATGGAGCTCGAGTGCATTTGTGGCACAATAGGTCATTTCTGGCTCACTTGCTTTCTTTTCAGCTCATGAGACAAAAAGGGACACGCTTACACCATTTGCTTACATTGGTAGGTAAAGAAAACCTTAAATGTCGCATGAGTCACTTGCACTCAATTAATTTCTGCTTGTGTTATTTATTCACATGTAAGATATGACTTTTATTCTATATGTGACCTTCAGCAATGGAACTGATAACAAGAACATTACTTTGGAAAAGTGAAAGGTTAAACATTAACCAGAAAAAATAGTTCTAAGACAAACATTTTGAATGTTTTTTCCTTCATATTTGGAAGTAACTTGTCACTTCCCCTCTCAGCACCCTCCCTCCCCTCATATTACTGTTGTGCTGCAGTTCCTGATACTTGGTAAATGCAGTAAGCACTGTACCACCAGGTGATAGCCTCCTCTTTGCCTAAAACAAATCACATGGGTCTTTGAGCTGGCTGCAAGCTCTTGTCTGACTGGCTTTTCATTAGCAATTTCTAGGCTTTTTCATCTTCCAAGAAGTGCACTACAGAGGAGCCCATCAGCTCTGTGCTCCTTCTTCTACTCCTTGTTGCACATGGGGTGTGGAGAAAAAGAAGAAAATAATGGATGAAGAGGGGAACAGGCTGAGGGGTTGCCCAAGTTTCAAAAATACCATAGGAGTTTGAAGCGGTGATTTTAGCAGATGTCTTTTAGATCCATGACTATAAACTTCACTCAGGAACAATTAACAAGTTGAAATTCATGCTATAGTGTGATAAAGGAGGGTGTTATGCAGCTTTGGTAGTTCAAAAGTCTTCATATCAGTGAAGAAATTAGTAAAAAATGAAAAACAGTCTCTGCTTTCAAAGCTGCGTGCCTATTTTACCTGTGCATCAATTTATCTTTCTTATGTGGAGACACACTTGTGAGCTGCAACTCTGCTCTGAAATTACTTCAGCTTTTCTGCTTTAAGGCAGTTGCCAGCCTCAGTCACAACAACATCAACTCTTGGAAAAAAAAATAAAAATCTGTCAATCAATAATGTTACTTCTGCTCCCACCCATTTTTGGAAGGCCGTGGCACGAGATATGCATATATTTTACTCACTAAAATAGCCTGATTGCCTGTTGTTTGGTTAATTTGGGTAGCAAAAATAAACCACCAAAAGTAAAGATGAATGAAACAGCTAAGATAAAACCAAGGCCAAACAAACATTGACAACAACAAACTAGGTGTCTGGAAAAAGGTAACTCCTGCTCTGGGAGACATTCTGGGTGGTCAAGGCTCTGTCTCAGCCCACAGCAAGATATGGATCCCAGGGCATGGGGCTGCTGGACTGCAGGACAGCAGAGGTGACCATCAGCCCCCTTTCCTGCTGCCTTCCCCCCACCCTTCTTGCTCAAGTTATGCCCCCCACCATGCCTTAGGTTTGTTCAGTCTGCCTTTCTCAGTTCAAACATTGGTCTACTGACAATATTTTGATACACCCAGAACAAAAAAAAGCAGCAAAATCTGTAACAAACTGTCAGGCAATCCCATCCCCTTTACTGATCTTTATACAATGGATTGCTAAAACCTTGCTACTTGTCCATACATCTCACTCTCTGTTCAGTCCCTCAAGACTGGTAGAAAAAGTGGTGTCTTTTACCAAGGAATGACACCAGGTTAGACTGTGCTGTATCTATAAGGATTTCCTTTCATCAATTCTTATTTTGCCATATATCAGTTTTTCATTAAATGTCCTCTTATCCTTTGCCATGGAACAAGGTGAATAGAGAGCTTCTGGTCTTTTTCTTTGGGACCATTTATTATTTCATAAGATTTTGTCATGTCTCCTCTTATTTATGTCTCCCACAAGGAAATCTGTCCTGGGATAACAGGCTGCCCCACCAGTGTTGTTGATGCAGCCACTGCCAGCGAGCACCAGAAGCCTCCCGTCATAATTCCTTTGTGCAAGATTTGCAGCCAGGGTCACAGACCCATGAGGCAGGCTTGGCTTAAGGCAACTGGGGCCTGAGCCTACCACAGGGAGCCTTCTCCCAGCCCTCCCAGCCTGGCTCACACCCTTCCCCCGCTCTCATTCCCCTCGCTCAGCTCCCCATGGAGCCCTTCTTCCCCAGACACATGATCCCTTCCTGTCGCCTCCCTGGGATGGACTTCTTCATTTTTCCTTAGCCAGCTCCCCTGGACAGACTCTTGGTTTCTTACTGACTTGTGCTGTTGAGGTTTCTTGGCCTGGGTCCCAGGGTTCCTGCCTTAATCCATCGCTTCAAAGAGATTTGGATAAATCTGGATAAGCTTCCAAGCCTCTGGATGCTTATTCAAAGTGCAAGGCTGAGGGAAAGGGGGAGCATCCCTGAAGGAAGCCAGAGACCATCTATGTACAGTCAAACACATTTTTTTTTCTTTTTTCTGAATCAGAGATACATCCCCAAATCCCTCAGCACCTGTGTGTCAAAATCAGCATTTACATTAGTGGAAAAATTAACCCTGGCCTCTGCATCCTGGGCATTTAGGCAGACAGATGGGCCAGCATCTCATCAGGCTGTCTGTTGCAGCTTTAAAAGCTGTCATTCCTTCTTTCAGGAGAGCTTGGGCATGTTTACATACCACTGGGTATTTTAGGGGTGACTCACTACAAAAGTCCCATTTGAAAACAGAAAGAACAGAGTTTTGAAATAAAATGCACTGAAAAGGTATGAACAGATCACCAAAAAATGTGAGGCTGAATTCTTCAGCCCTCAGGACTCCTGCTGGGCTGCAGTATGAGGGGGATGATCCTGACTGAGCACAGGAGAAAGGCTAAAGCCATTGTAGGAGCTGGGCCCAAAAGGAAACCTCTTCTGTACTATCTGTCCTCCTCCTTGCTTCTGATGTTGTGGATGGACTGAGAAAGTGCCATTTGGAGCTATTTCTGCATGTGTTTTGCACAGCTATGGTCCTGGTTTGAAGTCACTGGCACCTGCCATGAAGCTAGGCATGTTCCCCCAAATTAAAATCAGATTTTAGCCCCTCTGGAATCAAACCCAGCATTTGCTCCAACCACAATTGCGCCAGTCCTCAGCACTCAAGATACATTCATTCATTCATAGTTTAGTTTCCTGCTCCAAATATGTTTGCTTTGGGAAAACTGATCTTTATTTTCCATCTAAATGAAGCCCAGTTGTGTCATGTCCACCAAAAGAACAATCTGGCTTAAAGCAGCTTTAAGAAAACCACTATCTGATGTCAGTAAATCTCTGTCTATGCCATAACTGCTTTAAGTCAGGAAGCAGTGGGTGTGCTCAAAACAACACATAAAGATAAAAGATTTCCAGTGCCAGGAACGTGGATGTATTTTGGAAGAAAACACGGGGGGCATTCTGTGCAGGAAGAGATGAAAACATGCATGAGGCTGTGGAGCCCGCCAGCGCCACAGCTCACACACGCCGGCTCTGCGGGGAAGCCACGTCTTCAGATGGAGCAACAGAGGCACTCGAGGGTCCTGTCCTTGGCACACACACAGAGGGAATGGCTGCTGCTTCATTCACTTCTTTGTCTTGCAGCACAGCAGCCTGCAGTCCTCTGTTCTTTAGGAGCTGAAGGAACACGTCAGAGAACAGACCCCATCCCCTTCTCTTTTCCACGGATGGATGCTGAACAGTTCCTGGGGGTGGGAGAGGACTGGGTCATCTGGCCATGTTGCACTCCCAGACTCCCATGTGGATCTACCCTCATCCTCTCCTGAGCAGAAAGGGTGTTGCCACAACCAAACCCTTACAGGCTGGTCACACTTTGACCCTGTAACAACCCTAGAAAAGCCATTACAACAGGTGATGCTGGAATAAGTCCATCAAGGTCAAGGATATTTCTATCCCTTGCCCAGCATGTGTAAGTTGGAAGAGAAGAGAGGTCATTGCTCTCTGTTAAATGTATACCTGGTTATCAGCCTACTTCTGCATCTTATTGCTAGTTTTTCTTTTATTTACAGTGCAGAAGAAAATGAAAATGCATATGCAAAAAAACCCCACTGTAAACAAGTCCAAAATAACAACAACAACAACAACAATAATAATAATAAAGAAGTATACATCCACTGGAGCAGTCTTCTTTTCCAGGAGATATCATGAGGTACTGCAGTTATGGGAAAGAGAATCAATCCCTTGACTGCCTCCTTGATTAAAAGTCATTACTTTTTTCAAGCCATAATTATATGCAGGGCAGTAAGTAACCAGTTTAGAGAGTATTTTCACTCAGAATGGTAGCACATCACATCTATCTTTTACTATCCACGCTTCTTTCATCCCAGAGTATCCCAAAACTAGTCATATCATAAAGTGCTTGCGACCCGAGTTCTACAGCCCATATATTTTGTCTCCCATTAGCCTTCCTCAGACACCTTTTGTTGCTCTTCATAGTTCTTTTGGGAGTGAAGTAGAAGGCACATGGAGGGCTGTCACCCCTTGCCAGAAGGGAAAAGGCAATGGCAGAGGGCCCCAACAAAGGGCATTGCTTTAGCTTGGAGAGTCTGTGTCCCATGCTGTGTCACTGAGAGGTTGTATGGCATTAGCAGTCTGTGGTGGCAGAGTGGGAGAGACTCCTTTGGGGAAATGGATGTCCCAGCAGTGTTCCCAGGTCACCCCTTAGGACACAGCCATGATTATGCACAGACTCTGCCTTTCAAAAACTGGATGGGAATGGTGGTGCTTATGAGAAACTGCTGGAAATCCTGTCCTCAGTAAATATATTTTAAAAAATAATAATAATTATCAGGAAAACAATGTTTTTGTGTGATCTTTGTACATACTTGTTGTCTCTAACACAGGTTATGAAGGCTTTGGGCAAGAGCCTCTTGTGCTTGCTCTCTCCAACTCCATGTCCAGATATGCCTGTGAAACCAACTGCATAAAACCATTATGGATTCAGACAGGCTGGTCCAAGAGCATCACACTGTACCCTGCATCTCTGGGGAAAACTGAAAAGCAAAAAGGTCTTTCTGGGCACAGCACCTGCTCTCTGGCAGAGACCTCCCTAAAGTTACCCATGCCTTGCTGCTACGCAATTGCCTTTCCAAAGCCAGAGAAAATAAGTTATGCATTTAGGGACACTTACACAACCTAAACAACCCAGCATAATTCGAGTGAGCACAGCCACGGTAGTGACTGCTGCCAGGTGCCCAGACAGAGTAATTAACAAACACAGCAGAGCAGAGCTCATGGAAGCTAGGGCAGGCAGCATGTTAAAGACACAGAAATTAGCCTGACTAAGCCTGGCTCTTCCCTAAGAGCAAGAGCAAAGCACTGTCCCCCGGAGCCTTCTAAAGCTGAAGCTTACAATAATAATGAAATCTCCATGGGCCCAAATGAGCCTCCCACACACATCTCGGGTAGGAGCTTACCACACAAGGAGTGCTGCTGAAAATAATGGGCTGTGTGTGGATTACAAGATGCTATTTGGAAAAACTGAGGGTGACCTCGCGGACATTTTCCCATTGGTGTTCCCATTGTCCGTTCAGTATACCTGACTTTTAGTTTAACTATGTCCCTTCATGAAGGAAATGAAACACAGCGAAGGAGAGGGAAACATATTTTTGTGGAGAAGCATGGTGTAATGGCTGAAGCAGAAGACTTGGTGTCCAGCTTTGGCCCTTCCATTGACTCCTTCTGTTATCTGGATGCAGTTATCCCATCTGAGCTCCGGCATCCCTCTGCCGAGCCTGTCACTCGGGCATCTAGTGTGATTTTATGTCACAATGGTGACACAGGGCTGGAGAGGATCTCCCAGGATCCCAGTGCCCATGCATCGCTCCGTGCGGGTGCAGTCCCTGAAAGGGGTGATGTGGCTGTAGCTGCGAAGGAGGCAACGGCAGTGCCTTTTCCTGTTTGCTTTATTCCCAGGGATTATTTCTGGGCTGGAGGGAGGCAGCACCGTGATGTCAATGTGTAAACAGGGAGGTGAGTGTCGTCAGGGCTCGGGGGGTGGAGATGAAGGCACGTCTGGCTCCCCGAAGGTGGGGGAGGGCAGGAAAAAAAATCAGCTCAGATAAAGAACCATAAGGGAAATGGCACTGGAGCCACAGAGGAGGCGGCGGAGGGGGGAGCAGGCTGCCGTCCCCATGCAAATCGTTTGGGAAAACAGTGCACCGCCCTCCGTTAATTCCCCTGATTAAACCCGCATTAGTTTGTAGGTGTCAGGGACAGGCAGCTGTTTTCAAGGAAGCCCTGGCTCCAGCAGGTCCTTCCTCGCCGGGCAGCGGCGGCTCTATCTGGAGGTAAATGTCAGCGAGGCGCGGAGCTCGCCGGCGCTTGTCCTCCTCCTGACAGGCCCTGGCCAATGTCCTGCTGCTGAGGGTCGTGGTAATTTACGTCCCTTCTGTGTACATTAACTTATCTGCAGCAGAGCTGGCGGGGCTCTTTCAGCCAGGCTGTCTCCTCCGCAGGCTGGGAGACTTTTCCTGCCTGTGGGACCCGAAGCGGGGACGGGCTGCGCGCCCCTGCCAAGTTCCTGCAGCGGACCAACAACAACAAGAGCGCCGTGGGGCCGGCGGCGCTGGCCGGACCCCCGGCATCGCGGGGGACACTCGTGTCCTGCGGCCCCCCGAGCCCGGGGACAGCGGAGCCAGGCCGCCCTGCAATCCAGGCACTTGCCTGCAAGCCCCCTCCTCCCGCCCCGACTGTCCTCCCCGGTTCTGTTCTGCTGTTGCTGCAACAGCTGAAATGGTTATTTGTTATTTGCAGCTCCCCCGGGGCTCCTTTCCCACCCCTCCTCCCCTGCCCCCGTGGAAGTAAGCGAGCAGCCTTCTCATGCAGGAGGCAGATTCTTCCCACTGGGCTGCAAATTTTGGTGGCCTGGCTGGGGTGACTCTATCCTTAAGCTTTGTTCGGGAAGGATTTTAACACACAGGTAACGCCGCTATCAGCAGCAAGATCACTCTGCCTGAGGGGACGAGTCCCAGGCATGAAGGCACCGTCTCAGTTTGCCTCTGGGCATTGCTTTTTCCCATACAGCAGGGCATTCCCTCACATCCATGTAATTAGTTTCTCTGTCATCCCAAAGTGCACAACTGAACACATTTAATCATCCAGCAGCTCCAAGGAGGTCTCCCCAGTTTGGAAGTTTAGGGGGCCATTGCATTCAGACTCACTTTTTGTGTGATTATTCCCCTGTAGATCACTGAGATCTTATTGGAAACCAGAAAGAATGAAGCAAACTCTGCTTGTCTTTGACTAGGTTAGGCAAGGTTGTCAATTATCATTATGGAACTCACAAAAATATTGAGAGTGGAAAACAGCAGTGGCAAAGACCACATTGTCCAGCAGCCTGAACCCACACCAGTTCACCCAGAAAGAGTTGATCTGCCAACCTAATTGCTAGTAGGAGAGAGGTGAAAAAAAGTGTTGATATTTTAAATGAGCCCCTTGCACAGTCTTTCAAGATCTCCAGAATGACCCCCATGAGGTGACTTGCTTTACTAGATGCAAAGGGCCACTGTTGCATCTGGTTGTATCAAAAACCACCAATGGACTTTGGAAGGGCCACAGTGATGTAAACAACCACAAATTACCTTTCTTCTTCAAAAGGACTGAAAATTGTGTCTAATTAGGAGCTATTGGCTTGATCCTCCCACCATGTGCTTTACCTGTACATCTCAGCCTAGTGATGCCTGGGTGTAGCTGGTAGGTACAATGAGTGTGAGGAAGATGATGGCTAATAGTGCTTTGTTCCCAAAGCTCTTGGTGAAGATTAAGCTACTCAAAATAAAAGAGTAATTAAAAACAAACAAACAAACAACCCCAAACTTATAAGGATTATGGCTACAGGTTGTATTTTTTCTACTTCTACTCAGAACTATTTATTTTCTATTTCTTTTCTAGTTCTCCTCAGAAGCTGCAGGTCACCCTTTACCAAGGGTGAAGGTATGATGAGATGAATAACCTCAAATCAAGGGACAGGACCCACAACACTAACTGTGAAATACAAGATCTGTATTTACTGCTAAATAGTGAAATGTGATTCTAAGACCCTTGTTCGGGGACATTGAAAAGGTGGCTTGTGGCTTAGCTGGTGGCTAAGAATCCACTGGGTTTTTTGGTATATCTATAGCCCAATGTAAGGCACCTACAGCATCTGTATGAGGCACGTAGACCATTAAGCATCTCAGTTTTGGCCATCCCCCCTAGTCAGAAAAAATACCCAGGAGAGAACTTTGATTTAAGTTCTGCACATTTAGAGCTTAAGCCATGGTTTAAAAGGGAAGACCCTATGTTCGTCAAAAAGAAGAGGGCCATTTTCTAAATACAGTCATTTTTTAGATAGCTTTAGGGCAGTGACTACAGCAGTAGAACCATGTTTGGAGTTATCACTCTGGATATTTAGGCATTTTTATGTTGAAGATTACTTGTATCAAGCATTAGACCCTGGTTCTGCTTCTTCAGGCCAGCTCCATAACCACAGGGCAGGTACCCTTTTTTCCTCCTCACCTCTATACTGTGAAAATAGCTAAATTTTCCTCCTAATTTAGGTTTGTCATTGGTTATAAAATAAAAGTATCAAATTATTCCTAAGGCTTGATGTGATATTTGTGAAGTTCACTGTGATAACTACTCTGCTGTTTGCCCATTTTAACTGAAAGCTCACTAATCTTTTAAAAATTCAGACTTTAATTATAGACTTTTTAAAATATGGCTCAGTCAACACATTAAGGTGAAGACTCCACAGGATTTTCTACATTTTGTTCTAAAGCTGATAACACAAGAGATTAGGTTTTTCTGTGGAAAAGCTGACAGCTTTTTCCCATGTGTAGGACTCTCATTGTCAAAGTTTTCTGCTGAGACGACACAAACACTTGAGTCATGAAGCACATCCCTTCCTTCAAGCACTTCCAAGTCATCATTTGCCTGTGTACACTACTGTGTTTAAATCTGGCCTTATGAGTTTTACAGATGGACAGGAACAAGGGGTGGCGGATGATGGAGACCCAGAGCCAGAACAGAAATAGAAGGAAATGACCAGCTTGGAGTCCAAGCAGACATGGATACGTGCTTCTCTCTGGAAACCACTAGAACACATCAAAGAACAGCTTTAATCACATACAACTGAGTGCGAGCAAGTGTCTCTTGAGTGCGAGCAAGTGTCTCTTGAGTGCTCCTCTCCTGAAACTCCAGAAAAGATTTCAAAATAGCATTTTTGTTTTCCTGATGAGCATCACAGAGTCCCTCTGCAGTCTTTCTTAAGACAAAAATCACTGCTGAGCCATAGGTACAATGTCATACATAATACATAACTTTACAGCCACTTGATGCAAATAATTTTTGTTAAAGAAGAGGAACAGAAAAGAGCTTTGCCTGCTTGACATCGATGTTTCCATGTATTTGAGTTTTACAATGAGCCTTAGAGGAAGAGCAACTAGAGTAAGTTAGAAAGGTATAGAAATGTATAGATCTAGATACCTCTCTGTTCAAGATAGAGTAAGTATAAATGTTACCGCAAGTATGCAGTGCCAATGCTGTCTATTCTTCCAGTTAAATCAAAACTCCTGTTAGATTCTCTTTTTAGTTCTTACAGCTGTGCCTCCCAGAATCATGTGATTTTGTGACAATCTCAGCTTTTCCATCTTCATGTTTGCAATGGAAATCTTGAATATGTGTTCCTGTGGGCTGCTGCTTCAGGATGCAGGGGAACAGGCCCATTCTGGCAATACTTAAAAATATCCTGATGCTTAACAGAATGTCATAATTTGAGGTTAGAAATATCATGATGCTTAGCACCATTTTCTGTTAAATCATGGGTGTCCATTAAAGTTCATCTCCTGCCTACACGCAGCAGCAAGGGAATAAACTGAGCATCCCACACTTTCCCTTCTCATCCTGTCTATGATGCTGGGAGTCATGAATGCCCCTTGATCAAGTCACACACAGGATGAGATACTAGAGGACTGATTCTTACTCTTTGATTCGTTGTTTTCATTTTATTATAAAAGACCCTTATCTTTGTGAACCAAGAGCAGGAGTTCTTCCATTGGCACACACACAGCAGAGGTCTCTTTGGCTCTTGCAAGCTTTTCCCACCTATCAATCTTGACCCAGATGTACTTGCAGAGACCTGTTGATTTTGTACACAGTACCAGATGAAATTTGAAACTTTCCAAAAATCATACAAAGAAAAGAACATTTCTGTCTGTAGTACTTTTATGGCAAGTTTCACAAACCTTTCCAACAGTGTTTGTAGTTGAAACACTGGCAGCTGTTTTCTTGTCATTTTCTTTTCTCTCTTTCTTCTAGTGACATTGCCAAGATGTGTTCTAATCTGGTGGGCACTGGGAAAATGAAACAATAAATAGTTGAAGGGCTTCTGGTAAGCTTGAATCTTTCTGAGTCAAGGACGTGTGCTGTGAAGCAGTCAGAAATCCAAGAGCTCTCTCCCAGTGCATGCACTTTGCCATCGAGGGGGCTCTGTCATTTCTTTGAAGCAGACTCTATTTTGATGGGCAAGACACCAGAGGATGACGTAAACCTCTAAGGATGATTACTTGGGTCCTGTGTCCGGCTTAGTCTGAAAAAAACTGCCTTGAGAAATCTTTGGAGCTGCTGCTCTTTTGTCTGTCAGCAACGAAAACAAGGGAGATGTTACTGATGACAGAGTCAAATGACAGGCATTGTGCTAGGAAAAGGTTCCCTATGATGTTTGCTTCTTCTCAGTACAGTTAGTCCTTCATTTGTGCTCTGGAGATCTTCAGATAGAAGTGCCAGCTTGGGGGACGCTATGCCAGATCTTGACCACATCATGTGCACTGTGTCTTGATCTGACACTCTGAGTTCAGAGCTCTCCTCAGGGTGCTGGTGGTCCTCGGGGCTGTCACCTACACAGGGCTGGCTGGCCAGGCCTCTGCTGGGCTTTGTAGCTGCTAACTACATACATTTGGGAATGACACTGATGCTACGTGCTTTCCCTCAGCATCTCAGGCAGCTGGATCCACATGGGCACAGAAGCCGGTGAGGGTCTGCAGTAACCCTCTGCACAAGCCCCATTGCAATGGTCTCAAGGTTTTGACAGTCACTTAGTGAGCCTCTTGGTGCTCTTGTCCTTTTGATAATGACGGAAGACAGAGAAATTGAAATGCTGCTGAGATTCATCATGTGTCATAACCCCCAATCTTAATCTCTGTCTTTTCAAGCAATAAGCCTTGATTCCTCATTTTATCCTCCTACGCCTGCCTACCATTCCTGTTTCCAGAACAAAGCCCCCAAATTCCCATCAGTCTGTGGCAGAGTACCAAGACCAAAGTAATAATCTGAGAATTTTTCCACTTTCCCAAAATTGTTCACAATGTGACAATAGCTGTACATAACAAAACAAAGTCATACTCATTCTAAAATGCTGGCAATCAGGTTTATTTATCCTATTTAATTCTGTACACATTCCAATATTACATTTTCACGGGATTATCTGAGCCTTTTGCAGTGATGCATCCAGAAATGTCTCCCTCTTCCAACAGCAGAAAATGTGCAGGGAAAGGTAATATAGAAATAGACACAAAGACAGATGCAATACAGAAAGTGTCACTGGTACCAACAATGTAGAGCTGCAAGATCAGCTTTTGGAGAGGTCATTTGATTCCCTGCCACGGGTCAAGACATGAAAAGTCCCTTTCTGTACAGTTTTCCCTTTCTTATCAAAGGTCCTATTAAAGGATCTTTGACAACAACTTTTGTCCCAGAGCTTAACTGCAAGCCTTTTTATGTTCCTCACTCAGGCCAAGAGGACATATAGTTAATAAAACCATAAACTTGATTCCAATCCTGATTGGACACCATTCAAAGGAGTAGAGGACAAATATGACAAATCTGGAATAGCCTCAGCTGTTGAGAAAATGCAGGACCAGTTTCTGCACACGTTGATTCACTGAAGGATTTCTGCATTGCTGTAGCCTGGCCAGGAAGTGGCACAGGCATGAATAACTGGAGCCAGACCAATGGCTGTCAGAATGGGAGAAAATATCTTGAACAGCTCCAGATAGAACTGATCATTACTCTTGCTAAACCTCTTCAATAACCCTCTCTGTAAGAATAAAAAAGAAAGTAAAATACGCAGCACATTGCTGAGGATAGCTGTAAGGAGCATCATTTGCCATAAAGAGAAAATCAGACATGTTAAGCAAAGCACAGCTCCCAAGGGATGCAAAGTAAAAATGAGGCATTATTCTGCAAATATATTGATTCAAGTTGGTTCTTTTTACTTTGGTCTTCACTAAATAGAATGAACTGTGAACAAATGCTGACTGCAGTTAACTCCACTGGCATAAAAGTAATTTGTCCAAAGTTTTTAGTACATCATTAGTCAGAGAAAAAGTAGAAAATGCCAGATTGTTACCTCTTATGGAGTTTGATACCATCAGATGGTTTTCACATGATTAAATTCACTACAACAAATTTGGACTCAATATCAGTGATCCAAAACCTCCAGATAGATGGAAGAAGTTGTAGAGTACCAGAAAAGAGCAAATATAGCACCTTTATTTATTTTTTTTTTATAAAAAGAAGTCCACGAGCCATGGCCTGTCTTCTTTATTTTAATTTCCATAAAAATAATAGAGCATAATGCTCTACATGTACTGTATGGTATAGCCATATATATAGCCAGAAGATCAGATGACAGTCAAACTACTTGGGAGATAATAGCTGCAGAGGAACATGGTTTTGTCAAACAAACACTAGTTCTCTTAAGCCTAACTCAATTTTCCTCTCTAGCTATCAGGCCTTTGTGAGCTGATGTCACATACCTGGATGCTAGCAAGGCTTTTGACGCTGTCTCATGTGACAGTTTCCTAAGGAAATGATAAGAAAACATGAGCTCAAAGCTATTGTAAAGCAGGTCCTCAGCCACTTGGAAAACTTTACTTTGCAAGTAGCTGGGAACAGGTCATTGCCAGACTGCAAAGTTTCTTTGTAGTTCCACAGGGGTTCCATCTTAGGTCAACATTTTTATTAAAAACTTGGAAAATGTCAGAAAGGATTTCTCACTTCTTGGAAGACACTGGAAACATTTGGGAGGTCAGATTAGAATTCAAAAATCTTTGAAGAATTGAAGAAACTGTTTAAAATAACATTATCAGTGAGGACTAGAGTAAAATACTACAGCTAGAAAGATATTTTCAGCCAAAATGGAAGTGCAGGGAAGAACTGAATAGGCAACAGTTCTTTCAAAACTGAACTAGAGAATGTGGGGGACCACACATTAAGGATGGGTCAATTTTATGACATTAATGAAAAAACTCATCTTAATTATAGGGATTTTTAGAAGGGAATATTTTATTTAAAACTAAAAGAAATCTCTCCACTCTGCTCAGCATCTAGAAGGCATCGGTAAAGAACTGTGCCCATATTGAACAGACATTTCGTAAAAGACTTGGACACACTGGGAAAAGTCATGAATAGTCAGAGGTTTAGACAACATGACTTATAGAGAAAAAATGACAAAAATATGGGCTTGTTTAGTCCAGAGGGAAGATGTGATAATACATTTGAAATACATAAAATGCAGCTGCAAAGAAAGAGTAAAAATGAAAGCTCTTTCTGTCCATTAGATAGATAAAATGAGAAAATGTTAGCTGAAATTGCAGTGTGGGATGTTTTTTCAATGATAAAATGAAAATTTTCAAATGGTAAGGGCGGTTAGACACTGGCACAGAAAGCTAAAACTACTGTGGGCTAGTGAGGATCAAGAATATTGTGAGCTTCTCTTGTAGTCCAATCAAAAGGCTTCTTCCAGTCCAGTGGTGCCTAAGGTTCTGAGAACAATGAGGAACACAAGAGCTTCCTTAGTGCATGGGAGTGACTGACCATGGTTCATGCCTCCCACCAAGAGGAGCACATCTCATACCAGCTCTTCAAAAAGACTCTTTTTCTCTCAGTATTTTCTGGATCATGACAGGATTAGCTTTCAGCCAATAGCTCTAATCTGTGTACTGCTCTCATCCAGATAAAGTCACCTTGGTCACGTTAACCAAACAGCAGGACTGTACAACAAGAAGGTGGATCAGAACTATCTGGGGGTTCCAAGAGTCGGCACATCATCCAACTGGCAGGAAGATATTGAATAGCAGAGGAGAGAGAATTGATCCTTGGGGGACTTGATAAGTGCTGCTGTCTTCCAATAACAGAAACATAGCTTTCTACATCTAGCAGTCACTGGCATCCCTTCAAGAGGGACCTGGCCATTTATTACATTTCCCTGTCCCACTGTTGACACTCTGAAATGAAACAGGAGTATCTTCAGGTCAAGAGTGTGAGATGTTGAAGAAAGATCCAGGAGGTTGAAAATGGATGGTTGTTTTCTATCTATTGACAAGGAGAGATCGTCTGTCAATGCCACTAAAAAGTGGCTTCACTTCAGTGTCCTGGCCTCAATCCAAATTGAGCCATCTCTCACACTTATTAATATCCCTACTAGATATAAATGTAGATGCCATATTTGATTTTCCCGTCAGATACTGGCCTGAACAAAAGGACATCTATTCTGATGTACAGTGTGCCTATAGTCAATATATGCTCTGTATTTCTTTCTCCCCACTGGATGGTTAGTTTTTTGTAGAGAGTAGATGTGCTAACATAGCTTATTTCAGAAGCAACACATTTCACCATTCTGCAGGGAAATCAAATTATCCTGTTGGAAATAAAGATGAACTAAATTATCCAGTAAGTGAGTGCCAACACTTGAATCTTTGTAGGAATTCCTAGGTAATTCCTTAAAAAAAGAGAGATCCATTATGTCCTAACCTGCACTTTGTCACCAGTGTTGTTCCACTGTCAAGGTAAAGAAATGAGGAATGTCCGCAGACTTGTTATGACATTAATCATATTAAACAAGTTATGTGAACAACAACTGCAATTGAACTGTAGCAATCAAAGTCATAGGAAGCATTTACATTTTGGAAGACCATAATGCAGTATGTTTTACTTAGAAATAACAAAGGTTATGTCAATCTGGGAGACAGGAGCTATATACACACACCCTTCCTGAAAACTATCCCTATCTCGGGCAGAATTTGTCTGCACCTCCAGTGAAAAGGCAGAGAGTTCAACAAGGAACTAAAACTTGACCCTGGTACATAGTGGTATAACCTCTTCAGCTTCTAATGAAGTATAAACAATCCAAACTTATCTCCTAGCATCCACTTCTCATATGGCTACCAGAAAAATGCTGAGCAAATAGTCAAGGTAAATAAATTTTAAGCTCCTTGTACAGAACTATAATGCCTCCCAAACTGCTATTTCACCACTGGGAATATTGATGGGCTGACACAAATCACTGATTGCAGACACATCTGCACTGAGGAAATAAGACTTTTTTTCCCCACAGGGTTTCACATTTCTATGTGAGAAGTCTGAATGGTGAAGTCAAGATTCCTATCCTAATCTGGGGTTGCTTAGTTGCTCCAGAGAGCTCAGGTTTGTACTTAGGGCAAATGAAAAAATGATCCTATGCCACCCCACCCAGACCCTGGTGACAACCAAATCCTCCCAGACTTTTAAAGCATTCAGACCTTGGGCATAATATAAGAATGTTTTGAATATAAACCTTCCATTGATTATACACAGCAAAATCAATGTCAGAATACCAGACCTCTAGCTTCCAGTCACAAAGGTGATCACCAAGTATGACTGAAAAGTGCTTCACATATTCTGCTTTGCAACACGCTTTTCATGGATAACATTATGAAAACCAACTTGTTCATGTACTGCTTTGCAGCATCAGATGAGATCCTTACAACCAGGAATGAATAATGTGCATATGGCTACATTTAGGCATACATCTGGGCAAGGCATCTGTATGAGGAAAGGAACTTTCGAAACAGGAAGATTCATTAACTTCACTACTGGCATTTGATCTAGGAAGATGCTTCCCATTACTCCAGGATTTGGCAAATTCAGGAGCAGAGTGTGTTGGAATTTCATCTGCTGTGGCCTCCTGTCACCAAAGCTTAGTTCTTTTCTTTACTATACTAAATAATTTTAAATGCACAGACAGCAATATTCCAAAGATGATAATAACTTCCTTGGCTCTCCACTGCTCAGTGAGCACACAGTGCTGTAGGTGATTACAGCTGCCTTTCAGCTGCAGGTCAGCCAGACCTGCTCAGTGGACTCACTGCTCTCTGGCTCCCCACCTTCAAGGACACTACTAGTAATCTTTTTCTCTGAGGCTGAGCTGGCCTACTGCCACTGTAAACACAAAATCTCACTTACATGGTTGAAAGATTAAATATCTGATTAAAATTTCTGGCTGCTAATTTGTTGAACTTGGCCTTAGGGGTATATTCAATGCTACATGCTCAGGAGAAGGGGGAGAAGAAAAAGGGGGATGTCATATTTCACGAAACTGCAAGCAAGCCACTTCTCAGCTGAAAATCAATATGATTTGGCCATGTCTGAAGCAAGAGGTGAATTGCATTTGGGTAGGCTGTCCTCCTTGGAGCAGCCTCTGCAGGAGCATGGCTCCATGTAACCAAACCATGGTGTGAATTCACTGCAGCCACTTTTGAGATGCAGTGCCTGATTCCATGATTTACATGGCTGTAAAACCTTGCCAGAGGCAGAATGGAGGGACAGTCTGTAGTCGAGGCTGAATTCAGCATAGGATGTCAATGGGTTAAACCAAGAACTTCTCAGTCTCCATGTACTCAAGGTACCGCCTGAGCCCTGGCTCACAACACTTAGGAAATCACACAGGGGTTTCTGGGGGCAGACATATCAGTCTTCCTACCCAGTTTCTTCAGGGTTTGTCCATAGTAAAGAGACCTGGACAACCCACTCCCTTGGTCAGAGTCCTTGAAGGGAGAGGCTGGGGTGTGCTCAGCTGGCAGCACATGCTCAGAAACGTCAGACAAATTCTGCAAGTCATAATAAAATACAAGGAATGGGTTTGGTTGTTTTTTTTTTTTAATTACAGGGCCCAGGCAACTCTGAACAAATGTATTGTTTTTTTCAGATACATCAAGCAGCTCCATCCTAATTGCAAGTCTGACCCTTTCTGAATCTCTAAAAAAAAATTTGGAATCTTCTACAATGGGAAAAGTTAGGCAACATTAATATAGCAACTTTTTGGTGCTCCTGTGCTAAGTCTTTATTGTTGTGGCTTAATTTGACATGATGGTCTCAGCCTCGAGCCTTATATTATTTCCTTGCAGTTGTTCTAACAGGACAGGAGCCTCAGTCAAGCATGTTTCTCCACAGATGTTATAATTCACATAGTAAGTATCAGAAAAACCCCACAATCTACTACTTATAGCAAGGACTGCAAATCCCCCATCACTTCTGCAGATAAAATTCACTCATGTGGATACAGACTATATAAAAGCCATGGGTTTGTCCTGACAGTTTCAGTCTGCTTTGCCCATACACCTGTGAAGACCTAGTGCAGTGTATGCCTTCCCAACCAAGATTTTCCCAGCATTATTTTTAGCATGTTTTTAGCAGTTGTGTTCCTTTTGGACTCTCTTTTCACTGCGGCCTTTGTAGAGACTCAACACTGCAACAATTACTCATACCAACCACATTGCTTCTTACTCTGTGCAGATGTGATTGGGCTATGTTTTTCCAAATGTGTGCAAATCCCTGGCATGTGTTTTATCTCTTCAGATTCAGTACAGTGAAGATAGATCCTGAACAATCTTAGCTCAGGCTGGGCAACGACCAATTTGTCTTAATTGGCGAGTGAAAACTCATGGCATTGCTTCTGTTCCCAGCATCAGGTTTCATTCAACAAAGTCAATGAGACACATCCATGTACTTAGAGTTAGTAAGTATGTTTTTGAATCGGGGTCTGGTTGTTTTTCAGAGCAAATATTGACATTTCTCCTCGAACTGGCTTTCCTTAGCACATTTGTGCCAATAAATGTCACTGCTCAAATGGTAAACAAATACACAAGGGTACAAACACAGCCAAAGCAAATTAATTCAAGCAGATACCCCCAGGCAACATTTTGCTCTGCCACCAGATGGCTGCAGGCAGTGACTGGGAGGGAGCACTCTGTGCAAGTTAATGGCAAGAAAATTCTAAATGCTGAGGAGCCAGGAGCACTGGGGATCTCTTCACAGCCACTCGACCACTGGCAAGACAAGAGACTTGACCTTTCCAGGGTTCAAGCACACAGAAAAGCTCAAATAAAATGAAGAACAGAGGGGACAGCTGTGGAGGGAACCAGTAAACCCTTTAGGTTTACCACCCACGATTAAATCTCTCCTGGAAATGGGAGAAAACAAGGGAAAATCCCAACATGCAAGTTGGGGGACTGAGCTGCTGCTGCATAAAATTAATTATCAAGGTATGGCCCATGAAATCCTTGTAGCCTGTCAAGGCTCTTGCAGTAGTAACCCAACAGGCAGTTTCCATTGTGGCCATCCTAGAAAACTAGAATGCTCAGTTTTGCTATGAAGGCCCCAGCAAAGCATCCTACTGATCAGGTGAATATCCATCAGAAAATCTTGGAGGCTCCCATTCAGAAAAGACTTTTTGTTTTGTTTTTCATTGGCCTACATTCCTTCATAATATTGCCATGTCCTGTTATATTCATCCCGGCAGTTGCCATACCGCAGAGTGGCTGGACAAGCCTGGTCTTCTATCACCCCCAGAGATGAAAAGGATGCTGGGCTGTGCTGCTTGGAGCTCTTTGCACAAGGAAGGGGAAACCTGAAGTGCAGAGGGAAAGCAGAGCAGCAGACTCAGCATCACACTTCTGAGCAAAAAATGCAACTTGATAGCCCAAAAATGTCATTGGCTGGAAGGCAGCCATTTACTTTTAAGAGTATTTAAAGTATGTTAACTACAGACCAAAAGAATACATTGTAAACATAACATAATAACTCATCTAACAGAGGAGAGAGGTTTTTTATTTACCTACCAGAGACATTTGATTATCAAGCAAAATTGGCTTATGAAAAGAAGAGCACTCCATCACCTTGCTGCCTCAAGTGCCAGCATACCACATATAACTTTAATGTGGTCTGTACCTGTTTAGAGGTCACTTAAAAGGTAACTGTTTCAAAAAATGTATTCATATAAATGTACTTTCTAATGCCTTTTGTGTGAAATGCTGAAGTTGAGTCTTGAATGCCTGTGCTCGTGAAAGATCATGTAGTATTTTTAGCAAGATTAAAAGGGGTAATCCTGGTCAAATTCCACTTCGAATACTTACACTTGGCCTACTTTAATTCTCCTGAAGTTTCAACTGTACATTGTGTTCTCTTTGGCTTTTTCTCTAATGTGTCAGCATTACCTAGATATTACTGCATTTCAGTAGCATGCTCAGTCATGGGGCTCTCCACCCTGCGCAGGTCTGCACTGCTCCTTTTCCCTCTTCTGACACAACTGCTGCATCCTTGTGGGCCATTTCACTGGGACCTGAACAAAACAGGCTTAGCCAGGCTTGATGTGCAACAAGGGAGCACATTTCACCTTTGGTTTTTTTTCAGTGTTAAGATACCCAGGAAAAAAAGTGCTATGTAAGTAGGAAGGATCCTTGCTGTTAATATCAACAGCAATATTTATATCTCTATCTATATTCCTTTTCACTTAACATTTTTGGTGATAAAGGGTCCTAATTAAAAATATAAACAGGTCTTTCGCTTTTTGTTTTATACTTATCTTCCACATGTGCTTGTAATAATCTGCCTTCTTGCCAACACCATCTTGTAAATGAGATCCATATCTCAAGGGTTTATCCTGGTTAAATAAACTGAATTCAATAAAACCCATCTTCAGATATTCCACATGTGAGAGTTATTACTACACTAACATGCTACTGTTGCTTCTGTTACCTAGTGTTACAGATGCATTAACTTCTCCCCTTTGCTTGAGTTATGCTCCACTGTATATCTAAGATAAGAAAATGGAGTGCCTGGAGTCTGTTCAGTGTTATCGTATAACAAACAGTGACTTTTTTATTGAAGGAGCTCCACGAGCAATGCACGTTTTATTGAAACTAATTCAGAGGGGAAAAAATATTTAAAGATAAAGGTTGAACTAAAACCAAAGTAAGTAATGATGTTATTTGCCCCCTTTCTCTGCCCTTCCCTCCTCTTTGCCCCCAGCTCATAAGCTTCGTGACAGTGTCGCACAGGGCTGCACAGCATTTCTTTGCAGTCAAAGCTCAAAGGTTACAGTGCAGTCTTATAGCTGCTCCCAGAAAAGTTAGCATCAGCATTTCCTGCCCCCTGAAATTCATTCATTTATCAACCTACTTTCTGTGAGCACCTCTGTGAAGCCTGCAAGCTGGATTGTGCTCAGCTGAAACCTCAGAGAAAACAAAGAGTTGTATTTGAGCTCCAATATGCTGCCCTTTTTTTTTTCACCCTTTATTTTTTCCTTTTTTAGTTTTTCTTTTTTCTGGATAACTTTTTGTAGCTGCCTAGCTTGAACTTCCTGCCTTGTTACTGCAAAATGATCTGATCTGCTGTGAGACACTGAGCCCTCGGTGTATTTTCCTGACAGCATTTCTTTCTCAAAAGCACCCCAGGCTATCCACTAATCCAAGCAAACTTATATATGAAAAAGTCACTGCATCCCCTCCAGAATCCTTCTGTTGTTGTTGGGAAAAGAGTGCAGTGGACAGCTGTGTGTTTTTCCAAAATTAGGGTACAGACCCCTCTTAGAGCAGGATCCCAGAAGAAGAGCACAAGTAAGAGATAAGAAAGAGTCACTCTTCCTGGTTTCCTATGGCCAAGCCTCCCTTCATGTCCCTTGCTATTTGTTTTTTTAATCTTTTTCCTGTTGCCTTCCCAGCAAGGAATCTGCTGCATTTCATCACAACCATCAGATGGAAATCTTCAGCTGAGTTTGCAGGGACATGGACTTAAGGCCCAACCCCGAGATACAGAGTGGTTTTGATTGGCAGCGAGAGCTTCATGTTCAGAATGATTCCAAAGGATGAGTTTGAAGTGCAGAACCAAGGCTCTCCCCAGATGGCCACAAGGCGATTCTTGGCCCATCAGAAAAATAATTAGAATGGCATTGCAAATAGTGAGGCTTCTTTTGCAACATTTATAGCAAGTGGAGGCCTCTCAGGAAAGATTTCCAGGAGGAGAGCCAAATTCAGAAATAAAAGCCAACAAAAGGAAGATTTACACCTCCCTCAAGAAGATAGCCAATAAGATTTCAAGGTGGATTTTGAGACTTTGGCTGCTGAACTACATTTCTCAGATTTTTCTCTTTGATTTTAATGAGGTGAACTAATGTGTCTGTTTGCTTAAAGGAATAACAATAATAACACACAGAAACAAACACCAAAGGAACATCTTTTTTGAGCATTAAGGCCGACTTTCAGCATTTCATCTCCAGCTACACTATCTTACTGGTTTTTTATTTGCCAAAGCACATCCTCGTGATAGGTTTAGGGATATTATGCTAGGAACTGTTTAAAGAGCAAAGAATAAAAGCTTTTTCACAGAAAATTCACAATGTCTGCTTCTGGCAGGGGAATAAGAAGGAAAAGGGAAAAAGGAAAAAGAATGAGAGAAACTAGAACTACTGCAACATTAAAGTCAAGTGTGTTTCTATAAATCATACCTGAGATGCAGATGAACATACTCTGTAGAAATAAAATTATTGCCATGCTCTCCTATTCTAGTTCTCTTAGAGGGTTTTTTCTTTCCTTGAGCTATTTCTTGCCTTTTTCTCCAAGAGAACTCCTTGTCCTTTTTTCACCCTCAGCTACCTTTTCTTTGCTTGTTGGCTAGAGGTGCCTCAGCTATACCTTATTTCATTCACTGGTCATAGGAGGAAGTGGAAGATTCAATGAATGAGTGAATAAGTCTGTTAATCAGGTAATCACCTTTTTTCCTTGTAGGATTCCTCCTTATCTTAAGTAAATACTAAACCTGATGTCAGGAAGAAAAGGTTTCACACCTCTGAAATACAAAAAAAAAAAATGGATATGACAATGTCTTTTTTCTTGAGACTTCATCTATTAAACATGGAATTACCTCAGGCCTCTGTTTCTTGCATTTGCAACCCTGGTAAATGAATATGACATGATCATAAAATGCTGACTAGTGCTTCTGCAAACAGAAAAGGCTTCATACATATAGGTCTTAAGTGATATTGTTTTGAAGCATTGTTTCAAGCCATATCTTTCTGGCAAAGCTTAGAAGTTTCTAAGTGGAACTATCACACTGGGAATTTTTATCCAGGCTCAACAACCTGTTGTTAGAGGAAGAGCTGAGACCTGAGATCTGTTCTGTGCCACAGCTATCCTCTCAGATGCTGTGCTGGGTTCTAGAGTAACTGGGTTTCAGAATAACAGGGTTTCAGATCAATGGCCAGGACTAAGAAAGAAAATGATCGGAAGACATTGTACTAAAAACCACTCTTTTTTTTTCAAAGCTGGTACTTGATAGATTGGTTAGATGTGATATCTCAGGATGGGAGGGGCAATGATCAGTCTGACTCTGTTTCCCCTTGCTCTGTTGCCAAGGCCTATTCAAGCTCTGGCTCCAGGACTCCCAGGGAGGTTTCTTTTCCAAGCTGAAAAGCCTTGCTCACACACTCATGGCATATGTGGAAACCCCTTCCACTCCTTCAGCTGCCTTCACCACCCTTGCTGGGACCTGCTTCTCTTTTGCTGCAAAGGTGGAGGGAGGATTCAACCTGCATGCTACTCTGTGCTCATGGAAACCATGGATCTGAACAGTGGTGGCACTATGACAGTCACTGTTTTGTGACTATCAAAAAGGTATTTTTGTATAATGTATATTATATTTTTCCTAATGCTCCTTAACATCTCATTTGCTTTTTTTGAGTGCTAGTGAGCACAGGGCTGGCTTTTTCATGCAGGTATTATAGCACCAAGATGTTGTTCACAAGTGCTAACAACCCGGTCCTTGATATTTTACATTTAATTTCCAGATAATTTTCTCCCATGTGCATCACCTGATGTTTATTTACATGGAGCTTCATCTACCATTTTACCATTTGGCCACGTAATCTTGTAAAACCCTCTGCAACTGTTCACAGCCAGCCATCATCTTGCTATCCTGAATAATCTAAAAATATTCCTGGTGTTATCTCACTACTAAGCTCTTTTACAGATCCCATATATATTTTGATCAAGGGTTTTATCACAGATCTTCTGGAACTCCACTGATAACAACCTGCCATGAAAATAGAGCCTGTTTTCTACTCTTTCATTCTATCTTCTAAGCAATTATTTATGCATACAAGGACTATCTATGCCATGTTTTTTCAGTTTCTCTAGGAGTGACTTCTGTGGTCTTGCAGAAGATTTTTAAGAATTCAATAGACTGAATCAATTGAATATCCCTACATGTTTGCTGAGTCCTTCAGCGAAATAACATTTCATAAATAAAATTTTAATAGAATTTCAATGATAGACCTCCCTTTACAAGCATCATGTTGACTTTTGTACAGTACAGCATATTTACAGGTGTTTATTAATTAATGGCCCTCATTATTGTGTCTACTACCTTGCCCAAGCATAGATGTCAGGATCACTGGCCTGTAGTTCCCCTGAAATTCCCTTGAGCAAAGTTCTTTTTTATGTAGCACAATTAAAAATTTGGTGTTAGTTTGCCAACCACCAGTCCTCAGCTACCAGGCTAGCTTTCAGTGTGCATTTAAACACAGTTCAGTTATTTCAGTTATTATAAATTCAGTTTTTTGATGCTCGGATTCCTCCACAGCCATTGGGTAAGTACCATCTGGTCCTGACAACTTGGCATTGTTCATTGTGCATATGGAGCCCATAACCTCTTCCACCAGCACTTCACTTAGAGACAGGTCCTCTGATGAGTCCCTCATAAATAAAAATCCCATTGTAGGAACCTCCCCAGATCTTTCTACACATTCTTTTTCAGATGAAGTCTTGCATTCCTGTTTTTAAATTATATAATGCACTTGTGCAACACTTTTAATGACAAAGGGTCCTAAATTTTGTTTAGAAGTTTGCAAAACCATCATTTCCATTGTGGCTGAAAAGAAAGAAGGGACATATAAGCAATTCCCAAAGTCATCTACCTACCAAAAGAGCTGCTGCTACAGTGAATCTAGATAGGAAAAAAAATTTGATATGTATAGTGATTTTATCTTAAAATATGTCATGAACCAAATACTGCCTGTGCTGTATGCAACCTGTGGGATCAGTCAGCCTAGTAAACAAGGTTTTGAAACTGACAAAATCATTGTGATTTAAAGGCTAGTATAAGTTTACTTATATACTTTTATTTGCTCAAATTACAACCCTCCATGGATGCGGACTGTGACAGCAACTA
The DNA here is from genome assembly GCA_013400435.1 of Pycnonotus jocosus. NCBI lineage: Eukaryota > Metazoa > Chordata > Aves > Passeriformes > Pycnonotidae > Pycnonotus > Pycnonotus jocosus. Next base: position 77,577 of record VWYP01010903.1, on the reverse strand, counting down.
AACTGATGCCCTTCCATTAAAATGAAAATCCTTCCCTAAAAAAATGAAAATCAAGAAAACCCTTCCCTCAAAGAAAAGGAAAAAATTTAAACACTAGGATTGTCAGCTTTACCAAATAAGTGTAGAAATGATCTTGTTTGGAGCAGACAGAAGCAAAGAAGGCAGTAAGTGTCAGAAAACTCATGGTCACTTACGCAGAAGTTTCTGAATTGCTCATGGCAAGACAGGATGTTAAGAGTGTGAATCATAAAAAAGATCTAACACAGCTTCTAAGCACAAAACTCTTGAAATGTTTTTCATTGTTAAAATACATGAAGTCACAGAAAACAACAGGATGCCTGCTAAGGAAGCAAGAAATTTATACCAAAATCTTACCATGCTCACTTCAGGAGGCGAATTGATTGTGAACAGTTTATTCTTTTGAGGAATATTTTCTGCTGAGTGGTTCATGAGCTTTTGTGCACATGCTGTAAGATTTGTGCACAAACAAATGGTGAAAATGAGATTATGTGATTTCCCAAGATTCACTCAGAGCTAAAATCACATCATTTTGTAGGACAAAAGCTTCTGTGTGTTGCCAACACCAAATGCTGCCAATCGTATTGCTTTTTAAAAATAATATAAAAATTAAACCTTTGATAAAGAGAACAGATTTTACTTTGTGGACAATGACTCTCTACCATTGTAATGTCAAATGTTTCAAATAGCTGTTGCTCACTGAACAGATAGGGGAAATAATCTGTTGTCTGCTGGACTGCTTTCAATGAGGCAGTGAGACTGCATTAAAATATCCCATACAAGCAGAAAACATGCTATGATCACAAAGGTCCTTGGCTTCCTATCACTGTTTGCACTGATAATGCCTATGATAACTCTGTGAGATACCTCTGTAGCTATCAAGTAATGAAAAATGAAAAGGATTATCGACTTGCAGAGAGCTGGTGAGCTTATGTGCTGCAAAATACAGTAATGTATCATTTAGATAAGTTACTATTTGGTCTGGAAAATTGTGAAACATAGTATTTCAACACTTTTCCTCTCCTGCCAAAAGAACTTCAGAATCACAGAAGACAGTTTATTTCAAACATATGGAAAAGATGAGGAATGTTCTCCCAGAGATAACCATCTTTATAACCTGTAGTTGAAAGGATCTTCTTTTCCAGCTATTGGACACTGCTTTTGTATATTAGGTGAGCATTTCCCACTTGCACTTTTAAATATTTGGAGGGAATGGAGAGATATTTAAGTGAGTGAATACTTCTTCCATGTCTCAGGCAAAACAGTCTTAATGCTTTTATGACAGGCTAAAAACTGGAACAATCTGGTCTGGGATGTGCTAAAGTTTATGGCATAGAACTAATGGGCAAACTGCAACAACTGATGGCAAATTACTTGTTCATAAATATAACCTTCATCTGATATCATAGCAAAGGAGGAAAAGCCTTGTTTAGCCTGGAGAAAAGGAGACTCAGAGGTGACCTTATCACTCTCTACAACTTCCTGAAAGGTGGTTGTAGCCAGGTGGGGTTGGTCTCTTTCTCCAGGCAGCAACTGACAGAACAAGAGGACACAGCCTCAAGCTGCACCAATGTTGGACTGGATGTTAGGAAAAAGTTTTTTACAGAAAGGGTGATAAAGTATTGGAATGGTCTGCCCGAGGTCGTGGTGATGTATTTAAAGAAAGACTGGATGTGGCACTTGGTGCCATGGTTTAGTGGAGGTGTTAGGGCAGGGGTTGGATTCAATGATCTTGGACGTCTCTTATGACATAGTGATTCTGTGATTCTGTGATTCCGTGAAAATGGAAAAGAATTTCATTCACAGTAGTACTTCAGCCTTAAAATGCCTGACTTTACTCTCCGCCTTCAAAGAATTGCTCTGTCTTGATCTAGACTTGATTCTTTGGAAATGGTGCTTATTTTTCAGGAAACGGCAGGCATTGATAAAGGGATAATACTTGACAAGAGGCTGGGTACTGACTATTTTTATGAGAAATACTTTGTACTGAGACATTCACAAGTATGTGTGCACATGCTCTAGAGAGTTGTGCATAAAGAAATGGCGAAATGTTCAAGTTTTACTTACCACTACTCAGTTTCTTAAAACTTACAGTTTATTATACTATTCCCACCTCAAATTCAACAGTGATAAGAAATTTTTTCTCTGTCAACAGACTAGGAGAGAGCCTGTTGAATATGTGCTTTTAGCCAAAATTTAAGGTAAAAATTAATTACAGTTGAATGGATAAAGAATTTTTCTGATTGATTTAGATTTTAACTAAGCTATATGGGACATTTAAAAACTATTTAACAGCATTTTAAATAAAGCATTACAGCTTTATGATGACCATGATGAATCATTGTGGGGTGCACTACCCCGGTGCTATTTGTCTCAGCTATAAATACAGGTAGAGCTACTTGGAGTTCCATGGAGACTGCAAAAAACATCCTGCAAAGGTGAATAAAGGCAGTTTTTCCACCTGGAGGTCAATAACACCGCAAGCTGACTGCCAGCAATACCCAACTGAGGTGTCGTAAAACTTAGCTGGCAACATTTGTGTGACCCGGTGCCAGAAATACACCTGGCACCAAGGTGCTCTGTGAAAGTGTCCCCAGGGGCCATGCCCACACAGCACAATGGCTCTAATGTCTTTGCAGCGAAACACCAAGTGTGAGGAGCAGGGCATGCATCCACAAAGGATCCAGCGGCATTGGCTAAGCAAGGAATGGCTCCGTGTGCTCCATCATGCCCAGACTGAACGTCTGTAAGGTCTGGCAATACACTGCCCCATGCCACAATATTGCAGTTTCTTTATGTTAACAAAGAGCTGCAGAATCCTACAGTGCTATAGAAATAATACACATTTTAACTTGCCAAGGACAAATCAAGTGTTTTAATTTTGCACTCTAACATAAGATAAGAAAATAAACATGAGCTGCTGGGGAGTTCAGTAAACTTGCTCATGAACTGGAGGGGTGGAGTGGAGCAGTATGTGAAAAACTTCCATTCAGTGGGAATTGGATAGAAAAGCAAATAAAAAGTTACACTGCAAATGAAAAATCCTGGAAACAATTCTGAAAATACACAGGTATTGCTGTGGAAACCAGGAATATGTTCTGACACACAAAATAGTATTTTTTCCAGAAAGCTCCAGCTATCAAACTACAATAATCCTGACTCCTACTTTCACTCCATCTTCAGGCTCCCCTAGCAATTTTTTTATATTAAGCCCAGTGCTAAGGAGAAATCTGGTTGACAATGATAGGTTTTAGAAAGAATTGCAGATTTTTATGCTCTTACGGGGTTGTGATGCAAGAGCAAAGGCTGGGTCACAACATATTAGAAAGACATTTATTGTGTTGGCAAGTTTTCCCTCTTTTTTTGGCAATTCGCAAGAGCTATAGAACTTTTCAAAAGAAACAAATTTTTCTTTTCAATCTTGGTTCTTCTCAATATTTCAAGAACTCAGAATCATCTGGGGAGCTCTTCAGCAATCATATCTACAACACCCACTTCTCTGGCTCTTGGGGCCATGAACTGCATCTCCAACAACTGAGCATGCCAGATTTGAGGGAGAGGGATACTTCAAATCATGGAACCATAAAACACCTTGGGTTGGGAAGGACTTTCAGATATTATCTAGTCCAACTCCTCTGCCATGGGCTGGGACCATCTTTCATTGGATACAGTTGCTCAAAACCCCATTCAACCTGACTTTGAATGGTAATGGGACATTGACAGCTTCTCTGGGAGACACATTCTGGTGTCTCACCACTCTCATCATAAAAATCTCATCCTTATATCCAGTCTAAACTTACCATCTTTCAGTTTAAAGCTGTTGCCCCTTGTCCTGTTACTAAGGGCTCTGATAACTAGTTTGTCCCTCCTTGTCTTTCTTACAAACCCCCTATAAGTACTGAAGGGCTGCTTTTAGGTCTCACCAAAGCCTTCTCTCCAGGTGAACAACCCAACTGTTTCAGCCTCTCTTCACAGGAGAGGAGCTCCCTCCCTCCAATCATCTTCATTGTCCTCCTCTAGATCCACTCAAAAATCCATGTCTTTCCTGTACTGTGGACCCTCGACCTGGATGCAGCACTCCAGTTGGAGTCTCACCAGAACAGAGCAGAGGGGCAGAATCACCTCCCTTGAGCTCTTGGCCACACTGCTTTTGTGCAGCCCAGGATGTGGTTGCCCTGCTGGGTTCTGAGTGCATATTGCTGGTTCATGTCCAGTGTTTCGTTCACCAGCACCCTCAGGGCTTCTCTCAAATCAATTTTCTAATGAAACAGTCAATCAATCAATCAATCAACCTTTAAATCAATGTATACTTGCTACTACCTAAATCCCTTTTTTTTCTCAGAATGAAGTTCCTGTGTAAGGCACCCAGCTGTGGCACTGTTACTAGCCTAAGAGTAGTTCCAATTTTGCTTGACTAGCAGCTACTAGTCAGAGCAAAGGTGCATCCCTCATTTTTTGAGGGGACATGGATCACAAGTAACTGTGTCATTCAGTGGACCCAGAGGACCATGATGTCAGCAGAACAGGAGGATCAGCATCAGCCCCTTTGACTTCCGTCATAGCACTTCTGAGATAAATTGCTGGGCTCTCAGGGGCAAACCTGGTGTTCTGATATCTGGTACAAGCAATGGTTAAACAACGAGTCTGTTTCACTGTGAGCAGGCCAAAAATGATGCATGGTTTGGATTGCTTCAGGACTGTTATGGTCATCAAACAAAACAGGCACACAGAGCCTCCATCTTCTTGCGCGTTTCAGGAACATGGTGGCATGATCAAAAGACCAAGACTTCCAGAAACAGGAAGCAGTGATCTGGTAACTAATAAATTCTGGGGGCAGCTAAAAGTGTGAGGATGTAAATTCCTCTGGAAGTGCCTTTTCATGACGCTGCAGGATCGTCTGATCCTATCTGTGGATGTCTGCAGTATGAGTGCTGTTCAGGAAGCAAGAGTGATCTTTAAAAGCCTCTTGTGAACATTCCTGTTGTATAGGGTGCAGAAGAAATGAGGATGTGAGCACAAAGGTTTTGTTTTCTCGGAACAACCATTCTGAGAAAAGCAACAGTGTCATTAATTGCGGTTCTTCATAAATTTGATTGTATTCTTGTGTGAACTTTTATTAGTTCTGATTCCAGGGGACGATGCATAACTAAATTTTTACTGGGCCAGATTGGTTTGCAATTTGAGAAACATATGCTCTAAAATACTTTCTCTAACCACACAAAAAAAGGGCAAAAGGAGAAAGGAGTTCATTGCTTGTCTTGCTTTTCAGATTTTCTATGCGTTTTTTAGCAGTCACCAGATAAATAAATGCATCTGAAGGATGCAGAAGTGCATCATTACAAAAGGCCATAATCACAGGGCTACCTGCCTTGGCCATTAGGTATAGATCACACTAATCATACAAATTTCTAATAACTAGAAAAAGACAGAGCAGATATTGTTCCTCAGTTTTTAATAGAATGGCACACATTCCCCCTAACACTAAACTGTGTTTTCACATTTCTTTCATCTGGTATGAGTCCCCACCTAAGACTCTCACAGAAGATGACTGATTTAAGGCAGCCCAAAAACATCCATAAGAGGTAGCTCTAGACTATCTAGCACAGGGACACTGATGTCCCGAATTAACTCTGTAACCCCGGTTCAAATGCTTGGTGGCACCACCAGGCATAACCAGGCAAAACTGAGGGAGATAAGCACAGCTGGCTGCATTTGCTGCTCAGTACATTCCTCAGGACCAGACTGGGTTTGGCTGAGAAAATGCAGGTCTGGCTTGAGCCTTTTGCAAAAGGCCGCACCAGAGCACCACAGTCCCCCTGAGTGATGTGCCAGACCAGTTACTTGTTCAGTACTGACTCAGAAAAAAAGTAGAAGTCACCTCCTGAGTAATCAACCCCACATCCTGAGGGATGTAATTGTATAAATCCTCTGAGATTTCCCAGGAGTGTTTTTTCTCACTGTTCAGGTGTGAGATGTCCCTACCTGAGGAATGGTGTATCTGGGCCTGGTGGCAGGTAGCCTGCAGGCAAGGGGGTGAAGAGTGGCAAAAGCACAAAGACTTGGACCCATCTTACACCAGCATCCAGAGGCTATGACAGCTTCTGCCTTCCCCATTTCCTCAGTGGGAGCTCAGTGGTGAATCAGGAGAGGCAGGTGGAGTGACTGAAATCTACAGATGGGATAGCACATGCTTGAAGGAGAACACAGAGTTTCTTTATGCTTCAGTAAGTCATGAGGTATCAGAGCTGGTATGCTCTGAAATTGGGATATTTAGCTGTGAGGGAGGTGAGACCCAGCATGACACTGGGGTAAGGAGGTCTGAGGAGACACAATTTGCTACAGGGGTGGTATGGCTATTGGCACCTTTCTCTTAGCTAGATTAGCTTCCTTGCCCTTCCTGGGGTTTAGGGGGGTGATTTTTTTCGGGTTTTTTGGGGGGTTTGGGGGGTTTGGTGGATTTTTTCGGTAGATAAAAAGAGTAGGTGTCACTGTCACTTTCAGGCCAAACCACTCCTTGAGCTAAGGAAAACAATAATAAAAGGGCATTTCATGTACCAAGGGGAGACCTCATTGTGGTTTTCAACATCCTGACGAGGGGAAGCAGAGGGACAGGTACTGATCTGTTCCCTTTCATGACCAGTGACAGAGCTGGAGGAAACGGCATGCAGCTGAGTCGGGGGGGTTTAGGCTGGATATTAGGAAAAGGTTCTTCACCCAGATGGTGGCTGAGCACTCAAAAAGCTCCACAGAGAAGTGGTCACATCACCAAAATTGACAGAGTTCAAGAAACATTTGGACAACATTCTGAGCACATAGTGAGATTTTGGGGGTGTCTTGTGCAGGGATAGCAGTTAGCCTCTATAATCCTGATGAGCCCCTTCCAGCTCAGCATAGTCTCTGATTCTATAATTCCATAATTCCAAAACAGATTCTTCATTTTTATCTTTCAGAATACTTTTTTTTTTTTTTTTTAGCTTTGTACGGAAAAACTATAATGGAAAAAACCTAAATAATAATAATTAAAGAAACATGCCATAAACAGTTTTAGCCTGGTCCAGCAGCATGAATTAAAGACCTTACATAAAAGAAAACAACCTCGGTTATTTAGAAAGAATAGAAAAGTTGAAATAGTCTCGTGAAAATCTTGAACTACACATTTGTTATATGGTCTATTTATTGGGAATTTTCGAGATTTTTTAGCTCCCAGGAGTCTCTACAGTTTCTGCAGTCAGAATGAAGCTCTATTTTAAGAAATAATTAACTATGAGACAACCGTAAAACCAGCATATTTCCTTGTTCAGTACACAAATAGAGTTATTCAATTCTCAAAACATAAGATGAATTTATTTTCCTGTGGACATTTTAGATGGTAGCATAATGATCATTATATATTTTAATTGCATAAATAAATACAAAAAAAATTTATCATTATGTTATCATCTAAAATGTCTTAAGACTGAAACCCTCTCAAAACTGCTGTTTTACTAATTCTCTGTGTTCTTTTCAGAGGAGAGGATGAACTGGCTATGTGAGAAACACTAGGCAGCAGAAAAAGATAAGAAAGATATCCAAGGAAAAGGAGACAGGAGGATATGCAAGCAATGTTACAGGTTTGGTGCCATCTGTACATTTTGTCATAGTTTCTCCCTCTGCAGAGCAATACCTGCCCTCACTGACCACAAGAGACATTACTCAGGAGGATTAGAGATGACGAGTACATGAGCAGTTCCCTCTCTCTCAGGGATGCTGCTCTGACAGCTCTCCCTCCCATTTCAGCCTCACTGCCAGCAGCATTTCCATGAGAAAACGCTAGTTTGGCTAACTGCATCAATTCCACCAGAAACACGGAGAGAAGCCACGGTGGGTGTCCAGCCCCTCCGGCATGCAGCCTGCCTGCCTCCCTGCAGTCCCACTGCCAGACCAGCTCCTTCACTCCAGTGCTTTTAAATTTCAGTTTCTCTGGAAATGCTGCGTTACTGAGTTAAAATTTTAAAAGGAATTTTTCTCCTGCATTATTATTTCTAACTGTTGCATTTGGGATGTTTAACTATTTAGAAGAGCAAGACCTGAGCTGGACAAAAAAGTATCAGTACCCACAGATACTTGGCAAACAATAAGGATTTCAATATTGTCACAGTGGTAAGACCAGTGATAATTCTTTAAATCACCACTTGACTGTTACTTGAAAACCACTGTATCACAGAATTTTTAGGCTGAAAAGATCTCTGAGATCATTGAGTCCAGAGGTAGACAACAAGGTGTACAACAAGCTGTATATTAAAAAAAGACATGCTGTTTATTGTAAGATAAATTAATCTATTCAGGTTTACTGTTTTGAGAATGTTTCAACTATCCTGTGATATGTAAATGATTTGCCTGTGAATCTGCTTCCAAATTACACTTACTAAATTGAAAATTGAGCTCCTTTCCCACTTACACTATGGATTCTTTTGTTTTTCTTTATTCTGTTGGCTGGTAGGTTACAGTCTCAAACAGCATCTCCCAACTGCCTCACTGAGACTAACTGAATTTATTATATAATCTCATCTCCCTTTCAAAAAAATTCAAGATCAGTCTCAAAGAGCAGTCCTCTGAACTTGGCAGACACTCGTGTGGGAAAGTCTTTAAACAAAAACAAAATTGTTTATGTGCTGGGAGAAGGAGCTCCACAAGAAGATAACGTGCCGTGAGCCAACACTGCCCTCAGCAGCGGAGCTGGGGTGGCTCCCACAGTGCAGTGTCGAGCTGCTGCAGCCCCTCCACCAGCTGCTCCCCTCCACAGCCAGCCCCTAGCTCCTGTTGGGCACACGGGGACTGCTTTTCCATCAGGGAAGAGGCAGAATGAGCAAAACAGGCTGCCAAGAATGCCTGAAGGGTGAAATGGTTTCACACAAAGTCACTTTGAATTTGTGGACTTGGGGGACTTTTATATAAGACTTAGGTTTTTCCTCAGAACTTATTTAAAATTTTAGCACCATTAGCTTCCCATGAGGTTTAATCACAAACCTTGGTCATTTTCTTACTTGCAATCTAATCCTAGTTCTGACAGGACACACAGTCAAAAGCCTATACTTAGGGTGCCGGTCCAAGAAGATTCCTCCAGTCAANGTTCTGACAGGACACACAGTCAAATTTTCTGGATGGAAAAAAGCCTATACTTAGGGTGCCGATCCAAGAAGATTCCTCCAGTCAGTTGCCACAAAAGTGGTGTTTAAGGACTTTCAAAATGTGTCTGTATGATCTACTATACTGAATTAGTTAGTCCTAGAGATTTAGATTATATTTCCCCAGTTATGCACATTATTACCTCTTCTGGAGAGAAAATTAAAGAAATGTGCCCTTGTAACATGGCTGAGAAAAGATGACCATGCCCTGTGCTAGCAGGTGAACCTTTTGTCTGAAACCACAATCACCAGGTACCTGCTGCTGAGCTGTGGCACAGACCACCAACACAGGAACCATGCACACACCTGGTCAGTGAGGTAATCAGAAGGGCTGCCCCAGGTAGTTTTGCTTACTTGAAACAGAGGAATAGGGTTGGCAGGCAGTGAGGGATTTGCTAGACACATCAGGACTATTTTTGCCTCCTGCATGCAGGTGTCAAAAGGCACTGCAGTTTCAGGGCTATGAAGTACCTGTATACCTGTATACCTGTACCTCCTTTACCTGTAACCTCAGGTATACAGATGCCACAGCAGTTGCTGCTGTGACTGCAGAGTACAGGTATCCTCTGTACCAAAGTTAGGTTTCATAGCTGGTTAACCGCAGTAGAGGCATTACTTCTGAATGATGTGATGTTAAGAGTTTTACATGAGGAAGAATTCAAAGAATCTAAGCCTAAATGGTCTAAACATTCAAAATTTTCATCCCAAGGGACAACAGCTGAATGTATTCCGAAGAAGCCCTATCTTCTTTGATTAGATTTTGCTCCAGTCTTGACTGGTTTTCAGTCACGAGAGAAGCTGATCTCCTCAGAATGCTGTGCCACCTTGAAGCATGGGTTTGTCTGACAAAGGATCTGCATCTGGCTGGTCCTTCAAGGCTCTGGCACTCAATGACCCCATGAACATTTCAGTGAGAAAATATGGAACGTCATTGTGAGCAAAATACAGGTGCCCCTCAAATCTAGCTATCCATTAACACATTTGTCATGGAGCTTTATAAGGAATCCAATTCAACTGCAGAGGCAGTTCCCTAAATACGAATCGAATCTACCAGAAACAAAAGTGGAGCTGATAAGCAGTGGAAGGTATGAGAAAAGAGAAAGCACTTGCCTGGAAAACATAAAAACAGTGTCCAAGAAACTCCATTTTATCTGTTGTCCAAACAACCATAAGTTCAGATGTTCTGAATATGACACAGAGGAGTGACACAGCCAGGCTGCCTTGACAGAAACTTAAAATACCTAGTTTTCCAAGCCTCTCACAATCATCACTGGTCACAAATTGCCCCTGCAGGAGTGCTCCAGAGCCATAATCTCACAAGAAGCCAACACCTATATGTGCTGAGATCCATTGGACAGCATCACATCACCTCTGCAAGGAAGGAGATATCTTAATTAATGAATAAAGTTGATTCATGAGACTGCCACAGAAAAAAGGCCCAGAGACACCTTGTGTATTCAGTTGACTAATGTACAGAACCTGGAAACTGAGGGATTGGATGGAAATCACAGAGCACCTTGAAGTCACTGGTTTTGTGGGGAGCTGTGCCAAAGGTTGTGGCTTTATGGAGCCTTTGTCCCCAGGTGCTGCCTTACCCCGTGATGCATGTTTGGTTTGCGCTCAAGGCAGAATAAAAGGGAGCCTAGTTTCCCACTAGATATCCTTGCTTACCTCTCCTTGGCTGCTAAACACCCTGACCTGTGGGTTTCACTGCAGTCACACTCCCCACACACCTCAGAGCCATGGGACAAGCATGGCTGGGACCATGGGCCGCGCCAAGTATAGGAGGAGAAGAAAAGTTCCTTTCCTGTGGAGTGAGGGGAAACCCAGCAAAGGGATTACGAGGGTGTGAGTCACCGTGTGACTCTGGGGACAAGGCGGCCTCTTGTTCCGGGGCTGGGGCAAAGTCACAGCCTGTTATTACTGTTAGTCACAACCCCAGCTACACAAAGTCCAGCAGAAACCACACTTGCAAATGCCTCAACCTGAAATGTAAAATAAACACTAGGAAAATAGCTGCTACTTGCTTTCTCTACACATACTCTTAAGGGCCAGATCTGCTTCCACTGAAATCAAGTCCAGTTTTGCAATCAGCAGCAGGGGCAGTGAGATCCAGCCCTTTATTTGGAAAGACGTTAATAATCAAATTGCAGTTTTAATTTGTCACCAAGGCAGGGGTGTGATAGGACATTTTGGTTGCTGCTATAAGTAGCTCTGAGAATTTTCAGGGGCTGTTGTAGGTGCTAAAGATTTTGTGGAATCCTGGCATGGCAAGGAAGGGATTCTGTGACTCTGGCATTTGTCCTTGCTACAGAGAGGTGAAGAAATCACTCTGGTCCCCTTCTGAACACCAAGGAGAGGCATAACAGGGTCTGTGAAGCTGCAGGAGGAGTGGGCACAGAAAAACAGGAAGGTTGAAAGCTATAGGTCAGCTTCATTCGGTGATCTTATCAATATTTTCAGTGACTCATCTCTGACTTTTTCCCTTCAGAAATTTTTATGATGTATTCACTTCCTTCATTACCATATAAAGAGGGGGAATTTCAGCAGAAAAGGTGGAAAAGTGCTAAGTTAAGGCAGTTAGAAAAACATAAATGTTTTTAGCTTTAGCAAACTGCTGGGTCAAATCCTCCCACACTCATGGACTTTCCCAATGTCATGGACTTCATCTCATGGTGGTATATGCTGGATTGTGTTGGCAGAATGGATGACACTGGCTCTAGATGGTCACTTCCCAAGAATTGTGTTTCTGTGATAAGCACACTTCAGCTGCACCACGTCATCCACTGTGTATCCAGCATAGTTCTAACTGCTGTGGTGTCACAGCTAGAGCATTTTGATTGTTACTGGACCCCACCTGAGAAGCAGGGCCAGAGGAAGAGATGAGAGGGAGAAAGGGACTGCTACATTTCCAGGTTTCAACTCAATAGGTGCTTAGGACAAACTCTGGGAGGCATCCAGAGCTGGAAGCGCAGAGTCACTCCTGAGAACATCTCAGACACAGCCTGTATGTCTTTTAGCACGTTGCACACATTGAAAGTGAAGACTGGTCAGCTTTGTGATTGACTCCAGAAAGAGTCAACGTAAGTTTAGCCAGACTTATGAGCTCTAATTCAGCCCTGGCTTTGCCAGATACAACCTGCCGTTTGCACAATCTCTTAGGTATTTCTGCACTCTGCTCCAAGAGGGTGTATTAGCTAATGTGCAACTCAAAGTATGTTTGCAGCACTGCAGCCACAAGGATAAATTTTGCTGGAGCCAGGGCATACTTAGGTGTTGCCACACAGAGTTCAGTAAAGCTTTGGACTGGATCCTGGAACACTGTGCTTGAGCACATGAGTACAGATGGACCCACTTGCACAGTGCCAGCTAAGTGTCAGGGCCTTTGCAGCACAGTTAATCCACAACCTGGATAAGCTGCTCGTGAATAATTGAGAATTCATTGTACACCCACCTAGCACCTCTCTTTTATGGCAGGATAAACACTTCTTCATAAAAGTACTTGTAAAAGTGAATTCTACCATTATGAACACTCACATTTTATATATGTTTCCTTGATGTTTGGGGTTTTTTTTAATTGTAACATGAATCATGCTTTTACTGCAGTTGAAGGTACAAACTCCAAACACTGTAGGAGCAGAGGCATTTCATCTGAAGAGCTCAGCTTGAAGTGCAGGGCACACCCAGGCAAGTAAGCAGCAGGATGCAAATCACAGCTTTTCAAAATCTAATCACAGGAAAGTGAGTCCAGTTAATTGAAGGCTTAATTTTCTGCCTTTGGGCACCGTCCTTCAGCTCTCACATGTTATTTAGCTGTCAGATATCTTGTTGGGACCTGGACAGTTGTATAGGATGATGTACAGTTCTGTGTCTGTCTACTGAGAAACAATCTACTGCATATAAAAACATAAAATTAATAGCCTCAGAGGTGAAGGCTTTCCTCCTTTGTCCATCTAATAGCTTTGAACTAAATTAATTGTTGGAAATGTCCCAGTGCTCTGGAAAATAAAGCTAAAAAGCAGTTTGAAATCTTTGGTAGAGTCAGTGGAGTCTGAGCCTGCAGCCCGTGTTTCTGTGGTCCAGCACTTCCAGAGTCTTGACTCCTGACTTGTCTCCTTAGCTGCATCCATAGCACCCATGGCACTGGCCATGCAAAGTTTAAAAAGTTACCCAAGTTATTTTCCAAGTTACTTTTCCAGAAAAAATGAGGGGATTCAGCCCAGAATGACCAGGTGACAAAATCTCTCTAGGCACCAGGCACAGCAACACTGTCACAGCCCCTCTTGCCCTCCGTCTCAAAGCTGTGAAACTCCTGTAATATCCATAAGGACCAGGAATTTCCAGCTGCAATGCTGACATTGGATGGGCCACTCTGGTGAGCATTTTGTGACAGCCTTTGTAGTCTGTAACAACCTGACTGAGGATTATTTGCTGATAGCTCAAATACACACCCTTCACAGATTAAAAAAGGGCCCTACGGATCCTGGCTTGTGGATTTAACTGGGAACAAAACATCAGTTACAGGACCATGTCATAAAAACAAAGTTAAAGAAAAATTTCAATGAAGTCATGAAAATATCCATGGTTGTATCCCTTGATATAACTGTGATGGGGGCTAAGAATGGAAAGGGAGGAGCAAGAGGTGGTCTTAGTCAGTTAACATCATTTAAGTGGTTATCCTCAGTCTCTGCAATTTTCTGCTTCAACTTTTCTTAATGTAAAGATTTGCTCATGTGCCCATTGCTTCTTACAGTAAAGATGAGGTAAGGAGAGAAGATGTAAACCAATTTTTCTTGAGTACAAATTGTTACAGAAAGCTCTGAAAGAGACCCACAGTGGTGACAGCTGAGGGCATGCCACCTGCTTTCCGCAGCATGGTGGTTCTAACTCCTTCTGTTTACCCTCACCACTGTTCCCATCCCCACTGAAAAAATAAAATAAATGCCTTTGTTATTTACAGTCTGCACTGAGGGCAGGCACCAAGGTTGATTGCAGGTTCATGGTTGCCAGCCAGCCTCCCTGCTCCAGCAGGTGCCAGGCACCCTGAGTTCCTCCCATCACGCCCTGCTCGGCAGGGCAGTGAGTAAGCTGATGGATTCGGCTTCTTTCGTCTGAGAGGCAACTGCCTCCCTCCCTCCCTCCCTCCACAAGGAACATCCCACGTATAATAAAGGTTTATAGTCAACCAGAGCAAGACTTCAAACTCATTCCTTCCAGATTCATTCATGACAAGGGTGGGGATGCTAGACCGCTCAGCAATGTTTAACTCAACAAATACTAAAATCTCCAGAGCAATGGCCCCTTATCACCCCTGCTTTCTTTAGATACAGAATCAAAGACCTAGCAGGCATGTTCTGCCAGCTTATGGTTGCCAGAACTGAAAGAGAAGCAAGCTCTTAGGTGACAAACAGAGTTTTTAATCAAAATACAATAATACAAAGTAGAGCTACTGCAAGATTCTGGAGGGGATGTCTAACCTTAAGATGGAAAGCAAGGCAGCATTTTCCCAAAAAGTTGATTTTTAATTAGTTATATAAAATATAGTACTTTATCTATGAAGATAGCCTCACATCCTACTCCACAAGGTGAGGATGTTTACAAGGTCATGTTAAGGAGAGTGTTGTCAATACATCAGACTCAAGCACCTACAGTGTGCACATCTGAACCATTAAGCCCAAACAGTAAGAACCATTATTGCTTATTTCTGGCTATGAGTAAAAAGGAGTATTTAATTTCCTCAAACAAAACAGAAAGTAAGACTATCTTACCACATATGAGCAAGATCAAGGGCTCTCCATTGCAGAGGACCACTTCCCATGTCCTCCAAAGAGGACTTGCATCCCTTAATGTCAGTGCAAATAGCCAAACAGACCCTTGCACTATCCTGCTTCATACACCTGACATAGCTTCAAATCAAATTTCATCAAGAATGACTTTGGAGATAGCAAGCAGAAGCAGAACAGGTTAGAGAGCAGAGAAACTTGTTAGTGTCAGGAGGTCTGCATGGAGAAGGATCACGCAGAACTGAAATAAAACTTTACATAAATATTTTCAGAATTTCCTGCTTTTGACTACTCACAGAAATACTAGAGAGCAACAAGTCGCATGGCTCTCTCCAGTAAGAATTCTCCAGGATTTTGTAAGCTAGGAAGTATCACTAGGTGAACAGGGATTTAAACAATCTACATTAAGGGAAATTCAGGTGGGGAGGAAGAGAGATCACCTGGTATCATTTTATATGTTTCAACTGGAAAACTGATTCACAGCTTCTGAAAATAAATTTTCAGAGATATTGTTGACAATTTGGGGTTTTGAACCCAGAAATAACTGGTTTCAGTGTCTTCCCTTTTCTGAAATTGGTCTTCCTTTTCTCCTAAAACACTCATGTGTATTTGATACCACAAAATCATGAACCATGAACAGTATAATGGTTTGGGCTAGCACACTGCAAAGCCCCAGCACATTTGCCATCTCAACACTTACTAATTTTGAAAATTAGACATAACTGAGAAATACCAATTTAAGTTTATGAATAATTCTGAATTTTTGGTCTTCTGGAATGGAATACAAGCTCTTGAACATACATCAAGAGACAACTGTCTGTCAAAACCACCAAAAGTTAGGGCAACTGGACTGGGATGAAGGATAGAACTATATTCCAAAAACCTTAACTGCACCAGGTTTCTTGAAGTCTTTACCCTGTTTCTGCCAGCACCTAGAGAGGGTCTTAAGGAAAATGTGAGCTGTACATACTCCTGATAAGAGTAAGAAAGAAAAGTTACTGTAATGGACACAAGTTTGCAAAGCATATCAGGCTACCTGAATCAAGACTTTATTTCAACAGGAAAGGGTAGAGAAGGGTATCATTAGAAAATTAACTTAGTTCCAATAGGAATCTCTTTGACACAAAAACCCAAGCATACCAAGTTTCATGGTGAACTTGTGAAATGAGAGAATATCTCTGAACACCTTCAAAACAATTGCAAAACTCCAAAACAATTCCTTTTATGTAAGCTGGACTTGCATCAAACTCTTCAGTGTGTTCATGAGTGGCCATATAGGAAGAAGTCAGGTGGGAATGAAAGATTTGCTGACAGATTTGGGGAACTTTGTACTAGGAGCAGTAGGATGTGGTATCAGGCCTCTTAAACAACAAAAGTCCTCCATATGGGCTTGCAAGATGAAAGACTGTTTTAGGTACTCCTATTTATGTACTTTCAATTGTTTTTAACTTTACAGTGCCTTTAAAATCAGAGTTTACAAATACTGAAAAGAAAAAAAAAAAGATTATTTCTTTTGAAATTGGCAGCTGTGCAAGTAGGAGGAAATACTACCCACCCCACCTTGCTTCGTACCTGGCTCTGGGAAGATCCTGGCTCATTCCAAAGGAAAGAGTCAGTGAGTTTGGTATTACTCTGTGAGCTAAGTCTAGGAGAGCAGCAGTTCCCGGCATGGATCTCTGAAGCAAGAAACACAGCTGCATTACTTTTTCCAAGAAGGCCCAGAGTTTGTTAATTTTCTCTTGCAGAGCATCAGGAAACCATTCCTGCCAAAACTAATCAGCAGCTATCACCCAATGTTGAAGGATACCTTTAGACTCCTCTGGACTTGGCACCCTCCAGACTGGTTTGTCAGACTCCATAAATTTAAAAGAAATTTTTAAAAAAGAAAGGGAAAATAAAATAATACCCTGCTGAACTTTTCTGTTTTGCTGTTCTTGTAACATATATGAAACAGATCTGACAGGAGAGTTTCCTTCAGCTCATATCTCAACAGTAAGTAAGGGTATGGGCTTTTTTCTTTCTTTTTTTTCAAGAACTTTTACTAAAAATAACTCCTTTAAGACTATGAAAGGAGATTTCCACGTAAGTTCAAATGTGCCTGCGTTCATTCAGAAGGTTGATCTGGATTTAATATGCACAGCCCTGTCAATACCGTGTTAAGCCCTCTGGCACCAGAGGGTCCAGGCAGCCTCTCTGCATTGTATCCCAACCCCAAGCATCAAGAGGGATGTAATCCATCACATCAGCTCTTGAAGCAAAACTGCTGCAATTATATGCTCTCAATATGGGCCCATTAACCTATCAAAAAGCATTTGAGAAGGAGTGTAATGTTGTCAGCTATTGTTCACGGAGGAGGAGTGAAGATAATTCTTATCTCGCAAATAGATTCATGCAAAACCAATTGCAGTTTGTGTTGCTCTAATTGATTTAACCCGTTTTCTAGTCTATGAAAATTCCAGGGTCGAGGGCTCACACACACACAAAGGGTAATGCTATTTCCCAAGAGTGGATTAGAGGGACAGCCTGTGCCTGGCCCACTCCAGGAGTGCAGAATTTAGTAAGCCACAAAGAGCCAAGCATGTCCCCAAGGAAAGCAGGAAACACCAAAGGAGATAAAAAAGGTGGCAAAGGCAGTGCTGTTCATAACAGACAGCAATGGATGTGGTAGTGTTAACATTCACATCTCATTTCCATGCATCAGCAGCAGTTATAGGTAAGCTGCACCCACAGAACTTTTTATTTCCACGAAGTGAGGCTGGAGAGTTCAATAGCCTCCAATAACCTAGTCATCCCCTTTGCAAACAGGATGGCTCCCTGGCACTCAAAGCAGTTCTCTGTTGGGAAATAATTGCTACAAGTAAGAATAATAGTTTGCGAAGCTTCACTGAAACAAAGAGAAAGGGCTCCAAATCAGGTGAGCCTGGATACAAAATGTTCAGAAAACTTCCTGTCCTGTTTACAAAATGGGAAGTATGCCCTGTAAGCCTTCACTTTGGTGGAGATCTAGAAGAGGAGATCATTGTGATGGTGACAGTCCTTGTGCTCCTTGAGTAATCAAGGGAGAAAGCATCCATATATCTTAAATCTCTGTCATGATGAGATACAGATCCTTAGAAGAAAAGCCCTCCTTAGTCAGGGACAATAGTTCTCCTAAATTAGTCATCAAATAAGTGTCTGCAGTTGAGCAATGTGCATACCTGTTATCTGTACCTTCCCAGGTAATCCAGGGCTCTCTGAAGTTTTGCCAAGGCTGGCTCCAAACTGATCAAAGCACTGATGGGCCTGGGTCACCCTTTCCCAAAAGGCACAGGAAAAGAGCTGCCCTGCCCAAAGCCAAGGGATGCAGTGATTTCCACACTCCCTACAAAACAGAGACCTTGTGAGAGCTCAGTTCCTCACCAACAACACCCTCAGCAGCTTTAGGACCTTCATCAGCTCTGTGTCCCACAGAGAAAACACAAGCTCCACTGGCTCGTGTTGGATAACTCAGAGGACCATCTTGTGAATGGATGTGACAAATTCAGGTCTCTCTGTCCCTCTTTTCCTTGGCACACCATACTGCACAAGCTCTTCCCAGGGGACAACCTAGCCTCTGCCATGACTGCCAGAGGAGAGTGCATGATGACACAAGCCTATATTCTCAAAAATAAGGTCCTGTCCCTCCTTGTGACTCCTCCCACCAAATCTCCTGGTGACCTTTCTCATTGCTGAAAATAATAATCACTGGATTCATTCTGTTCTGATGACTTATATACCTCACAGAGGATGCTGCTCCAAAAATAAGAGGACAGATTCTTCTTTGAATATTTGCAGTCTTGCAATCCATTTCCTTAGTTTAAACAGTGGAGCAGTGAAACTGTTAATCTTGTACTTTACTCCAAACCACGTTGTAGTGACCACTGCTGGAGGATTCCTGCGCTGCTGGATGGCAGGTCAGACCTACCAAGGCAAGCCTTGTTGCCTTTCTCCTGTCACTACATCCTTCCTTGCCCATGGAGGACTGTATTTTACTCTGTTTGTTCATTTGTTTGTTTGTTTTTAATTCTGGCAAAAGAAAAAAAAATTGCCATTCCTAAGATATTTCCATTTGCTACAAAAAAGGACTAGAAATGCACACATTTGGAAAATGAAAGCTTGGAATCTCTTTAAACTCACAGTTCCCTCAGATGAGTGGGGCCGGTGGATGCAGACTGCATGGAGCCTAAAGGCCAGCTCTGTACAAAAGGGCAGAGGCAGTTCCTGTATGTGCTCCATAACAGCATGACACATAGCAGGGATTTTGGACGAAGGGACGTCATTTTTATGTGAAATTGTTCCTTAGCTGTATATTTCTTTGTCCTCTGCCCATGGGAATAATGCTATCAAGGCCAAGAATTAAAGACTCCTTTAAATTTCTCCATGAAAATAGGTTTGTTGTTAGTCTTTCTTCCCGACTGGAGAAGCTGACAGGTTGAGGCAATACTAAAAGCTTCATGGCAATCAAGAAGGGTACCTGAAATCTGAACATTTTTAAACACACACAAATACACACTTTATTGAGAGCTACCCTTTCCAAAATAGGGTGGCATGTGGGGGGTGTTCAGATAAAATTACTTCAGTAATTCCTCCCTGTCCTATAAACTGAATTGATAAGATTTAAGCTAACATTTCATCTTGACATTACTAATACATGTGTGTGAGCATTCAGTTTACACTTTCAATGCAGCTTGTCAGATTACATCTGTATGCCTGCTACCGAATAACAAGGGCACTATTGATTTTTCATTATTTTCAAGTATTTGTTTTCTTCAGTTGAGCACATTCTATTTATTTTGGCATGGCTAACAGAGAAACCAAAGCAACTTAACCTCTTCTTAGAAAGATTTAAGACTTGACAGGCATCAGAGCTTCAACAAACTCTTTGTTCCCATAGCGGTCTGTAACAAAGAATTGTCCTGCTAATTATTTTATTCACTGTTTTTTCACTTCATTTTATAACTGAATCTGCAGTGCTGAGTGCAGGCAGGGGTGATCTGCAGGTTATGGAGCAACGCTTTTCTTCAGAAAGACTTGAAATGTACTGGCAATGTGTTTTGTGATCTTGTGGCTCAGTTCTGAGCCTCGGTCAGGTACCCACGAGGCATCCTCCATCTCAAGTATCATCCTGCTTTCTACTGCAAAAGCATCTACAGTGAAGAGTAAAAGCAGACTATAAAATTATTTATACTGAGTAGGAGTTTAGCAATGAGTGTTGCCAGGTGGTTTAAGGAAAAAAAAAAAAAAAAAAAAAAAAAAATCCAAACCTGTTTGGTTTTTTCTGATAAAACCCTTGATTTGACAATTAAATATTCTTCCAGCAGCAAGTACCATCAGGTGATGAGGTTGCTTCTCAGCTGGATGAAAGTGGACAGGCTCTGTCCGTGTCAACTCATTTGGGGCTTGCATTGCCCAGGGGCACCAGGCACCACTCAAAGGCTGCAGCAGCTGGGTGCCCTCTGTCCTGCTCCACCGAACATTTTAATAGCAATAGTGCCCATCCCATGCATGTCGTATGTTCAGAACTAAGCATAAACTGAGAACACTACAAACACACGTCTATTTGAAAACACATTTCCAAGCACATGTACGTTTCAAAAGTCTTAACCATGCCTTTTTCTCCCTCCTCGAGGGGGATGTGCAGTGGTGTGCTCCTATACTGGCACCTAGTGGGGAGTGCTCGGGACATGGGCAGATGGGCAGGGCAGGCTGTGCCGACAAACTCACCAACCCCGCCGAATACCTGGGACGCATTTTTAAAATCCTGGTTCTTCCAAAGCGTGTCTGGATTGGCACATTTTTAGCAGGTTTGCAGCTCGCTGCTGCTTTTGCAGCCTTCCTTCTCTGTCCAGCAGCTATGCCAGACTCTTTCCTGAAAGCCTTCACCATGCCAAGCCATCTGCTCCCAGACAGTCCTCTGGGACTGTACCCTGTTTCATCCAAGCTGGCATCCCCACCTATGACCCTCTCCTCCTGTTTTTGCTGGATCTCCTCGTAGTAGCCAATACACTTCTCCTCCTCTGGGTCCCCCTGCCTTGACCCGGGCCTAACAGGTCTCTCAGGAAAGCAGGCAACCATTGGTGTTGCTTCCTGCCTCGTAGCTTGTGCTCCCTCTCTGGCCTCAGAGGAAAGGGCTGCCTCTTACCCGGCAAAGGACTTCCTCCATCAGTTCCCATCACCCTCAGGAATCTTGTGTCCCACAATTGTCCCATTTTAGCTGAAACAGCAAAAGTCTCAACCTACCACCTCTCCCAAGGTCCACCGTGCGTCGTTAGAGCATCTGAAAGGAAACACTGCAAAGACATGACGTTCTGCCAAAAGATATTTATCTTCTTCTTCTTCTTACCACCTTTACAAAAAGGACAACTCTCCTGAGGAGTCTCCAGAGTTGGTCTCAAATATGCCAACCCAAACTGGACCTCCTGAGTATCCCAGTAATATCAACATAATTGTATTTGTTCTATAGTCCCCCTGGTTTATACCACAGCAGTGAAGGCAAATATTTTCGAGCACTTAGGGCAGTAAGAGCATTTTCAAGCTCAGCTTCTTCCAGCAAGGAACTGGACAACAGGGCATCGAGGTGAATTGCAGTCCTACAGGTGAGCTGGTCACCAGACAGATGTGCTTCTCATGCACTGCACTATTTCACTTCTAAATTCAGTGAGGAGCAACAGAAACACCTGCTGATTCCCTAGGGTTATTTCTTGTCCCACTAAGGATTTCCTAAACCTCTCTTACTTGAGCTACAAGTCTGATCAGAGGGTGGTGTCTTTCTTTTCATCTACCAATTTTCCATTGTGGAAGAAGTCTTTGCTTCTATCTTTGAGTAATCTTATTGTTGATTATGTTGTTAGGCAGCCCTCCATACCACATGGCCCTTAGCCATGATTTACTGCCTGTTTCTAGCTCCACCGTGATTCAGCTGAGTTTTCCATTGAGCAGTTGATGTGAATGCTAAACCTATTCAAGGCTAGCAGCATTTCTGTGATTCATTCAACTTGAGGAAACACTGGAAATTTATTAGGATGTCTTCACAGTGCCGGAAATTGCTGTGGGACTCTGTCAGTAACAAAGGAACAGGAATTGTGAGGAATGGCTCACAATTTTATTGCACTTTCTCATCTGCATTAGGTAATGTGGCCTTTGTCTCTTTTTTTGGTTTTTAAGTCAAACTCTGTCATGGGCTGAGGCTCTGTGAGACTTCCTGATCCTGCAATTTTATCATAAGTTGCACTGTTACTTGGTGCTTTCTGTAATGCTCCAGCTACTGGAGTCACTTGATTTTTCTACCTGAGAACCTGGGCTTCACGAAGAAGCCAAAACAAAACTCCATCGCTTACAATGGTGAAGTGCAATGAAAAAAACGTTAACTAAAGCTACCCTCAAGCCAGATGGCAAAGGAAAGCTAGATCTCATATTTAAGTTTCAGGACACTTTTACTCTACTGATTTTGGCTTATGATTTTTGAATCTCTGAGTGCTGTTGGTTATGTTATCTGGAAAAAAAAGGAAGAAGGAAAAGAAGCCATTTACAGTTCTTTGTCCCTCTGTTTGCAATAGCCTCAAGCCATTTTAGCACACCAGCTGAAATCGGGCAGTGGTCAGCAAGTGTGGCCTATTTTTTTCCCTTCAGGCTCAATTCTCCAACCTACAGAGGCAGGTGTCTGCAGGGTCAGCTACTCTGCCCTCTCAGCAATGTGTCACACTGGACTTCCCTCCCCTGATGGCTGCCAGAGCAGCCACAGACAAGTGGCAACAAGGCTTGGGATTAAGGTAGAATTTTTTTTCATAGTTTGAAAAAGAAGAGCCTGGCTTCTGCAGATGGCTGCACCCAAGCCACAGAGCACTGGGGAACTGTTCCATGTGTGCTTTTGCGCTTATCTCTCCCCGACAGCGCTGTGCTGGGTGTCAGTCACAGCGGCGCCAAAGGCCGCCTGGCTGCTGACACCCAGGGAGGGACAGATGTGGGGAGCTGTGAGCACTGGCCATGCTGCAGGAGACAAGGCACAGCAGGAGGGCTCACACTCTGCCCTTGCTGAAGCCCCAGGTCTGCTCTAACAAACGCCCAAACTGGGAAGATATCCTTGCATTTAGCCAGCCAAGGAGAAGGGGGTCCCATCAGCACCTTTCCCTTCCTCACTGTCAGTGGAGCTGGGGCACGCCGGGGTGTTCTGCCAAGGCCACACAGTGAAGAGGCAGGCTGTGCTTTCCCTGCACGTGTAGGGCCAGTGCAGCATCCCACCTCCCATCAATTTCTTCCCTGCACTGTGTGGTTTAGTTAAGCACCACACACAGCAAGAGAGGAGAACATGATGCAGCCTTAGCAGCCATGGCAGGGAACTACATCATTTACACCACTGAGTCAACCAGGTGCTCAGGAGAAAGGTACACACCACGGTCAGTTCTGGGACGGCCATCCTTTCTAGAGACTGGTCTCTTTCCAAAGTACTCATAGCAGTGATATCAGGGCCAGTTGTGCTTTTATTAAAGCAAAAAATCTTCTAGAGCAGTGCATAGTAGCCCACAGCCTTGGCTTAAAACACCTTCCGTAATTTAACACAAGATGAAACAAATTGGTGTTACATATAAAGGGAAGGAGCAGCAAAGATAAGAGGATGGCACCTTGGATACTTGGATCTTGAGCTTCAGGGCTATGAATCCTTCAGGCTAGGATTTTCAAACAGCCTTAGGTAGTTTGACTTACAAAGGGATGGACTGAAAAGAAAAGGCATAACCCCATTTTCCCCTTAGTATTTTACAATATCCATAACCTTTTGAACTCTCTCCTCACATTCATGACTACTCACTCCAACAAGGAGTAATGTTACGTGCTGCGAAAAGAAGCCTGCTTGTTTTTAAGACATGTGGTTGTGTTTCAAAATAGCATAAAATCTCCTTAGATGCTAATAGAGCGAGGCCACAGTCAAATAAAAGTCTGATGGATTGGAACTCAAAGGGAAAACCGGCCTTTAGGGATATCAAACAATGTTCACACAGCACTCAGTTATGAAGACTTCATTATGTACCAATTTAAGTTTATACATACCAAATGTCCTTGAGTCAGCAAAACAAGAGGGACTGCCTCATCCCAGTGGATCTTTTTTCCACCCATATGATGGATTTTTTAAATAAAGGATCATCAATAACCATGACAGGGTTCCCTAAGAGGATGGACATCCCAGCATGCCATGAAGTTGTCTCTCCCGAGAAGAATTTCCACAGGCTTGAGGGAAATCATAAACTATTTAGAAGGAATGAGATTCACAAAGCTCTCCCAGCCAGCTGCATCACTGCTTGTGAGCAGGTCCTGGAGGACAGCTAAAGACACCAGAACCCATCAAGAAAAGTCAACAGCCAAGAACCCTGCCCAGTTGTGAACAGATGGGAAAGAGAGGAGGAATCAGAAGACAAAAGAGAAGAGTGGGGAAGTTAAAATCTCGTCATGCTCTCTGAAGACTGGCTTTGGGAATATACACTATGTATTGCTTACAATATAACAATACTTGCATCTAAAGTTTACAGAGGCAGTCACCAAATAAATTGAAGGAAATTTTTAGAAAAGGACAAACTTGCAGCCCTGAGGAGCCTTTGCTGGGGAGCTGCACCAGCTGAGGGTCGTTAACATCTTTTACAGATACTGCTGTGCTGCATTAGATATTGCACCACACTATCAGCAGTGGTACATGCCAAAGTTTGTCCAAGGCCTTGACGAGGAGGTACGACAAAACAACTGATTTTTTTTTAAAGCTAGGACTAGCTTTAAAGACTGATCAGTTTGCTGAATACTCCAGAATTGTTTTGTTCCAGAACAAGAATCTGGCAGTGGCAACCCTCTCCCCACCATTCAGACACTTACCTCACCCCTTGGATTAGAGATGTGCCCACCTCTGTCTACAGCTGATCCCTCCACTCACATAAGCAGCAACAGTTTGCTGATAAGATAATCAAACCAAACGGTTTGTATTAGATGGCAGCTTAGTCCATCTTTTAAAGAAAGCCATTCAGTTAGGCACAAAAGTAGCATCCAAATGAGCAGCCTGTTTTTAAAGAACTACTAAGCACCAGGTATATGCCCTGTATAGTTCCAGCATACACATAAATATAAATATAAATGAAAATATAAATGTAAATATAAATGTAAATATAAATATACACCATCTATATCCTGTTTAATTTCAGGGAAGCTATAGCAGGTCACTCCTCACTTTTGTAAAACAGGTCCTTGGGTACCTAAGAATATATTTGGGAAACTGACTTCAGGCTCTTTTTTTTCCCTCTTTTTTTTCTCTCTGCTTTTTTTTTTCTCCTTTTTTTTATTAATCTTGGCCATAAATTCTATCATGAATGAGTCAAAACCCCATCTGCTCTAAATTTACACTTGATTTCATGCACAAATAGGGTTCACACATGTAAGTCCTGTCATTTGTGTGTTCCCAGAGGCAGTGCATAAATTACCTATGCACAAAACAAGAGGTCGGTCAGCTTTACCTCATGTGCTGCTGAGTAAGTGCACATCAAAGGGCATATTGTGCTCCTGGAATGAGAATGAGGAGTCCTGACATGGGTCTCCAACTCCACAGAGAAATGCTGCTTTCCTTGGGCACAAAGAAAGCCCCTAAAACTTTTTAAAAAACTCTGCCAGAACTATTCAGCCAGTGGACAGTTTAGAAGGAGCCAGGGTTTGGGTTAGCACTAACAACTAAACAGTAGATCTCACAAAGATGGTTGAAACCTGGTTTTGGTCTTAGAACAGGCAGTAGTTAGAAATAATGTCCATTTTATAACAGAGGTGTGAGAAGCTTAATGTGAAGTTAAAATGCTTCTATGTGATCAGTATGAGAGGAGGTAAGACACATTCAAAACCTGTTAGATGGAGACTATCAAAACTGCAAAAATCACAGGGTGAATGCAGATCAGACAATGTGAAGTTTTGCAGAATGCTCGTGCAAAAAGTGTTATCTAAAAAAGGGTGTTCAGCAGCACAGGGAGTGTTATGTCTCTCCTTCAGTGCCTTTTCTAGGTGAATTTTTGTTGAAAGACAAGTTCTTTGAAAAATTTGGCATCTCACTTTGGCTGCTTTATGGTCTGGTCATAATCTGTACAAAAAGCAGTATCTTAGTGAGAATTGAGGAAGGAAAAACACTGATCCTGAGTGGATCTTTCCCAGATAAATAAATTTAAAACACAGTAAAACACAATGACTACCACAGCTTGTAAATTAAGGGAGTAACTGGTGCATAGTGAGGCACTGATGTGTAGCCTGGAGGAGGAACAACTTCATCGAAACTACAAACAATTCATTTTAAAAAACACTTTGAAGAAAAAAAATAGTCTCCAGACCAGCTTGTGAATAAAGCACACCAAAAGGCAACTCTGATACTCCATTTGAAGCATAAAAATGGAACTGTCCCCTAAGTCTGGCAAAAATTCAATTCCTTTTTCTTAGAAATATAGCTGTTTTGACATCTCAAGCTAACTGCTCTAGTGCTGCTTGGACAATACTCAGCACCAAAAATTACAGTGCCCTTCACAGGCATCAGAAATTGTTTGAATGGAGCTCACACCAGGCTCTGCCCCAAGCCCTGTGGAACTGGCAAAGGCCATCAGCCTACACCACACTTCTGCTGCCCAAACTGAACAATCCTGAACAAGAGGAAGCATCTCCAAAGTGAGACATCCCAGCTTGTCAGAGCCACCTGGCTGTCTCCAAGTGGAGATACCCTGTGAGGTGCACCACATGTCATCTGGCCATGTGGCCCATGGAAAGAGGGAACAAGTTTTCTTTGTCTTAATTTCATCCACCTTTCCATCCCCAAGGCCGAAGATATCACCTTTAAGCCAACCTAGCAGGATCCCTTTGGTGACCCTAAGACAATGGGAGTCACAGCTTCAGCAAATATGCAAGCAACAGAGCTACAGATTCACCAGACTAAAGCAGAGGAAAAAAGAGTCCAACATCTCTTCCTCCAAACTGGCCACAGCCATTTGTGTTAAAGCAACAGCGAGATTCCCAAAGTGGCCATGAGAGACTAGGCATGGCCCTAAAGGCCTCCAAGAAGATTTCAGTTTCTGGATGTCTTTTCTGGAAGTAGTTTTTTGTTTCCCTGATTCACAAATGTTCCTTTCTTCCAAAATCCTGAGAGACTTTATTTTCCTTTTTCCCCACTTTTCCACAAGGATAACATTTGCAGTTTCCTGTTACGTTTTATGTTTGTTACTTCTAAAAGATATAGCAAAACTGTCTTCAAGTCTTACCCAAGATCTGGACAAAGTTTCAACTGCTTTAAAAAACAAGGCTTTGGCCCAAACTTACTTCACATTAAGAGTCAGACTGGTGATTATTTAACATTAAGTATCTTGCTTCCTTTATGAGCAGGATTTTGTGAGACCTGCTTTAACAACCACATGGTTACAAACATGAAAGTCCATACAGGCAAAGAGGTTTTACAGAGGCAAGTGTATGTCCAGGTAGGTTTTTTTAGATGTTCAAGAGATACACAGATGTAACATATACATGTGCAGGATGCAGGAAGGTACAATCAAAATTTACATCTCAGTCTTACTCAGAAATGACAATCAGTGAGTAATAGGCGGAACTTGGCAAGACATCTTCTAGAGTTCAAGTAAGGAAGACTTTTGACAAAGAATGCGCCAGTAAAACCATGTCTTAAGACTTTTTTTTTTCTCTACTTTTTCAGTCAAAATACCAATAGCAAATCATTTTTTAATCACTTCCCTGACTTTGTAATACACTGTTAGCTTACACTGTGTGCTACGAGATCCGTGTACAAAAATGATTGATTCCTCAATCATTAAGAAAACATGCAGTACCAGCATTAGCTTGTAACTCTTCAAATCTTGGCAGAGCTTGCATTCAACCTCTCAGCTTCCACTCAACTTTCTTGTCTTGTTTTTAAGTTTGTTACATTTAAGCACAACTAAAGGAATTGGCTCTCCCTCCTCCCCTCCTCAGAACCAGACTTTTGCATCAATCAGTCTCACTGACACCTTCACCACTGGGCTTCATATATTTCTGTGCTGTGATTGCAGATAAGTTCTTTAAAATAAAAACTTTTTAAAATCCAAGTTTAACAGCATCTGAAGGTTAAATACTGTGCAAAGCGAAAGAAGACTGTGACAGGAGAGCACTCAATCACCATATAGCTTCTCATCCCAATGAAAGCATCCTTTGAGAGTCTGCCTAGGTGTTGTCTAGTTTATATGATACAGTGCAGTGCCCATCAGCACTTGTGTTTGGAAGTTTGCTGCTTAGAAATCACCAGCAGGCTCATTACTCATAAATCAGAAGAAGGCTTTCAACCAGGCCTGGGAATCTGGAGACACTGCATGAAGAGGGAGCTCTGTCTGCTCCACGGGTTTCAGACTGCTTGGCTTCCTACCCTGGTGCATTCAATCAAGTAAATTGCACAATCCTGCTGCTTGGCTCTATTTAATGTAACGTTTCCTGAAATGTCATTTGTGAGCAGTACAAGTTATGGTTGTTGGAAGGGGTGGGGGGTGTCCACAGTTTATCAATATAAAACAAGGTATCTAAGGGAGAAGGGAAGACAGGAAGGTATTCTTACCATTGGATAGATTGAAAAGTGCCTATGTAATTAACATGTGGGGTTTTGTTCTTGCTACACCAGGTGGGAAGGATCTCCCTGCAGCTAGACAGGTTCCCACTGATTATAGTAGTCATGGGGTATCCTGTTGGCTGCAGTCTGATTTTGCAAATCTTGACCTTAGAATTTGCATCTAAGTGTTCTTCCTTGTTGATATTTAAATAAGTCTCACCTGAACTGAAAAAATAACCAAGAGAATACTTGGAGTAATAATTCTTGTCCCCAGAGGCTCTGGAGATGCCTCATCCCATCTCTTTTGACAGGACACAGATTGAACAAAATAGACTGCTTGAAGTCTGTCTTTCAATGTGATCTCCAAAACAGGAATTTCTGCAGATGGACAAGATAGCATTAGTAATAATCCCCTCACAGGATCAGGACTCCTTACTCCAAAACCATATTTCCAAAGAGAAAGGTCAATGCAAATGAGTACTGGTCCATTTTGGATATGTATGTGTAGAGACCAAAGATACAGTCTCTAAGCTGATCAGTACACAAGCCAATTTAATATGTGTCCTCTGTATTTCAACCACCCCAGAGGTTCCAAAAAACTGCTGAGGCCAATGGGAGTTTTCCAGTGACATCAATGTACTTGGCAGCAGGGCATTCACCTAAAAACCCAAAGGTAAGAAGCTTTCTTGTTCTTCTTTTATCTGCTGAGAGAGACAAGGTCCATTCTAGTGCTAGTGTAAACAGAGATGTATGTAGTTGAGGAGCATCAGCAACTTAAAGTAAGAAATAACTGGCTTCCACCTGGGATGATTATTATATGACATTCACTAGTGATGTCTCCAACCTTTCTTACCATGGAAATGCTGAAAATGCAAAAATTAGTAAGATGGGTAATAGCATATTCCACAGGGAGAACAAGCACTACTATTAATTCAAATCCATCAGCTGTGTTAAGAAAGGAAAAGGTGGTTCATCCCAGCTCTTCTCTACTTCATTAAAAAGAAGCTGCCTTTCAGTCATCAGGAATGTTGTGTCACTGAAATAGAAACTGCTAGCTGGATTACCAAAAAGACCTGCCAATTAATCAATTAAGCTCCATACAACCAAAAATAATAGCACTTTAAAGTCCTTTGGCCTGTATCTGTTGAGAACAGACCTCTCTCTGCCCTAGTAACTATGGAGAACTAGAACCTCAAGGAAAAAGAATACAATATATTGAGTGATATCTGTGCATTTTGGAAAGTTCACTGGCTGTTCTTTATGTTGTTTACGTGTATCTGCCTTTCAGTCTGCATTTCTATAAGACCCTCCTGTAGAATTAGATTCACTAATCTGCATTAACAGTTGCTGTTAGCAGCCAGTATTGAGGCAAACATGTTTCTGCTTTTGAATAGCACAAAAAAACCCCCCAGTAAAATCACAGAAATTACTAGTAATCAGTAAAAATGAAAAATAATTGGGTACCACAGTATTCTTCTGTTTCTGTATTTCCAGCCGTACAGGTTTTCTGTAGGTAGTGGGAATGTGCTGTCTTCTTCTTACTATTTCCCATCATCATAGCATCACCACAGAATCTGTAAGCATGAAAGAGACAATCTGTGTGTTGTATGCCCCACTGATAAGGTGAAGAAGTGTTCTCAGAAGATGACAAAAGTAATGCTGGGAATTTGCTCAACTGCAGTACCTCTAGACTTATTTTAAGTCTATGTGGCCAGTACTCTACCATGCTTCAAAAGGGTTCTGCTAAAAAAGCAGGGGTATTAGTAAATATTTTTCTGTAAATTTTGCAGAACTGGGACTGCAACTTCATATTTGTTTATGTAAAACTAAATGCTTCGACTATGACTCAGTTTCTGAGAATCGTTAGTGAAACAACTGACAGAAATCAAATGTTATTTTAGTGACAGTAATTCTAGAAGAATAAAAAGAGGCTGTGCTGGTTTGGGCTGGGATAGAGTCAATTTTTTTCATGTAGTTGGTACGGGACAATGGTTTGGATTTGTGCTGAAAACAGTGTTGATAACACAGGGATGTTTTAGGTACTGCTGAGCAGCACTTGCACAGCATCAAGGCCTTTTTTGCTCCTTACACCACCCTACCAGTGAGCAGGCTGGGGGTGCACAAGGTGTTTAGAGGGGGCACAGGTGGGACAGCTGAGTCCAACTAACCAAAGGGACATCCCATACCATATGTCATCGTGGTCAGCATACAGAGCTTGGAGAAGAAGAAGGAAGGGGAGACATTCTGGAGTGATAGTGTTTGTGTTCCCAAGTCACCATTAAACATGATGAAACCTAGTTTTCCCAAGGATAGCTGAACACCTGCCTGCCCATGAGAAGTGGTGAATGAAATCCTTGTTTCTTTGCCTGGACACGGCTTTTGCTTTACTTATTAGACTGTCTTTATCTCAAGCCACAAGATTTGTCACTTTTACCCTTCCCATGCTCTTCTCCATCCCACTGTGAGGGGAGTGAGCACAGGATTTGGTTGCTGGCTGGGATTAAACAATGACAAAGGCAAAGATTTGTCTTGTTCCTTGGGTAATTTTTCAGTGTATCAGTCTCTTTTGGTAGGTTTTTATTTACTGTCTTATGTGACTTCTTTGCTACTGAAACTTCCTTTGAATCCGTACTTGGGGGAGAATAAACATCACTCCCTACAGAAAATTAATCTATATGTAGGAGATTTATTCAAACAATGAATTCCACAGTGTTTGCCTCTGTTACTATTGCTGATAGTTCTTAAAGATATTACATGGATCAAAAAAGTTGTCTGCTCTGCACCGGATTTTAAAAATTTTCTTACTGGAAAAAGTTAAACAATTTGGATGCCAGGTGAAGGAAATGATTGCTATCCATGTTCAAAGGTTTGTCTGAACAAGAATTGTCTTCAGTGCACTAAAGAGAAACAATGCCAGGGTAAAATAGAGTAAATCTTGCTTAGTCAGTGACTTCTGGTATGGTTTATAGCAAAATAGAGTGTATGCTGCCTTCAGCTTGCTTTAGAAGCACAGTCCTGGTCAAGTCTGGGCTGGAGTTCTCTTGAATGTGTTCTGAATGTGTTCTTGAATGTGTGCTCTTTGGACCTAAGTGATGTTTTACTTGAGTTTCATCCCTTTGATTAATAGAGTGTGTTTATACCCCTTTCCTCTTGTTTGTGGATGGAAACAGTTCCACTGAACAACATGGGGAAATGTTTTCATCAGGGACTAATACTATAGAAAATAAAATGGGTGTATGAGAGAGAGCATGTGAGTGGGAAAAAAACTCTTCCCTTTATTTCCTGTCAAGCTGATGGTGAGACTGGAGAAGACCCAATTCCTCTGGAGAGTTTATTTAAACTGTGATACAAAAGATATTCTGAAAAGACAGAGAGACCTCTGACATCACTCAGCTGTTTTATTGACTGTGGTAAAAAATTTGCTCTTGGTTTGAATACTCAGACCAAAAGGCAGCTTGAAGGAAGAATCTGAGCTTGAGGCCATGTTAGGACTAGGGGAAGGATTTGGGATAAGGAGAGCTGCAGTTGACATGAAATTCAGTGCTGCCTGGTGGTTAAAACTGCTGTCTCATGAAACAATTTGCAGTATGGACACTGTGGAACTGAGATTCTCAGTCGGGGACCGCTTTGCAGATATATCCTTGATCACACTGAACTTCACACACATCTCAAGGAGGGGCAGAAGTACAATTTTACCCACAGAAGGTGCAAGAGAAATACAAAGCCAAAAGGAAGTTTATCTATGAGTTTGTGGATTGTCCTGCTGTGAGTGAGGAGTGAGTTTTTATTGACTCTCTATCCTCATATGGACTTACAGGTACTTCTTCACTAGCCAGTAAAGAAGATCCACAGCTCTCATCTAGCCTGGGCTTTCAGTCAGACTCTCTTTGCTCCTGACACATCCCATTTCAGGAAAACCTGGCCTTGTCCACATGTCCTCTGATGGGAATGGTCTTGTCCCACATCCCTGAATGAGGCCTGCATATTATCTGCACAAACATCATGGCCAAAACCTCACAGGGACTGTGGTACTAGCTGAACACTACAGGCAGGGATGTGCCAGTGCTGAATTCCTGCCTGAACCCTGTTCTCTTTACTAACATAGGTGCAACATAACAGATGCCATGCAGGATGACTGATGTACAGTATGCATGAGGAAAGGGGTCCAAAATAAGTAGTTCAGCCTAATTTGAAAGAGAAGTTTTTATGCTCTGTACACTGTCCCTTTCACATTCATCTCCAGTATGTTGACCAGCAGGTTAGAGATGACTTACAGAGTTTATCAGTTCGCAGAAGCTTCATAACAAGGAGGAGAGCAAAGAGGAACAATGCTAAGTCAGGGTTCACACTGAGATGAGACTATGACTTCAGCCTTGTTTGGAGCCAGAAGGTCTTCTCAGCAAAAACATCTTACACTTGTCCTACTATTTAGGCTCAAATTCCAGCCTTCAGTCAACAAGTGCAATCATTTCTGGATGAAACTAGAAGAAACTATGCTTACTTAATCCCAGTTCTCATGCAAATATGTATTTGTCTCTGGTGTGCACATGATTGCAGGCAGGTTTTATGTTGTCTTGCTGCAATATGAAAGTTCTGTTGTGCAAGTGGAAACTCCTAAGGTGGTGACCACCTGAAACACCCTGATATGGAAAACCTTGAGGTGATTGTTTCCAGCAGCAAATTAACAAGGTTAAAATAATTGCAGTACAGTCTCAAAGAATGTCAGGATTAAGTTTACAGTCACAAGATATGGAAAAGTGACTAAAAATGTTATTTCCAGCTGGGAATCTGTTACTATTTTAAACAGATTTTTTTTCTGATAGCAGCCTGGAGTGAAGAAGTCATCCACAGGAAGGACTATATGATAGCCATTTCTTTCCTTCAGGATTTAGAAAGTTGTGACTCTGCATGAAAGGCAACAATAAATTTGAATATTTCTTGAATTTGGTTTTAGGTGAGATTTTATTAACTCTTGCAGCTGGTTGGTAGAGTTTCTGATAATAAATAGATACACCACTGAACTACTTTGTCTGTCCTGAGCAAACACTGTCAGCAGGTGGAAAACTGCACTAGCGAGGGGTAGAGGGAATCTGGAAAACAGCTCTGTGTCCTTGAGATGGCACTTGGGGACCTCAGAGCAATGGAAAGTTTCTTTTTGTTCCCCAGGCTGGACTATTTTCAGACAATGAGGTTTATACACTCTACACATCCATTATTGGTGGGCAAGGCAGCACAACATGTACTGCTGACAGATTCCTGCTCTCCTAGTGGGATGGACAAGGAGGTGAGGAAAGATGTGTTTAAAAGTACAGGTATTTATTAGCATATTAACAACTGTTTTGCATCATTACAGCAACCAGCAAAGTCAGCTGATGAAGTGCTAATGAAATCAGAGTTGAATAATTTGAAGCTTTTTCCTGCCATGTGATGCCATGGGATTGCAGCATATAGTGTATCATTTTTGAAAGAAACCCACAGAATTAATTAGCTAGAAGAATATTTGGCATCTACTCAGCAAGGACATGTGGGAAACTCAGTAATTTGCGAGTGGGCAACCTAGTCTCCCTAGTCCTGGCATGGTCTAAATCCCATAACTAAAGGAGAGCAATTTGTATTGAGCACTACTGGAAATCGAGGTTATTCTTTGATGAGCAGTACACTATGAGTGTGACATTGCTGGATTCACACACAGTGGGAAAAAGAGTTTCAAACCCTTCACTTTTGTGTTCTCTCCATCCTTTCTGCAGCGTTTTGCAATCTTTCAATGATCTCTTACATACAGGCTTGTTCAGAACACCTTATTTCACAAAATCTTTTTCATCAAGGAGAGAGGAGGGTCGGATAAGGGGAACTAGAAGCAAGTCATCCTGGACACAGACTGTAAGACATCTGCCTCCATTTTCACCAGGAGGCAAGAGGAAATACCAGGGAAAAGGAGCTAAAGGTTATGGAATGGCACATTTTTTGTGTAGTTTACCAGAAGTATATGAAAACAGCTGTAGAGAGAATGGATAAATTATGTTTTAACTTTGGATTGAACTCAGATTTTTGAACAACAAAAAAAATCTACCTACCCTATTTATAGCCAGTTCTGTCACAATATTGTATGCTATTGCAAATTTATTAGCTGGCAATGTTTTCTAATAAGTCAATGTGCAAGCCATCCTTGTAATAAAGATGCTATAATGAAAAAGATTTTTGATTTGAGTTCCTTGATCTTTTTTTTCCTTGAGACTGTTTATCTTCTGTCCTATTAGGAAATGTCTAAGTTTATGTGCCCATATGCTGAAAGAGTGAAATACCAGCATGCCAGTGGAAAGTTTTTGTTCATGTGGACAATGTTTCAGTGCTGGTGGCCTCTGCAGAAGATAGGGTCATATTTTTTTGACATACAATTGCTCAGCTGCCACCAGAGCATGAAACAATAATGAATTATTATATATTATGTATGGCAAAACAGCTTTTAGCCAGACACTAACTTAGTCACATGAAATTTAGCTTAGAAGCAGTTTAGCATTCATTCTTTTGCCAGTAACATTTAAGAGAAAATAAAATGTTACTAAAAAGCATTGTAATTGTAAATAAACTTGCAAATTTATACACAAGCAAATCTCGGTACTCTCTTTTGTCACTATGAGTTAAAAGATTAAATAAACATAATTACATGGAGAAAGAAATCACCTTGCCCCTCAATGCAAATATTTAAAGAATGTAAGATCATGAACAGGATTATCAGTGAGTTTAACTTTTAGTTTGAAGTATTTTGAGAAGTCTTGGAAATTGTATTACAAGAAAGAGCTTAGGAAAATGCTCATATTTGAATCCAAAGTCAAATTTGAATTCAAGTATTTTCACAGCTATGAGTTGTCATTCATTTCTAATAATACTATCTTCTTTTCTTCTCCTTTTCTGAATGCCACAAAAAAAATAGTATTAAATTTGAACATGCCACTGGCAAACTAGGGATATTAACTATCAAATAAAATTCATGGTTAAAAAGTCATGTTTTCTTTTGTATTTTTTGCACCATTTCTACCAGCCTAACTTACATAATTAGCAGATATTGATTGCATCCAGAGTTTCACTACTGAATGTGGACCATTCATTGTTGGAAAACTACCTATTAAGCAGTCAGGTTCATGAAAAAGTTCAATAAATAATTTCAAATTTCCTGGAAGGGAGATGTCAATCTTAACAAACAGGTTTTCTCAAATTGCTTGCTCACACATATGGGGGGTTTCAGACAATGACAACTGAGCACTGTGCTTTCCCTATCACATTTCTTATTTCTTTTATTTTGCTTTGATTATCAAGACAACAGAGTTCTCAATTGCAAAAGATACAATGGCTGATGGAGCGCAGCAGGACACAGTTTTGTCATACAAGATGTAAAAAACACCAAACTTCTCACAGAAGGATCTTGACTTCAGTTCCTTCATGGACACTTCATGGAAGAAGAATTCACTCCACATCTTTGTAAAAATATCAATATGTTCATTTTTATTCATTTCTTGCAGTCTGGTAATTCAATAAAATTCTATTTGTACACAGAATTGGATGTAATTAGCCAGAAATCTGTATCAAAGAAAGGTGAGTAACTGTAAAGTGCAATAAATTTCAAAGTAATGATTACATGCATTAAACCCAGATCTTGACCTGGGAGCAGAGCTCCACTGATGACAGTAATTGTTTCAGATTTAAAAGAAGATCAGAACCAGACCTGGGCTGATTTAATTCTTCAGGGTGCTATTCAGTCCTAAAGTGGGTAACTGTGAGCAAGAGAGTAGACAAAGGGGGCCAAGTCAGCTCCTTCTGAAAGTGGTAATAATAAATGTTTTCAATTGCAATGGTGAAAGGGTTAATGTTTCCCTGCTCATGTACTATCAATAATTTTATTCCCTTGTTTTCATTCCTTTCTAATGTTTTTGTTCATTTTCAGATTCCATTTTTAATATTTTAAATTCAGTTTTAATATTCTCCATAGGAATTTAAAAACAATCTTCTCTTTAAAACTTAATTGTAGCATTTTTTATGCCATAAAAATACATTTTACATTTTCAGAGCCAATTTTGTGAAGTAATTGCATAATAAATGAATAATAAGAACAACCAGACCCTTATTAACTTTTTAGTCATTCAAGTGACCTACAATTTTAGAAAGAACAATAACTTTTCCAATAATACTCCAGAATAGTGATTATAATTATAGCGCACCAAAAGAAATGTATAAAATTATGCTGTCTTTCTTGGATGGTAGGATGGAAATTCATAATTATTTACATTTTCCCCAAGCAGCATAAATCACCAGCGTTTCTTTCCCAGAAGGAACTGTGCCCCCTCCCTCTGTAAGGAACACGAACATCCATCTAAACTTTAATAAGAGTGATCCCTCACCAGCGCTGCCAATCAGTCCCCCTGCAATGAACCCCCTTCTCCTGAGCAAGTGGATGAGGCACTCTGGGTGCCTACCCTGGGGTCAGCCTGGGACAGAGCTGCTCAATCCAAACCCTCTACCCATTTCTGCTGTTGAAATAAGGCCCCATAAAAGCTCAGGAGATGCCACCAGCTCAGCTTTCAGCAGTGCCTTAGCAGCACTGCTGTACCAAGCTCAAAGGGCAGCCTTCACACAGTTTCCCTGGTGCCAGCTCAGGATGAGAGGAGATGCCCAAAGTGATGTAGAGCCTCCTCGACCACTTTCTTCTAACAGAGATCCCCCATGCAGAGGCTTGGCCTGAGCCAGGGTGCCTCAGAGAGCTGAGGGATGCTGGGCTCTTGGACCCCAGGGGAACTCAGGCAGCCGATACTGCAGAACACCCGCGCTCCTTCCCAAGCGCAGATGTTAGCAGAGTAGTCCCACACCCTTGGGACCTCCCACACCAATTAGTACAGTTTATCATGGTTTAGTCCTGGCTGGGGTCAGGAGAGCCTCACCTGGAGCAGAACAGAGCAGCCCTGCCTGGCAGAGGCTGTGCCACCTCATGCACTTGCAGAATGGCCACAAGTGATACCGGAGCACATACTGCTGTGTGGCTAAGTCCAGCCCTGAACACTGTACAAAGAACCACTTTGGCACCTCACACCACTTCACAGCTTATTCAGACCTGTCAATCCATCATCTCAGTCACATAATGCTCTCTCCCTAATTAAAAATATCCAGGTGAAATCTGGAGAGCAAGAGACTTGAGCAGCACTGTGGAACCCCCAAATTATTTGTAACACCTTACAACCAAACATAAGAGGGTACTCTGACAAAGTGTTGCCTAAACTTTTCCTGTCACCTAATCAACTGGAAATCTCCCAGTACAAAATATCTTCTGTCTGAGTAAGAGCTGTTTTTCAGTCCTCTCAAGCAGTCCACGAGGACTGGACTTCAGCCTGGTTTCTCATCCCAGTTCTCATCCCTCATGTTGCCAGTGCAGTTCAGTTAGCTTTAAATACATGCTAACCCTTAATCACGCCAGCAGAGCCTTTGAAGTCACAGAGGACTTAATTTTAAACACTTCTCTCCCACAGTTCTAAAATAGCCACTGATACAATAAGCGATGAATGACCACGGCGTTTCTCAAGCAGCACTGAGTACAGGGGTCGTGTCTCAGGCAACACAAACTTTGGAGAAGTTTGTTTTCAATGGGAGAAAGAGCACTGGCAAGAGCACTGCCCTGATTGCACAGAGCAGGACTTTGTTTTTTAAGACCCAGTAAATATACAATTCATCTTTCTTTGAAAAACAAAACAAAAAAAAGCAGCAGTCATCCATGGGCTTTCCTTTTCATACTTAGGTATAGTAGGTTGAAAAGAGACAAAAAAGGACAGGTGACAACAATCTCAGCCCAGGACTATTGTGTTGGGCCCAGCTCTGCTGCCCCAGCCACAACACTTGGAGGAAGTGCCACACAAACAGAGGAAGCAGGATTCAGGCTGAGAAGGATTTAGTAACTGCATTACTACGCTCTCAGCACTGATGCCTGTAAAAGATAAAACCTGGGAAAAGACCTCGGGTTCCTACTCCTTATTGTTGCTGCCTG
This sequence comes from Pycnonotus jocosus, assembly GCA_013400435.1. Taxonomy (NCBI): domain Eukaryota; kingdom Metazoa; phylum Chordata; class Aves; order Passeriformes; family Pycnonotidae; genus Pycnonotus; species Pycnonotus jocosus. Next base: position 38,997 of record VWYP01010903.1, on the reverse strand, counting down.
GGATTTAACTTGTATGTCTGAACTATGTACATATTTCACTGATTTAGGTGGGGCGCCATGAGCATATTTATATGGGCTGAGACAGTGACAGGACTGCTGATGTTTACAGTAACAGGTTAGAGAGGCTTTGCCAAAGCATTCTTAGTTTTAAAAAGGATTGGTCCGACCCAGCCCCCTTCCCCCTCTCCATTGTTATTTTGTCTGCTGGATTTACGGAAGAAGGAAATGGTAAATGACAAAAAAAAAATAGCATTTATCTTGCCAGGACGTGTTGCTTTGAACTTGGATGATATTAACATATCAATCAGATTCAGTGATATGTTAAACAAGGTTGTCCCTGGTTTATGGTTCATCAAAGCTGGGAGTTGAACCATAGCTTTGTCTGCATGGTGGGTAGGGAGCTTAACTCCACCCATCCGAATCCTTCACACGGACACACAGCACTGACACTGGGCACAGGGCATCCATTTATTTCACCTGAGTTATGTTGACCCAAAATAAAGTCCAGTTCACAATTTAATTTGGACTGAAAATTTGCCCAGATGAAGCAATTACATAGCCACAAACACAGTGACTATGGCTGAAAGTCCTTGAAGGATAAAAACACAGAACATAATATAATGTTCTGGGAATAAACTGGGAATGTAATGACAGACTACAATCACTCTGTTTAGAGTAGTTGTGTAAGAGGAAATATTTTTGGATGACATTTCCAGTTCCCAATCAGAGCTTGGCCAATTAGATGGAAAATTAATTCAGAAAGGAAACATTAATTAGGTCTTGATACAGATGCTAATTCCAACATTTCATGAGGCTTCAAAGATTCGTCTTCTCCCCTCCACCATTTCCTTACTATGGAATATTCATTATTTTACAATAACTCTTCAGGCTGGGGACAGCTTAATTTAATGACATTGCTCCTTTTGGGGACACCTAAGGACTTGCTACTTAAGTGTTAAATGGCAGTACTGAACTGGATGCTGATTTGAACTGGACTGAATTGGATTTACCATACAAAGAAGGATGCCGTGCATCAACTGACTACATGGAATTCAGAACGTAAGAAAGAGTGAATAAATTAAGCTATTCACACAATTAATAGCTTAAAGAAAGAAGTCTTACCCTCTCCCTTCTTGCCTCTTCTAGGAAATAACAGACACTGTAATGAATATATATAAACAATATTTAATCTGGCTTCTCACTGCTTTTCCTCCCATATGTAAGCCAAGAGTGAAAACAGATCTCAGTAAATAAATGCTATAAAGCCAAATAAATAAATTTATAAACAAAGTAAATTAATCCTCAGGGCTTTAAACAAATACAGACAATTTAACTCAAAAGTAATTTTTTTTTTCCTCAAGGAATTGCAAGCCAAGAGCTATAGTGAAATCTTGATGTAGCCATAACCATAGCATCTACTATAAATAAGTTGCACACACACAATTGTTTGGAAAATTAAATCAGCCCTTGGAAAAGTACTTTTACTTACTATGTTTACAAGCAGTAAAACTCTTCAGTTAATCAGCAGACAGACGTCACAAATACATTTTGAATACTCAGACTTACTATCCACACTTTCACAACTAACTTCTATATCCACAAAGTATTACAAACTAATAGAAAAAGAGCTGCAGTTAAAAAATTAATGCTGTAAGTTCAAAGCCCAGGATCATAGCACAGTAGTAATTCTTTGGAAGCGAAGAGAGGGGGAAACCCCAAATAGTCTGATTTAAGAAAACTAGCTACAAAAAATAAAGTCCAATTTCCTGTGGCTTTGTGTCTTGTGGTTGAACTATCTTGTGCCTAACAAGATGCAAACTCTGATTGAAATTTTTCATGAGGTAGAGGCATCTATTGGCTCCTTTTCTCTCCTATGGAGAATTTTTGATGTCCAGTAATAATGTTGGACTCATGATGAAGCCTTTCCCTCAGCAGCAAAATAAGCTAGACCCCTCAACTCTGCTCGGCCACTAATTTCCACTAAACACAGAAGAAATTTTTGTCAAATTTCCTACATCAAACAAACAGAAATTAGTCAGCAAATTCAAGGATTGCACCAGGAGAGGTTCAGATTAGATATTAGAAAAAATTTTCTCTGCAAGAGCAGTTAGGCATTGGAATACACTTTCCAGGGAGGTGGCAGAGTCACCAGCTGCAGAAGTGTTCAAGAGGCATCTGGATGTGGCCCCTGGGGATATGGTTTAGGGTTGATTATATCTCCTCTAGGGATATGGTTTAATTTTTATTATAGTGGTACCACCCTGATGGTTGGACTAGATGAACTTGAGAATATCTTCCAACCTTGACAATTTTGTGATTCTGCAAGATTCAAAAGTTACAGAGGCCTGAAAGATAGGCACCTGAGCAGCGTGACAACAATACGCACTTCTTTAGGAAGCAGATTGAAAGTGAAAGTAATTTGGGTGCACTTGCTTTTGTGTCAGATCAAGTATCCTCTCTCTAAATACCAAGATTTTCCTATATGCCAATTTTATATAAACAAGGCGTGTGTTCTTTTTGTAAGTAAGAAAAACTGTAGTAATAGTGGGGGAAAGGAATCCAGCAGAGGTACATCAAGAGAGTAGAGTAAAAGATCTGTGAAACTGCTACTCAGTACAGATATTTCTGGTAATGAGGCTAAGAAAACATATTTTAGAACATATTCTGATGTGCTTTAATGCCATTAAAAATCAGGGCTCAAATAAGTAAATCTTAATTCTACACTCATCAGGAGCTCTTTTGTGCTTAAAGTAAACTCTCTTTAAGTAGAGAACAAGGTTTCTAGGGCAATGCCAAAAAGGATAAAGGAGGACATATCTTCTGCTTCAGCCTTCCTTATCTCTCTATTCAAATCATCACTTTAGCATTTTTAACTCGGAAAAAAAACCTCAAACTTCTCCTTGCTCAGCTTTTGCCTAAAATGTAGTTACATCCTTTATTGAGAAGAGCATGCAGAAGGATGAATGGCTATATGCAATTCTGAAAGTGCTTTAATAAAATATCTCTACAGCAAGGGTAAAGGCTGTACAGCCAAACCTTGCCAGAAACTCCTCTGCTACTGCAGGGCAGCAGTGGCACTGCCCCTCCTGCTCTCCTCTGGGCCAGATCACCCAGAGGGTGAATATCAATTTACTGTTAAGTGTGGATGAGGCCTCAAAGACCTTCCATGCCAAGTCAAAGCAACACCAGGGTCTTATTTGCCTACTCAAAAAACAATAAAGTGAATGCTTTTAAAACTAAAGTAATCTGATGAATTTAAAGATGTGTTTCATCTGGTGAGACAAATTTTACAACAGGGAAGGATCAGCAAACTTGTAAGAATATCTCTTTGTCACAAAAATTTCCACTCTTGTCTAAGTCAAACAGATTTTGGCTACATTCCCCCAGAAAAAGCACCAGAGGTCATGCATATTGGAACTGTGGTTTACCTCAGACAGTAAAACCAATTATTCTCTGCATCCTTCTCTTCACTTTTTCCTAGGGAGATAACTCCTTCTGGGACTGTTCAATCATGGCATCTGGCTGGGATCTACAGATATATTTGGAAGTTCTTTACATGAATCCTCAAGTCAGAATTAACTTAGCAGGGATGCAGAAGTAACCCACCAGATACAAAAAGCTTTAGTCATCAGCTCAACTCTGTTGACAACACTTTTCCATCCGGCTTTCTTTGAGAAGAAGGAATATGATGAGTTGAGGCACAAGTTTGAGATGAATCCGCCACAAGTTTGAGACCCAGGGTCCCAAAGTGTACTCTGTTTTTGAATATGAGAAGCATACACATTTAGGCATACAAGTCTTGTCTCCGATGAACCTCAGGTGGCACTTGGGTCTCCATTCAGGAACCTCTAAAACACATCTGTTATGGCATTTGATCCTTCCTGAGGCAACTACATCGGGTACCTTCAGTAGGAAAGACCAAATGGGATATTCTAAACATCACCTACTTAAGCCTACTTGGCCTCAGCAGCACAGAAAGGTCATGAATAAAATTTAAACCCTTCATATACTTTTTGTTGAGGTTTTGAAACTAGTTGTTGGAAATGAGCACCTGAAGGACTGTGCTTTTCATGCGCAGTCTGCAAAGAACCAGCAAGTACCAGGGACAACCTCCTAGTCTTTCATGGCTCTCATCTGACTGGAAGCCACCTCTTGATCCACCTGGACTACCTAAACCATGAGAGGAATCAGCCAGCACAGATCTTCCATGTAATTTACCCAAGATTTTAATTACCAGCCAAACCAAACAGCAGAGGGTACAGGAAACACACAATCCACTTGGGAATTCACCATCTGCCTGGTTCAAAAAGCACACACAAAACGACATTGTTTCATAGGTTTCAAAAAGAGAAGGAGGATGAAAACCAGTAAGCATTTGATTGCTTTTCTTGCAGAAAAGCTCTTTTTCCAGAAAATTTCTCTTGTAGCTGTAATTTAACAGAACTACTATAGCAAACTGAAACTTTTCAGTGGCCCAGACTCCAACTTTGGGTCTATCCTCTGCATTTTCCCAGAGAAAAGACTGACAGAAGCTTGATTTTTTTCTGAGAATATAGCCCATACTGTGCAATTAAGGACTCTATGGGGAAAAATATGTAAATATCATGAACATGGAAGAGACAATGTAACAGAGACAACTTCTTTCTGATATTTTGTTTCTTTGTAGCACTTGAATTGCAAGCTGAATAATGTAGGTTTTACATGCAATTCCATTAAAGGAAAAAAAATGAGGGACAGAGTACTGGAAAACTTCATGAGTAGTCATCAGGTCCCAAAAGCTTAGATCCACAGCACAGCCTACGACTGTCCTAATCTGCTTGAGCATTTGGTGACACAGTAGAAGACTATTGTCTATGCCCAGCCACGGGAGGGAGATGAGACAGAACTTTAATGAGTATATTTCAAAGCTATTTGTTAGACAGCAAATGAAAGATGAAAGTTGGGAAAGCACAATTCAATCACAGAAGAAAAATGTATTTTCTTTTTGGAAAACTCTGCTGTTCTTTTTCTCCCTGGTTTCTTTCTCCATCCCCACATCTGTTCCCACTTACCCTGCGCCCATTTTCTCACTGGGAAGCATCAGACAATCTTTACTGCAGGCACAAATATCCGTTCCAAGTGTCTTCGAGGGAATACATTCTTAGTCATGCTTCTACTCTACTGGGTGTCCTTACTTTACATGCAAGTCTGGGTCCACATGTGTCCCAGGCTTCAACTCAGCAAAATACTTATGCAGGAATCTCACAGCACAGAAGTGCTTAACCCCCCAAATGTCTAGCTTGCATTTAATTCTGAGAATTCATTCCACTGAAGCTGGCAGAAGTGCAGTGTTTGTCACTGTCCTCTCATAAACTGAGCTTGAGACTTGCACATTGCACTTATTTGTGACACTGACAGCCAAACATGCATATTAATTACATAGCAAATGTAACATTTCTGGTTTTTTAAAAAACGTAAATTGGCAAGAAAGACTGTTATTTCCCACACACTTTCTCCAGATGAGTTAATAATTTTTTCCCTTATTATGTTACACACTCAAAACAGAGCAACACTTTATTTTTCTGACTTGGGACACTGCCATGAATTCCCTTGTGTCCCTTGTGTGTCTCCCAGAAAGAACCAGCGAGCCCGTGGGGGCCTCCTTCTCACTCCTTCACTGATTTTCTCCCAGGGAAGGCTGCTTACCCGCAGCCCTCTAGGTGGCTCAGGTGTCCTTTACAGACAAAGCAGATCACAAATACTTTGATGATGGGGGGAAGGATGCCCAAAACCACAATAACACCCTTATTTGCCTATTGCTTGTGGATAAACAATTGTGATCCATGGGAGGAATAGAGAACTGGCATGGATAGGGAAACATCATAAGGCCAACAAGTTGCTATGCAAAATAATGACTTAATAGGCAATGCCTGTAAGCATTTGTTGTATTAAATAATTGCAATTAGCCTGTTTCAACTACTAGGAAGGTTTTCATTCAGTTAGAAATGCAAGTGTTCAGCATGCAGTGAAACCACTAAATGTAGAAAATCATTGCTCAGAAAATCACAGCACTGCAAAAAAAGAACATTGTTGCCAGCTCTTTTTTTTTCTTTTTTTTTTTCTTTTTTTTTTTTTTTTTCCTCCCAAGGAGAAAAGCAGCTGATATAACAGGACAGGACATTTTCCACTCACAAAACATGCATGCTCAGGCAAGCTGGAGGACTGTGTAAAACAGGCAGCTGTGGAGAGATGAGTAAGTCTCATCCATTCAGAGATAAAACAACTATTTTTTTTTTTTTTAACATAGGATAGTGTAATGTGGAAACTGCCAATCCTTCTCCTCTCACTACTTCTTTGATGTTCATTTGCTTTAAAATTTTTCCCTGTGATGAACAACAGAGATTGCCAGCAAGTATTTGCAAGCTCAGCAGCAAAGCAGAAGGAACTGAAGACTTGTTGCTCCAAAATGAATCTTTGGAAATTACTGTCTACAATCATTCTCTTCTGTTTTCTTCATTCACTAGTTATGGGATAAAGGGAAGCAAACAAAGTATGGTGGCAATAGTTATAACAATAATAACAACTCATTACTGTTTGTAAAACCTCTCTTGAAGGCATGTAAGTGTGCAAAGCATCACCCTGAAAAGGATGCTGAAGAAGGCATATTTATTTCTGCACAGGCTCCCTCTTTTTATTAATACATTTTGGGTTTTGATACCACCATTGATAGCAGTTTTTATAGCAGATTTCAATGCCATAAGACATACCACAAGAACAGTGAAAAGTGTGCCTAAAGCAGTACAGTGTCCATGAGGGTGGGATGCTTTGGGAGGAGTGCAAGAACAGAGTTAGAATATTGGAAGGTGACAATATTTCCTCCATACAGACAAACCATCACCTATTTTGCACATGATGAACACAGAGAGCATGACCTGTTCCTTCGGAAATCAGCCATTCTGGGAGCTCTCCTTCCCTGAGGTGTCACTTGCCCGAAGCACGAGGGTGGGTGGCGGCACTAGGTGGCACTGGAAGCCCTGCGGTTAAGGCAATTTTAGTGTTATTTTGGGCTTTAAGCGCCATCTGGCGATACTGTCGGCTTTTTCTCTGGCTATGAGACCCCGACACTGGCAACCTCCACTTTTCATGCTTTACAATGAATATACATAACTAGATATTAAAATATAGTACCATCGAGTTTTTTTCTCAACGGATTAGTATTTCTCCTCTTTTCTTGTAATACTTTCGGAAAGGAGTTCAATATGCAATCCACTTATCAATTCTGATGTTTAGTCAAAAACATTTAATCAGAGAAGTTTTGGCTTGAAGGCATGAATGTGCTGCCAGATGCACTCCTGCTTCTGGATGTGAGAGCATTTCAATGCCTTTTCCTTCACAGCTCCTTGGCTTCTCCTCCTTTTGGCTTCCTCTTGAAAACTAAGTCAAACAGGGAAGACAAATCAGAGAGACTACCATGGGAGGCAAGAGCACAAAGATCAAACAAACAAAATCACACACCCGTTCTTCCAATTCCCCCCTCACAAAAAGAAACACCAAACCAAAACAATTACAAAGGACTAGTCCTTCACAAAACTCCCCAAAGCCTGGAATGTATCTAATCGTCAGTCAAGATGCTGCACATGAATGCCAACCACCTAGTAAGGATTTTCTTCCATGCAAGTTTGTTGCAAATCTTCTCATTCCTGTCTCCATTCTTTACTTGTTTGGCCTGAAATGCTTTAGTAGCAAATAACAACTTATTTTATATCCCTAGAATATTCCTTCTGGATAAAGAGTGTGTTATTTGTGTATGTAAAACTCTAGATTCTGCTTTGCCATTTCCTGGACAACATACAACCTATGCTGAAGGCAGTGTGCAACAGGTACACATTGAGCTTCCCAAAAGCAAGCATGTGTTTCACATTTTGAAAGATTCTTGCTCGATTGTAAAAGCTGGGAAGGCAGGGGGAGGCTTCTTCTCAGTCTTGCTCATGTTGAGGCTCACAGCGGAAGTTCCTTTCCACTTCTTTAGGAGCATACAGTGGACTTTGTCTTTTGCCACTACCTTGTAAATTGATGCTGAAATTGCCGACACAGTGTGAGAAACAGCTCTGGCTCAGGAGCTGGTGGGTGACTGATGCTGGGGTAGCAGCTGCCTAAACCACTCCAGACCCTGTCTACAGACAGGGCAGGGGACTCCAATGACTCCACCTTGCAAGGTAGAAAAGCTAACTTGTTCTTCCTGGGATTACCAACACTGGCACACTAAAGCCAAAACTCAGATTACCTTTGCATAACTTGCCAACGATTCATTTACCCTGTTATTATCCAACACCCCATCACCTGGGGGCAAGGATGGAGGGGGGTGGCAGGTAAACACCAGGGCATAGGGTGGGCACCTCTGCAAACTGCCAGACCAAGCAGGTTAGCCAGGGGAATTCAGAAAGGAGTGTGAAACAGTTGACCTACCTAAAAATGAATGCTCTCACAGACATAATGAAGACACAATTTGCATTAGAAATTCATACAGCTGTTTGGAGAGGAGAATGTTGCCCTCAGGGACAAATCCACTCCCTAACACCCAGCCTTAGCGTCTCCCTCATGCCTGGCCAAGGTCCTCCCCCTCATGAGGAAGAATCCTGCCCCCGAGGCGCCTAAGCAACAGTGGAGCAATCCTGAGGAGGCTGCTTTATTAAATTAAATGTCCTCGTGGGAGGATGCAATTCAGGGATTTTTTTTTCCTTTTTTCATTTTTTTCCCCTCAAATGAAATTCCCTTCTCAGAGAAGAGAGTTTCATTTGGAAAAATTAATTCTGTGTGGCATGATTCAAACTGAATGTTGTGTCTTTGTTCCTTTTTTAAAGTCAAGTTTCAAAAAAAGTAATACATTTCCAAAATCAGACTGTCTCTTCCTTCAGATCTGATTACTTACTCCAAGTTCATCATTAGGATAGTGTAATGTGGATCCATGCTTTAAGCAGGACTCTCCAGTGAAAACAATGAGTGGTCTGCTTTCTGCCTAAATTAATAACACAACATGTCCCACAGAAAATAACTAAAAGATAAATCAAGGCAAGTTAGTTTCATTTAGGCTAAATGTGGGAGTTTTGCTTTGAAGTAAGAACACAGCTATTTGGTCTTATTCTGTTCTAAAAGAAATTCATTCAAGAAATATATCCTAAATAATCAAGACAGGCAAGAATTTTGTATATAAGTAACTAGGACTACAACCCTGAAATACAAATGAGGATTCTTTGCAGCTTTAATATCAGGTTTTCCATACAAAATACTCAGCATAAACTCTGAAATCCAATATTTCTCTTTACTTTTTATAATGAGCTTTTTAAAAAACTTTAGTCAGTGTAACTCCTTAACAACACACTCCTTTTGTCTATTTTGTACTGCTCTGCACATGCTAGACCACAAAAATAAAATAATTTTGTAGAAGAAGCTTAGGAGGTCTGTACTTTTGTTGAGTATGTGCTTTACTTGTTGTATCTGCATCACAAATAGACAAAAGCAGGAGGTCACATCATTGTGCTCCTGTGTGGCTTCAGTAACAGGACTTTGGACCATAGTCTGCACAGGTGTGGGCACCACAATGGTCACTTTTAGACTGCACTTCAAGCTTGTGTCCCAGCACATGCTTAAGCTCAAATTTGTTTCATGTCCAAATAATTTCAATATTAACACCCAAAACAGAGCTTCAAACAGAGATTTGGAGTCATACTATTCTCTAGTCCAGATTCAAACACGTTAACACGCAGCAAAATTACACAAGGCAGACAATGCAGCGTAGATGCCTTCTAAAAAGGCTGGTATCTGCAGCAGGGATAGGTAGGCTGCTGAACTGTACTTCAGGGCCAGAACAGCAGACACACAGATGAGAAAGTGCATTTTGTTTCATGCAGCTTTCTGTCTTGTGCTCTACCCACAAGGATAAAGGAGATACAGTCTGTGAGGCCCAAAGTGACACTTTCTTGACTCTTCTTAGAAAAAACAGTTAGGAAAGTTCTATATTAACCTAATGGCCACCTCTGCCTCTGCAACACAGGTCCATGCTGAGATTCTTGTTGCATGACAGAAAAGACAATCAGGCTGTCAGAAGGGCTTTTCAGCTCTTGAAGGTGCTGAGCAAAGTGGTAACACCTGTTGTGAGAAGAGAGCGTGTATAAAAAAGTGTGAACTCTTCCTACCAGTCTGCTCTCACTACCTGTGTTCTACCATCTTGTATTTATATTGTTTAGACATTTTACTCTTACCAGGGGATTTGTGTTGTTTTCACCTAATTATCTTCAAGACTTTCTGTATAGAATAACTTCACACAGAGCAGCTTCACCCAACTGAGAGAGAGAGGTGTACAAATAAAATTTTCACTGCACTGTAGACTGGAAGAATGAAGGGAGGTCATATCTCACCTACCCATGCTGTACAAAGCTCTTATTCATGTAGGTATGGTCACTGATGTAGACTGGGCTTTAAATAACTTGTTAAGAAGAAAATTAGTATCAGAAAAGTAAACAAAATTACACATTTCCTGACCCTTCAGCTTTGCTGAGACCCACAACCTCTTTCTCATGCCCTACTCCAAACATAAAAGGTACCTTAACATTCTTTGTCATGCAAAAATTACATTTGTGTGAGACTCCGGTGACTTGTCTCACTGGCCTTTCAGGGCATAAATACCTCTTCTAAAAAGAAGGAAAAGGTCAGATTCGTTAAAGACTTCACTCTACTCATGACTACCAGGCTATTGCAATGCAATGACTCCAGGAGATAGGTCTTCAGTCCTAGTGTTAAGGAATGCGATTTGAGCCGTTGCCGGTACAGACATGTCACTGATGCTACTAAAACAAAACTTGAGCTAAAATTTATTTCAAGTCTTTACTTGCTTGCAATGGAAAGTTTGCTGGCAGCTGTTGTCATCATTAGCCTTGTGGCGATGTTTTTTTCTGAAGTGTCTTGTGTCTTATTGAAGCTTAACGCTTGTTAAGTTGGGAGGGGACTTTGGGTGATCTGCCAGCAGCAGACAATAAAGTGTTCTTTTCTCCTGTTGTAACAGAGTCGTAAGTTTTGGTTTATGGATAATGGCAGCTACACACAGTAAATTAAAACACACACAAAAGAGAGGAAAACATGAGGGCTTTTCTCTAAGTAGTCTATTTAGCCTATTACAGGCTCCCCTCGGGTTTTAAATACAATCGTAAAAACACTCTAATTTTTCACCATTAACTATTTTCTTTTATTAGTCAGCTAAGAGCAGGCACTTTTACAGCAACGTCCCTTTCCAGAGACCCTAGTTTTACAAGCTTTGAGCAGCATTACTATCACGTCGCTTTGCTGTGGGTCCCTAGACATGCAGGGAAAGGTGTGATCTGGAGAACATTCCCTTCTCCCTGCACAGTTCTCTGGGAAGGAGCTGAAATTCATCATCTGCTAGTATGCTGTCCTCTGGTTTTGCCTTCTCACTATGGATTGCTGGGATGGATGGTGGTCTAGTTTTTAAATATGGCTCAACTATACCATCTTTATCCTTTAAACTGACACAGGGCTGTATCTCAAAGCATGCCAGGAAGCCTAGCAAAGAACCACTGAAGGAAACTGTACAGCCCAAAGCAGACTGAAGTACATTGGTTCTATGCAGTGAAGCCTCACATATGGTTAGGGATGTCTGTCAGTGTCATGGGACCCATTCCACAACATCTGGTAATTTGTTGGAATAAAACACCAAATGCACCAGAACCACTTAACTTCACCAACTTCTGTGCAGGGGCCCTGTAATGTGTTCTGCAAGCAGACAGGGAGGTACTATATCACTCTACAGAAACACACAGCAGCCTCAGACTGTTCAAGTTTAGGTTCAAGTTTAGGTTCATTGTTCTAAAACAGGTCCAGTGAAAGCTGATCAGATTAAGATAATTAAAAAGCAACCAAGCACCTTCAGCAGAATAAACAAGACTAGAAGTCCAAGCAAGGAGCAGCATGTTTTTGCCCATTGGTTGTGGTTTTCCTTGTTTGCTCAAGTTACCAGAGTCCTTGAAGTTACATGGAGCAAGCATGGCCAGGTACTGGCATTGTTTTAGCAGTATGATGAAACTAAACTGTAAAGAAATCTCTAAGATTTGTGTGATTTAACACAGAGCTCTGTGGGTAGGTCCTGGGCTGCAGACACAGCTTACGTGGGGAATTTGGTTCCTTACAGTAACTCCAGCTCCTCAGGGCAACCTTGGACTTGTCGCTTCAACTCTCTGTGTCTTTTGTCCTCCTTCACATTACAGCCACAACGATGATGCACTGCTGCCTTACCCTTTCCTGCCTCACCTCCTGGAACAGGAGTTCCTCAGGAAGCAAGTTGCTGGCAGCTGCTTGCAGGAGCACAGCCTGGCACAGTGGGGCCACCAGCGCTGATCTCCATGGCTCCACCAGCAGCAGGAGGGTGTGTGGCACTCCTGTGCCACCTCTAGAGCACACAGAGCAAGGTTCACTGTCCCTGCCACAGTGAGGGCAGAAAGACAATAGGCAATAACCACTCTCTGCACACTTAATAATTTAAAGGAGGTAATTGCCACACATAACTTAAACCTTATGGGTAATGCAGGAAAGTGGAATTAATTAACTATCTTGGCACTTGGTCTTGATTCTATTGCTAGGATGTATTATAAAGCATATAAACACCATGGAAGTGTTGTTCTAATTGTCATGCTGTGTAACAAACTGGGGAAAATACTACCAAATAGGAAGCCAACATCTTTCCTCACTGCCTTAAGTAATCATCTCTCTTCCAGCACAGATCTGAGGCAACAGCATTCCATACACAGGAATATGAAGTACAGAAATAAAATTCCACTGGTATTACATCTGCTTTTCCTAAGTGGCCAGTGCATATGCCTTGCTCAATTTAATTCTGGAATTTCAGACCCAGCCAGAAACCAGCTTCCTCAAGGTCACTCACCTGGCAGTCTTTTGCCAGGTTCTTTGTACTTGCATATTTTCTTAATTTTCTTTCATGGTGTTTGTGTGCCTTTTGATCTTTCGGAACGATAAAACAAGGTAACCTTAAAAAAAAAAAATAAAGGGAAGAAAAAAGCCATTTTAGCATGTGTAACAACAATCTCATTGGAATTTCTCTGGAAGGCTTGTAGTCTGATCTTGTAGAGGCAAACACCTCAGGTTGAGTCCCCTTTTTTTGTTGTGACACAAACATTTGCAAAAAATGGGCAGTTTAATCCCTTTTTTTCTCATAGGAGCTAGATTTTAAAAAACGAATATTTCACACATTAGTTTTCACTTAGGTATTGAGACAGCTGGTTGCCCTGATGGAAGTGCAGAGATCCCAGCTGAGCTGAGTGTCCCCTCAAAGTAAAAGTAAGGTAATGGCTGCTCAAAATCAAGCAACTGCCATGTTCTCAGTGGAAAACTTTATAAAGAGACCAGACTAAACAGCTGTGCCAAGACAGATGTTATGTCCTTTTGTTTTTGAAGTGTCCCTAAAGGTCATATTTAAGGACCAGGGCTTTTCTCAGGTGCTAGAGCTCTGTAAGTAGCAGTAGCACATGCATTTCAAACATCAGCCACTGCTTAAAGACAATGAACAAAGGGCATGCAAAAGGGGAGGAAAGAACTCCGAGCCAAATTCTCTCAGGTCACATACCAGGTGAGATGACACTAGTTCAGGCTGTTCACTTGTCCAAACGAGGCCCTACTGCCATCTGCCCACATATTTCTATCTTTCCGGTGTTGTTGCCACAGCAAGTCCTTCATTCTTTTGAAACAAAACAAAGAAAAAAAGGCCACCTGAACTATTGTATGTGTATTGATTTGGTTGATTTGCTGCCTGTGTAATTCAGAGCATCATTAATCTGATACAGAGAGCACCATTTGAAAGGCTTTGACTGCGTACAATATCAAGTGTCACCCTGGGCTTTAGAGTACAAAAAGTACAGATAGCACAAACAAAAGGGCCATATTCACCCTGGTTTAACTCTTCCAGCCTTGCTAACAATTGCCATAACATGGTTATTCTGGAGTTGAATCAAAGGAAAATCTAAACCAGAATAGAAATAGGAGAAAGATGCTTGGATAGACGTTTTCTTGATTTCTTAAGAATGTTGTTTGATTGATATCACTGAAAATGCCAGATGATTGGAAACATTTATGTTACTGTTTTTCAGATGTTAGGACTGTCTGGTTCCTGGACAGCAATATACTTATCAAAGGTGCTAATCATTTCCTCCACATACATAAGATTAATTTCTCTCCAGAAAATTAATATGCAGGCAGCCTCTGACCAGGACTGGTGAACTGTTTCATAAGCAGTTGGGTATCAGCAAAAACCCCTGAGAGTATATTTAGAGAAAGTAGCAGCAGGCATTTGCTTTCACAAGAAGAAACCTTTCAAACTCAAATGCACCTTGTGTTCTTGTCCAAATTCCTTCCCCTCACCTGTATTCTGGTCCATCCTTCTATTGCTGTGTCAGCTATCATCCTTGCTGTTCCCATGCCCTCTTTCTCTTATTCTCAACACTTGCTGCCAGCTGCTGCCTTCTCCAACCAGAGAACAACTACAGCACACAGGGCTGCTGTACAGGCTGCAGCTCACCAGCTAAGTGCTTTTGGAGTATGCTCTGTGGTTCCATATGGATTTTCAGTATGTTTCCCCTGTTCCTACAACCCACACATATGCACCCAGAAGAGGAGGTAGACTATTTCATTATGCCAGCTGGACAAAAAAAATAATCAAAAAGCCAAATCTCCAGTGCAATAGGGCTGTCGTAAGCCTGAAGCAAAACAAAACTCAGCACCCTGTCCAGCCTTCCTGCCCTTGATCATTCCCGATATTATTCACCCCCAGGGGCTCAGTCTAACCTTTATGTCATGCCTGTGGCAGACAGAAACTCCTACATTTTTACTGAAGCTAAATATTATTTGAATTTTCAGTCATTCAGGTGTCCCTTAAAAGAAACTTTGCAATGCAATTCAATGACTTGACCTTTGTCCTATCAATACAATCCTTTTTATGTTGGAAAAGGTATTTTGTTCTGAATGACAGAGGCTGACCTGGATCCTGCTTTGTTTTCAAGCCAAGAAGGTGGTGGAGGGCCAGGGCACACTCCAGCCTCCAGGTTTTTATACAGCCCAGAAATGGGTAAGACATGATCTAGAAACTTTAAATAAGGTGAGAGGAGGAAGCCAAAGCAACTGTGTTCAGTTTTAAACCTGTTCCAGTACCAGTTGAAATCAACCCCATGTGCCTTGAAATTCACGGAGACCAAAATGTCTTTCTGTGTGTGTGTGTGCTATTCCTCTGGCTTAGCGCTGCAAAAATGTAAAAAAGAAAAAAAAAATTTCTAAAGAAACTGATGTTGATGCTGACCTGGATAAAGTACCTATGACAAAAAACCAGCTTCTCTCTGCCACTGAATTATTGTTTCTCACTGACGTTAAGAAAACAACCTGGAGATAAGCCATTGATAAATGGTTTCTATTTCCCCAAAGGTAAGTTTCCCGTTTTAGGCTGCAGTGTAGACAATCGAGCCTATGTCAGCTTGTCAGTAACGCGTGACAGTGGTTTCCTGTAACAAACAGGCCGTGTTCCACTCTGCACATTCCAAATCCATTAATCCTTCTACTACTTTGTGCTTAAAATATAAGTAGCATGATTGGAAAAACAATAAAGATATCATCTGAGAAGTAAGTATATAAGGGTGCAGAATTCTTAGAAGACAGTATTGCTGACACTGGACTGTCCCTGGGCTTCTCAACACTTAGGGAAGATGAGATCTTGACACCCTAAGAACAGGTTAACATAATTCATGTGCGCTGACAAAACTCAGGAACTGAGGGTTTAACCCCTGCTACTGCAGTGAAGAAAGCAGAAGCAACAGATTGCTCCTGCAAAGAGCAATCACCCCTCCTTCCGCTCTACTCTCACCCCAAAATAGTCACCATTCATCTATTTTGTCAGCCTTTTACTGAGGAGCAGCTGGACTGCACAGGGGATGTAGATGTCCCTTCCAGCACAGGCATTTAGGCAAGATCTGAGGCAACAGCATTCCATATGAAACAGGGGGACCCATTTAATTCCTTGGTTCTGTGTGTCCCCACAGACTTAAATAGAGATAAATCTTTGTAGAGTCCTAAAACACAAAACATAAAGAGCAGCAAATTAGTGAAAGGAGAAAGCACGACTGGACTATTCCCTCACACACCCACACTGAGATCTTCCATTTCAGGATGAAAAATTATTTTATGCACTTCCTTAATGCAATAACAATCCCTTAATTTCTAACACAGAAGCCTGCTTTAACAGTAGCAGAGCCTAGATCAATACCTTAGATGTGGTTTAACACTTTCTGCTTTTGTTTCACTGCCTTCTAAAGCATAACTCAAACATGAGTCCCTGATATTTGTTCTTAGAATTAATTACATTCCTGTATTTGCTTGAATACAAGCCAGAAAGTAATGAACTACAGATCTGAGTGTCAGAAAAAATATATGATCAAAGGTACAAATACACTATTCACTATTCCATACATTCTTTAAGTTGCTGGGGTGGCTAAAAGTGTTCTCCCATTTAGCTCACACATTTTCATTTACTAAATTTAAAAAGTATTTGTTGGTCAGTATTCTTTGCTTTCTTTTAGGTTCCTAGTTGCTGCCATTTTACAAAGCATACTGTCTGGTCCTGACTGCATATGAGTCAGCCTAGTTTTAAGAAGGTAGGTGGAGAATTAGTGTTTGGGCCAGGTGAGGAGAGTGAGAGTTGTTTCCCAATTAGTTTTGACTAGGAGTAGTTTATTGGGGAGCATAGGGTGTGCATCCTCAAAGTGTAGTTGTGTTAATTCTAGAGGGTGCATCAGAGTGATTTTTCTAGATGTTTTCTAGGTGTTGTGGCCAGGAAAGAATGGTTTCACCACTGTGTTCTGACTTGGCATTTCTAGATGCTTACATAAGAAAAACACCTTGCTGATTTGCAAATAGAAACAGTCAAGGCCTCTGCACTGTATGAGTGAGTCACTTACAACGACTCTAGATCAAATTCCAATTATTTTACTTTCAAAAAAGCATCTGCTAAAACATTCATTTCCTAAAGAAGACCATACTGCAAGAACCTGCACAAAGGATGATTAGGACAATTCCTCTTAGATATTACATAGCACCCAATTAAATTACACACTTTACCTGTACAAGCACCAATTCAGAGAAGATGCTCCAGGTCAGTCGTACTGACTTTGCTGTCCACTTTTTGCTGATCATGGAGGAATACAAATTAATCTCACGAGTCGGATATGAGCAAGCTTCAGAGGATTAAGTCCCAGCTATAAAAGGTAAACACTGCCAAAAGGACTAGGGAACACTGTCAGGATTCACTAGTTAGTCCACTTTGACAGTAGGAACCATTGACACTACAAGTGTTGTTCAGAGGGGACTAGGGCAAGGTAGCCAGTGTGCCATAAATTCACATCTTAGCTTACTTCTCTCTAATCTGCCTATGTCAGACACAGTGATGAAAGACAAGATTTTAAACTGATTACACTGAGCAAATCCAAAAAGTTGTCTGATCACAAGTTCACATTCAAAACCAGACCTCCTGTCTTGGCTTAGCTGATTTGGAGTGGAAGTCAAAGTGGCTGCAGACAAATTTGGTCTAGCTAAGTGAATCATCCGAAAAACTCTTCTACACTAAAATCCTGTAGTATCTGTTTTCTCAGACAACATGACTCAATCCTTAGCTATCAGCTGGATTCTGACCTTGCCTTAGGTGGAGGTTCAGATAAAGGCGACCTCAGTCATCAGTCCTGACAATCCTGCCTTCTCTCAGGAGCTTATGGAAGCACGGAAAAAAATACACTTTCCTTAAGGCAAACTACCACTTCCCTTGGAATTTTCAGAAGCTCACCAGTACTTAAGGAAACAACAATACTTACATTGTATCTGTATTATACAGCCTTTTTTTTTTTTTCCTCCTTGATCACTAGAGCATTGAAAAACCTGTGGTGTTATGCACAGTAAACACAGTGCAAAAGGAAAATTGACTGGCACTGTGTAACGAAGAATCACTTCAAAGTTTATACCTTTTCTGTGCGGGAAGAGTTTATGTTTCAGCCATGCAGTTTTCCTGAGGGAGGAAAATAATGCTAATACAAAAGATACTGTTAAATCACAATTACCTTTTCTGTGTTTGTTTGTGTTTTTTCAGTTGATCCCATCTCTTTAGTGATAAACTGTTGGAAATGAGGAAAATATTTAGTATCACTTCTAGATTTAGTCCAGTAATGTGCTCATACTGTAACTGTCAGTTCATTAGCCAGTTTCCTCATGAAATTTTAAGGCCTTTAAGAGCATTCATATTGTATTAAGTAAAGTTTTGGTCACTGTGCATGTTCCAGTTTCCCCGAAAGTTTGATCTCTTTCATATATTGAAAAGTTTGGAGCATGTGCCCCTCAGACGTGCTACCACTGCTCTGTTTCAAAATGAAACATGTTTGGCTTTAAAAAATAATCCTGTGAGCCCACCATTTTTGTCTGCCCTGCCAAGCTTTGCTGGTACTTTGGCTGTCCTGATACAGATTTTGTGGGGCTGTGCTATTTATTTAATAATTATGGTTTAAAAATTCCTTTTGTTTAAGTATAACATTTTTAAACCAGACTATTTCACTGATACCCTCCATCAAGAAAGCTCACCTACACTTTCATCAGAATATTTTGGAGACAATGGTAAAGTTGGCTTCTGGACCACTCAAGGTGAGTGACAGCCTCTGCCATGTGTGGGCTTCAGATGTGTGTCTCAGAGGAAGGTAGACAGAAGCTCTGCAGAGACCTGTGCTAGGGAAAGGCACTGCCACATCTTTCCCACTTCTCACTGCCCTTCCCCTCCCCTCCTTCTGTCACAAAATACTTCCTGGGATTTCCCAGAGGTAGCTAACCTGAAACAGGATAAAGAAGAAATACTGAATGAGGCATAAAAACAAGCCACTCTGTTCATCCAGTTTCAATAATGCTGCAAGACTGGTGTGAACTGTTTCCTTTTAAAGTCATAAGAGAGCTGACAACAGGTTAAACAGTGTGACTGTTGTAGCTGCTGAAAATAAAAACTGATCATAGATGACAGAAGCTGAAGAAGTGAGAGAGGGAGAGGATGTAGAGCTAGTGATCTGCTGGGTGATGCCCTGAACTGATACAAGCATATTTATGATTTAAGTCACAAGCTGAAGGTCAAAGCTGGAGGCTTGATGGGTCTGTCTTGATTTTCTCTTTTTATCATGCATGGCCAGGAGGGGAATCTTAAGTCACAATAAAGCATGGTTCTGTATACTGTATGGACTAGCCCCAAAGAGAAATGGCTGCCTAAGTTTCTCTTTCCCCCTTGCTTCAAAAAGTGAGTAGCTCCCTTAACAGCTCAAGCCAGAAACATACTCTGGAGCAATTTTTTAAAAAAAATATTTTATCATACAAGAAAGATAACATAAGAGGATTAGAAATTTGACTTCAGTAAAGTCATTCGAAAAGCTCCTTCTAACTTCGGGAGCTTGGAATTTTCTGTGAAAGACATTAATGGCAAAAGTCAAAAGCTTTGCTTTTGAAAAGTTGGAACATACATTTACATCCATCTAGTGTTTTCCTAATACCCTCTTCCTCTTGCTGTTTCTAAGTAGAAGAACCAGGAGAGACCAACAAAGCTTTAGGTATTGGAAGAGAAAATTCTGCAACAGGACTGCTGAATGAAGTAACAGAACGTAAGAGTGGTTGGATTTCCCTCAGTGTTCTGAATTCTGAAGATGCTTAATTACCAATGTGGAATTTTAAGTCTCTAACAAAAGATATTGTCTCACTAACACCAGGTTTCAAAACAAAAATATATTTTCTCACTGATACTCAATGAACCAGAAAGCAACAAATAACATATTCTATTTTAAAAAACAGACCTATTGAAAATTTTAGTGAGTCTTTCTTCAGTAACAGATTGATTTAAACAAGTACTTCATTTTGCAATACAAGACACAAAGAGAAATCTAATGGGCTAAGAATATTTCAGCAAGACCCCTACAATAGAAAACTGTAGCTCCTTAACAAAACTATCTGGTGTATTACTAAAACAGAAGACAAATGAGTAGTAGACAATCTATTTGGATTTTCTAAGGCCTTTGACCAAGGCCTGCAGAGGATATCATAAGTATAGATTAAGGGATGGGAAAGTAGTTCTCCTATTTAAAATAACTGAAGGCCTAGATGACAAAACAGAAAAATAAAATATCTAATTTCAGCATGTGAAAAGAAAACTGTGAGGTCCATGATATCCCATGCTTCCAAATCTTCATATAGAAAGCCTGTTCCTTAATAAGTATCACCTGAAAAAGAAGACAAATAACAAAAAAAGTATGTATTATTCAGACACCCAAACAATGACAGCAATGCCTCTTCTGGTTCCTGCTTTATAACTCTCTACAGCAAATACTCACTCTTCTGTAATGATTAATCTCCATGAAAACAAAAGCCAAAGTAGTCCTAAACGTCTGTAAGACACCAAAATATAATAACATTTCAAGGTTTTTTCCTCTCAGAGAAAAATAGAAAGCTTTTGTATTAGGCTTACTTTTGTAGTGAGAATAGTGATAGATCTCTTGTAATTCGTTTTTTATATCCTGCTGTCTCAGACGAGGTAAAAGAGAAACTGTTGTCATCAACAAATTAGTTGCAACAAGTTCTAAACCTGTTTTTGCTCAGGAAACCATCAAAAATGCTTTAGGTTGCATCCCTTGGCTCACTTCAAGGCATTTTTCTCTAGTTAGCCTCTAGGTCAGAAATTAACTGCTGCTACCTCTTTTCCTTTTCCAAGGTCAGACTTGGCCTACTTTTCATTATGCCCCTTATGAACCAACAGTCTCCTGCCCTTACACTGCTACACAACTTTTCAAGTGGAAAGAAATATTGCCTAACTGTGATAGGGGGTGAGGGCATGTGTGTTATCTGAATTTGCTTGTGAATGTACTGAACAGCTTTTGATAGCTACGGGGAGGTATGTTGTAAAGTCTCTGTAATGAATACTTGTAGACATGAATGTTTGTGCATACCTTCACTATAAGAACAAGTTGAAGCCTGTACCATTAATATTGTCTTACTTTTCAGAATTGCACCTTTCTGAGACTTCTCTCCTGAAGAAGACTTTATGTGATCACTGTATAAATTGGTAGAGTTCGCAAATAAGCATTATGAGACTTTTCCTAATAGAAGCTGGAGATGACAAACAACTTTATTTTCAACTGGAAAAGCATGTAAGAGTAGGTTTGATTTTGAAGAGACTTCATCTGTGAAATCCACTTAATGCAAATTATAGAGAATTAGAGAGAAATAGGTCTTTCAGATAATTATACTGTCTTCTTCAGGAGGAAAAACTATCTCTCTCACAGAGAACTCTGAGCAAACCTGATGCTACAATATTTATGTCTGTGGTAAGTCTACATTTAGAACTGTTATGAGTTATGAGGCTGAGAACTGATGTCAAAATAAGTGTTGATGCATACAATAACTTCTGTGTCTTACACTTTTGCCTTTTACTTATGAAAAAATGAATTTCTGCAACTTGTGGAAATGAATATAAAAGCAAAACTTACAATCTCAATCCTGACAGCAACTCTGTATGAGAAGCTCTAACTAAGGAAAAGCCCCTGCTGAATCTCTAAGGGATGTACATGGTGGGTTTTGTTTGGGGGGAACAAGAGTCTGGCAAGAACAAGCTCCTCTAAGCTCTCAAGTGAAAGGAAGAGGTAGTAAACATCCCTTTTATCTCTAAGACGTCAGAGTAAAGAGTTCAAGGACAAGTACAATGCCTTTAAAGACCCACCATCAAGTTCACTATAAGACTCCAAGTTTAATGATGAGCTCAGGATGCAGAAAGGAACATTTCAGACAGTATCTTTTATGAGACCAGCCGACATAGTTGGAAGTAGACCAGCTTTGAAGCACACCAGCCCTCCTCAAGTCTAGTATATGAGCAGAACCTGTGCCACATTGCACAGTCTCGCACCTATTTTGGGTAGTAATTTACTTGTGTTAATCAGTTACACAGTTTATCCAATTATGCGACACTCATAAAACTCAATTTGTAGGCACACGTGGTACATTCACATTGGATATGGATTTGCAGTTCAAGATTAAGTGCTTGTGGAAAACACTCTGGAGTCTTTAAAAACCTTCATTTAATGTGGCACCAAGACTGGGGCATAGCCAGAACCCAAGGTCTCCATCACATTTGGCAGTGATGCCAGATTATTCAGTACAGCCTCCTGAATCACCAAAACCACTTCCTGCAGCGGACTTTCTGTAAATCCCTTATCCAAGTACTGACCCAGCCCAGCCCTGCTTAGCTGTATGCAATCATAGCCTGAGGTGGTGTGACTGCAAGCACAAACAGCATACATCTGGCATTTCAGCTCAGTTAGCTGTCTTCAGAAAAGAGCCTTCCTTTCAATGCAGTTTTATAGGGAGGGTTACTTTCCTGTAGTAAAATCATCTGAGTATATTTAAATATCAGCTTGTCTTTCATATTCAGGTCAGTGGTGAAAACACTGCTACACAACATTATTTGAATTTGGTGGTAACTTCCTGTTCTGATCACAGGTTGTCTAGTAACCATTACTGAAACTGGTAAGTAACAAAAGATTATCTAAAAAGTAATAAATATCGCTGTGGGATCATTTTATGAACAAGCATGGCTTTCTAGAGTTACTCACAGCCTTTGACAATATTCAATACGGCAAAAGTTTTCAAGCCTGAGTATTTAAATTTTAGGTGCCTAAACAAAAAATAAGCACAGGTTTAGCAGACTGGTTGTATATGTACCCCTGATTACACTTCCAAAAGTGTTAATTATAGCTCTTACTGATTTTACTCAGCATCTTTGATAATCACAGCAGGACATCAGAAAATTATGGCCTGTATTTTTATCTGAAAAAAAAAGAGTACTAAGTTTACAAAGATGCAGGCTTCTGTTGGGGCATATGCTGATCTCTGCCTACAGCCTGAACAACTACTTAACATGCAGGACTTCTGTGCAACTATTCTTGCCCCACAGCCATGAAAAAGGAGCAGTGCAACTGCCATTGCAACCTGTGTGCTATTGTAGCAGGGCAACTGCTGCAGTTCCTCACAGATATGAAAGCATGGCCTATATGTGCCATGTTCTCTGACCTGTTTCACCTTGAAATAGGCTGTGCAGTAATTCAGGGTCAGCTTCCACAGGCCTAGGGCTCCACCAAAGTCACAAGGTGGATATTCCACGTGCAAGCTCCCAGTGTGATGTCTCTCATGTGGTAACAAAAACATGCTGAATCCTATGCACACAGCAAATATACTTTGCACTGGAAAGAAATCTGAATTAGTGCATAATTTCAGGGGGTTTAGCTGGTCACACTAAAGATTTGGTGTTACTCCATTATAATAAGTGTTAGTGTTATTAAAAAAAATGCATTTTCTTCTGTTTCTCTTTACACTTATGCTGGGCAGACCTCTAGCCCAGTTCATCTGCATATAAAATGAAACAAAATTTATAACAATAAGATCTTGCTACACTTCACAAGGATGTATCACTCCCCCACCCCTCGGTAAATTATTTTGCTGGAGGCTACATCATTCTCTCTGAGTAGTATGTTGGGAGTTGACAGAGGCATGAATAATTCGCGGCAGAGAAGCCTCCCCAGCCGAGCTGAGCTGCAGCATGTTGGGCCGGCCTTTGATGCAGACTGGTTGGGCAGGTTCCTGGGTGCCCCGGGAACCGGTCTGACGGGCCTGTTATGCCAACAAATTCTGGTATGATTCCATGCTCTCCAGAATGCAGAAACCTGCCCAGCCAGTTAAATGAAAGGCATATTAGGTTATCCATTGCACATTGTATATATCTTAGGTGCAGCAGATCTCCTCTCGGCATTCTCTAGTGTGGTCCACAGTGGCTTCCTCATCTCACTTACACTTGAGGTTTATAGCTGGAGGGGAAGTCAATAGTAAATATTTATCACCCCGACCAAGAACAGAACTTTTCACAATTCAAACAGAAGGGTGAGTTTTGAAAATCTTTCTTTAAAATTAATTTAAGATAACCTTAAGGAAAAAAATTCTTGATGCTTGAAGTGGTATAGTGGCTATCTCCTTAATGTGTGTGAGCACTGCCAGTCTCTATGGCACTTGTTGACAGGATTTTGTTAATTGCAGCTGTTTGAGCCTTCTCTGTGCAGCTCAACATCATCTGCTGTGTCTGCAGAGTATTTACTGCAGAGATAGTTCAACGAACACAGGAGTGAGAGATAGAAACTCTACAGCTAATGACTTGGTATTTTGAGCAGCTCACTTAAATATTTCTTATCTGTCTTCTCTTTTATACAGCGTTTTTATAATCCCTGTCACATAACAGCAGTGTTGTGATAAGGCATAGTGCCATACAGTAAGATGTGTGGTTACTAATTCTTGCCAGACTAAATTTTCAATTGTTCAATTTTATAGAGTGAGTTACTTAAGCCTAGATTTACCTATTTCATGGTAAGATAGGAAACGTACTTGTCATTCTTACTGCTTTCTTTCTACATACTTATTAGAAATTTACCTGTTTAGAATGAGGAATGGTGGTGGTAATGACAATAAAAAGCAGTACTAGTCATAAAAAGTATGACCTGAAAGTTGTACCTGTATCTGCAGCTAAATCCATTCACAGGTTCTGTGTCAAATAACAAAAATTAAACAGTGTAAAAACAAAAGCTGTGGAATCTGGTAACTGATTAACTACTGGAGCACAGAACTACTTGCTGAGCTGAATAGAAAGGAATGAAGACAGGTTTTGTCACGCCTGTTAGGACAAAATAACTCTTTAACTTAAGTAAATGTGAATCTTTTCAATATCTGTGTAGCTACGTTTTTAAAAACCATCACAGAGCTACTTCCGTCTCCCAGGAATTCCTCATTTTGTCTAACTTTAAGCAAAACAATTACTGTTCTCTTTTGTGATGCGAAAAAAACCATATCAGAATCAGTGGATACAAACCACTAGTTAGCGAAAAAAACCATATCAGAATCAGTGGATACAAACCACTAGATACAAAATATCTATACAAGATTATGTAAGACTTTATGGTAGTCACACAACAGGAAGCTTCAATTATGTTTACTGCCAGCTATTTCCAGGTTGATGCTAAAATTAATATTATTCTTTTGTAGAGTGCCAAGAAAAAGGCCTCCTGAGCCTCTTAAAAAAATCAATGAAGTGAAATCACCTTCTCATTAGCAGCCCTGTATGTGTGTGTAAAATTTTTTCTTCTAAGTGTGGGTAAACAGAAAAGAACATAGGAAAATTTTGTCAGAAGCTGGTAATATTCATCAGGAAAAATAACTTTATTACATTCTCAGTTGATTCTGCTATCAAATACATAAGGAAAACTTGTTAAGGGATAAACCATTCTCCAAAGAAAAATTACAACTGGCTGAACTGTATGGTTTGCACAAGAACTCTATGTAGATCCTACAAAATGCTACAAGAGAGCTTTGATTCCTAAAGCTATAGGATTTTAACACAGAACATGTTGAATATATTTAACATTCAAACTAAATAAACCACTTTTTCAAAATGCTGCTTGCCATCCTCTCTCCAGTTTACGTGTTCTGTTTTATTTGGGTTTTCCTCAGTTGCCTTTCTTTTTTAGGGGACTGGAAGCACAGGGGCTATTGTTTGCGGACTTGTTTTTCCCAAATGGTATGTAAAATATTACTTCCTATTCATTGTTTCTTTTAAGTCCCTGAATTCGTGTTGTTCACTACAGTAAAAGGTAGGTGGCATGATTTTTTTGCACATATTTGTTAACTTTTACTTTAGCCTTCCAAAGTTGAGATAAATATACATAACTACTCAAACTGGTCATGTTACCCTGAGAAACATCAGTATGAACAAAACATTTCCACATGCAGCTAACACAAATAGGTGCTGCTTCTTAGAGTCTGAAGACCAGAAATGCTGCACTGGGGTCCTGCAACAGCATCCCTCATGTTATTTTTTTTCCCCTCCTCAAGACTTCCTAAGAGACCTGAGAGTTTGAGTTGAATAAGCCCTGCCAGTTTCTGACTTTAGATGAGGAGCAGTGAAAGCACTTCGAAGAAGAGAGTTCCTTAAAATGAACAGTATTACTGGCATCGGGGAGTTTGATCTTGGCTCAGTTTCAAACGTGGCTACGCAAGCAGCTTGAGAAGAATCAAATTCAACTAGTGGGGTGATGGAGTGGCTCCTCCCTATTTTTCCAGAGAAAGCAACCACCTGTGACAGACAGGAGTGGTGGTGCCTATTGTCTGTGTGCCCTCCCAGCTGTAAGAAACCATGCTACTCAGAGCACTTCCAGTTCAAATTCTATTTAGGTAGCAGCTGAACTGTTCCACATACTGTTTATTTGCTCCATCTGAAGTTGGGCTCCTTTGATGTTCTTATTGGCAATTGCAACATAAAGTACATTAAATGAACATGACTAGAGAGTTAAACAATGATGTATTTATCCTTCAGTTGCAGATCTGCAAGTCGAGGAGGTTGTGAACATATTGGTCATGTATATGTATGTGTGATTTATTAAGTCTGATGCAAATACATAAGGACCTTACTATCTCATTTTATACATACATTTATATATTATTTATTTTATATATACATATATAAAAATATACGCATAGAATGAAATAGTTACCTCTGTGCATAAAGCAAAATATTTAAATTGGACTTCCTATTGTAATTCAAATCTGGTTTTAATCTTTACATCTAAATTTAAAGCAATAGAAACAAACAAAAAATTAAGCTTTCTGCTAATGTATTTTAGCCTTACTTTGTACGTGTATGCAGTGAACTAGGCCATCTGCTGCTACCTGAGTCGTTAGAAACACTGTTTCAGCCTCTGTAGTACCCCTTAAAAAGGGAGGGGGAATGTGTGTGAATTAAAGGCTGTTTTTAATTTTATCTGTGCTGCAACACTGCAGTGCTCTTACAATAGAAATTCAGTTATTAGCTGATTTGCTGGTAAATAGTCCAGTCATCAAGAAGAAAGGCATTGCCACTAAATTGTAACTGAAAATCAACAGCTCCACATAGTACTATAGGATTAAATATTTCATCCCATCCAGGTCTAAAATGGGCTAGGACAAAATAAAATTCCCTTTTTGCAGAATTGCTCATGGATAAGTGTTCTGTCACCTAATTCAATGTGCCACAGTAAGGGTTATTTTGAAATCTGGACATGAGCCATGACACCACAGGAAGTTTTGTATCTGTTCAAGCACAGCAACGGTGAAGAATTTTTCCCACAGTTTTATTGTCTAGGTGTGTGTGTTTACTCTTATGAGGTGAATGAGATGCAGTTCCAGTTAGACTAGTCATCTTAAGACACCCAGTGTGTGAATGTGGAATATTAGACTCTCCAGTAGTTTTCTAGCACGTTCAATGAGCCAGGAATCTATTCAGTGGCCAGCTATGTGATTAAAGAGTATATAAAATCAAATAAATCTGGAAAGGAGATAAAAGTAAAGTTCAACCGTTAGCATTACTCTGTTTTCACTTACTGTGGAGTTGATAAGGATTAACAGTGTAGAAGTCAGTGGACTTATATTGCTGTGAAGATCAACATGAGAGAATACAAAAACAAACAGCTCAGGGTTTATTGGGAAATAAAAGGGATGACATAATTATTTGCTAGAGTGCTTCCTATAAATAGTAAGAAAGGTACAGTTTATGGTAAAATATCTGATCAATCAGCAAGAGAGCTATTTTATTGCTACTTATCAGATCTGTTTGTAGATTTAAGACATCTGCTTCTCTTAACATGAGGAAATGATTGCTTGCCTACATCACAAACTTTTAGATTACAGAAGTTTCAAAAGTGGAATGAAAATCTGCCAACAAGCATTATTTACAAAGACTAGAGTGTCTATCACAACCCCTTATGACATGACAGCTTCTTCCAAAACATGCAGCTGATTTTAGTTCCACCATAAGTCTACTGATCTTGTAATGGATCAAACCTACAATTGTATTTTACAATAAGTAATCTGCTGCTGAGCTCCTGAACAACTTTTCATTTTATTTAAGTTGAAAAATAAGTGGTTAAACAATGATGGGAAATGATCAGAAAAGTTAAGTACAAGATTTTTTCTAAATGCTTTAGAATTCATGTACTTGATGGGAAACCAATAATATTTTCAACAATGGGGAATAACAGATTTGAAGCTTGAATTGTGTCACCTCCTGTCTTTCAAAATACCTCCAAAATGTTGAAATACTATTTCAGATCCAGTTTTATTTATGCTGTAGCTCTTTTTTTATGATGTTTTCTTGAGACCTGACTGATCTGAGTAATGTAAAAAGAATTAGATGGAAGAGCTACTAACAATTATGAAACACCTGAAGACCTAACTTCTAAAATACTGCTATTAACAATCTAGAAAATACATGTTTGCAGTACTCTCCCTTCCAAACCAATCACTATTATTTCTAGTCATGCCACCAAGCTGTCTCCGCAAGAGTTCCTATAAGTACCAAAATGGTCCAGTGGAATCATGTGAAGGCAGAATAGTAATAGTGAAAAATTGTGTTTTGTTTCTATTTCATCTCTAAGAACTACTTAAAATCAAGGGCCTTATCTCACTGCAGACAGCAGGGCTGGTCCCAATGAATGAAGAAACACTGATCTACAATTTGGGCAAAAAAACCCCAAACACTGAGAAACTGTTAAGATCAAGAGGATGAGGGGAAGCCCCTCACATACTTCTGTGTGCAAGCCCCATCAACCAGATTACAAATCCTGGGGCACAGATACATTTAACAGAATAGCCTTAAAGGCAAGGCCACTTCCGGCACAGCTGTACAGCCCAACGATCCTCTTTACATCTAAACCAGCAAGAACTTCTTTCAGAAAGGCAGGGACAGCATTTGTTTCAATGCAGGCTCTCACACACCCTTGCTTTTCCAGAGTGTTCTGTGCCTGCTGTCACACTGAACTGTGCCATCAGCCAGGGCCCGGCTTGTCCCTTTGGCTTTCCTCTGGCAGCTCTCTATGGAAACCCAAAGCACTGGGCCAGAGGAGAAGAGGGCTGAGACACCTGGTGACCTCAATGAGCAAACATGAGCCCGCAGTGTGCCCAGGCAGCCAAGAAGGCCAATGTTAGAAATAGTGCAGCCAGCAGGATCTTGTATACTTGGCACTGGTGAGGCCGTGAATTTTGGGCCCCTCAATTCAGGAAGGATGTTGAGATGCTGGAGCGTGTCCAGAGAAGGGCAGCAAAGCTGCTGAAGGGTCTGGAACGCATGTCCCATGAGGAGCAGCTGAGGGAGCTGAGGGTGTTTTGCCTGGAAGAAGCTCCAATGAGACTTCTCACTCGCTACAACTACCAAGAAAGGAGGCTGTAGACAACTGGGAGTCAATCTTTTCTCCCAGACAACAAGTGACAGGACAAAAAGGAGCGGTCTCAGGTTGCTCCAGAGGAGGCTTAAGTTGGACATAGGAAGAGTTTCTTCACAGAAAGGGTGATTAGACATTGGAATGGACTGGCCAGGGAGGCGTTTAAGGAAAGACTGAATGTGGCACTTCGTGCCGCGGTCTAGTTGACACGGTGGTGTTTGGTCAAAGAGTAGATTCGATGATCTTAGCGGTCTTTTCCAACTCAGCTAATCCTGTGATCCTTTGATTGTCTCACTCCCACAACCTAAAACCCGCGGCAGCCGCCCGTGTAAGGAGCTCAGACCCTAACGTTCCCGCTGTCTCGCGAGAGCAGCGCGGAAGCCTCGCGAGAGCTGCCCGCGCCCCGCCTCCCCGGGCACGGAGGGCGCTCGCTGCAGTTTTTCTTTTTTTCCCGCCGCTGGCGCGCGGAGCCGCCGGGAGCCAACCAGGTAACGGCGCGCGCTCCGCTCGTCCTCCGGCGGGGAGCGACCGCGAGCGCGCCGCCCCCGCTCCGCCCCGGGGACGGGCCCGCCACAGCCCCTCCGGGCCCGGGTCCCCGGCGGGCGCTTCTCAGGCGCTGCCCGCCTGCCCGAGGGAGCCTCGTTCACTCCGCCTGGGAGGCTCCCAGCGTGTGGGACATGCCATACCGCTCCTCTGGCATCCCGGCTGCGGGGTGTGACCCAAGCCTGGCAGGAAGCTCCCAGGTGTTGGTCATGGCAGGATTTCCCAGAGCATCCCGGCGTCTTTCGAGTGAGTTTTCTGTGCGGTGTTCGTGCAAGAGGGAAAGGAGAACAAAGTTCACCGCCGGGAAGCACAGGAGAGTTGAGTTTGTAGGAGCAGCTGGTGGTTTTCGGTGGGGATCAAGGCGCCGTGTGCTCCCCAGAATCCCGGAGGGGCTGTGTGTCCCCGGCGGAAAGGTATCAACACCGATGAGCAGCCTCGGCGCGTTTATCGGTGCTGATGGATTCCTGGAAGCAATCACTGATGAAGCCATGGAAAGCTTTACGGTGCCGGAGGGAGTTGGTTTGTAGAAGAAGAGGGAAATGGACGCTTTTAGGTGGTTCTATGAAAGCGGCAGTCGGCGGGGTAGCAGCAAAGCAGGACATCCGGCAGAGGGGCTGGCACTGTGCTTCCACCCCCACCCCCGAGCAGCTTCCAGTCCTATCCCTGCCTGCAAGTGCCCGTACATTCAGCTCTGGAGGGTTTTTTTTTTCTTCCTAAGGACTGGAAAGCACTGTCTTAGGGCTGGAGACTAAGCCATCACTTTTACACCTGTGCAGCTGCCCAGGCCTGTCAAAGGCTCTACTTGAACACTTCTTGCGGGCCCTGTGTTTTAAGGGAGGTTGAACACCTGTAGGAAGCAATGTATCATTTTGAGATCTTGAAGCAGATGAAGCTTGGGAAAATGCATTGCTTTTCTTTGCTCTTTGTATTCGGTTGATATAATTTGCAGAAACTCTGAGCGGGTTTTGTGCATTTTCTTTTGTTCTTGCAGTCATCTTGGGGAAAAAAAACCAAAACAAACACTATGGACACCATTTACTGTCTAGAGTCAGATGACATTTCCATGGAAATGAGTCATCACACTTAAATCTGAAACAGTGAGTGAAAGCAAGCATGTGCTTGATAGAGAAAAAGCTTGATCCTGAAACATCTGTTGAAGGTGCAAAGCAGGAGTTTAAAAGCCATTTCTAATGTCACTAGGCAACTGGTTCCACAAAGAAGTGTTGTAAGATGGGTTAATGTGGCTACACATAAAATGAAGCACTTCAGCTGCAAAGATGCAAGCAAATTACTGTACAACTTCTATTGAAGACTTGTAGGCATTGCTAATTTCAAAGGGTAATTTTATTTTCTCTTATGGATTTCTCTGAAGGTAACATTTGCTTACTTGGAGCCATATCCTGAAATAGGCACTGAATTTGCTATGGGCAGAGCAGATTAAAGCAAATGTGTAGCTGCTGGCTGTATTATTGTAACATTTAAGTATCCTTTTACTGTACAAAACATACAGTTCAAGTGTTTCTGTTGAGAATAATGTTTTGTTCCATTATTTTTGTTCCATTGTAAAGACAGCCAGACTGAAAAAAGTCACTTAAAGCAGTGTACAGAGAGGTGAGACAGGAGAGTGGAACCAAAGCCTCCAGGCCCTACACTTGGTTACTGGTCACTGGACTGAACATTTGCTTGTGGTGAATCTCCAGCTAAACCAGTAGCTGCATTCAGATACTCTTCAGTTGTTTGAAGGCTCTCAAGATAGGAAATACAGCTTCTTGACTAATCATAGACCTTGCATCATCTGAACTAAACTTGTACCTCAAAAATTTGATAGCAAATTGTTCCTTCCATTTGGCAGTATAGGCATGGTGGTTTGCTTGCTCAAGTTGCTAATTTAGGAATAGTACAAAATACCTTTTTTTTCCCTTACTGCATTTTATATTACAAAGTCATAGAGATAGCTATGTCTACCTGGTAATGTCAGTCCCTGTTCAAAAGTGTTTGCTTAAAATTGACTGCATAAACATGGAGAAAACTTAGAATGTCCAGTTGCACACAGAGGGAACTAAAGGACAGAGATTACAGGAGTATTTTAATATTGGACACTGAGTGCCAGTAGAATTGAATCTCATCGTGGCTCAGAGCCGGATCTGAGTACCATGCTTCCCCTGTGGTTTGCCTGAGGGCATCATCTCTGTAAGAAACCCTTCAAAACAAGTGAGAATTATGGATAAGATTATCCCAAATTTTGTAGGCAGTCAAGCTCCTAAGACAGAGCTACCTGATTTTGATAGTTCTTCTCAAATATTAATGTTTTGGAGATTTATGGATTTTTGTGATTACTCTCCAATTTTTTTATCATGGAATGGGAATAATTTTAATATAGAATTATGAAGACTTCAAGGGGATGTGAGCTTTTCTTCGCAAAAGGGTGTAATTTGAATCCAAGTTTATATAAAGGATGTATATAGACAAATCCATCTCCGATTAAACTTCTGACAAATACTTTTGCTGGCAGCTAGATTTTGGTACTATGGCTTACACTTGGAAAACAGGAATTTGGTATAACTGTATCTTTAGATGGGAAAAAAAATAAAGACTCTGAAATATTTTAATCTAATTTTAAGTTGATAGCTTTTGAAGGGGAGGAAAATTCTGTTGGTTTGCAATTACCTGCAGCAAAATACTTATCATTGTCCAAGCTCTCAGGGTGACTGTCAGTATGAAAGTATATAACTATATATCCTCAACAAGGATAAACAATAAACTTTGTATTTCATCCATGGCTAGAAATTATGCTCTGAAAAATTTAAATGGAACTGTTATAATTCTGTTGTTACAGATGTACACCTCTCTTCAGCAACAGTTTCATAACTATGTAATTTAAAATACAAAGTTTGAGAGTGAGCCAGTTCTGCAAGTCAAAGAAGCTGGAAGCAGAAAAAAAAGCAAGATGAATGCATCTGGAGGAAGCTGTGGGAGCCCTGGTTCTGCCGAACCTACAGGAGATTTCTTCAAAGAACTGTGGTCCAAACTGAAAGAATGTCATGATAAAGAAGTACAAGGTAAATCATTGAAGGTTGGATTTGTTAGGTCAAAGTTGGTGTTTGTCAGTTACCACAGGAAAACTTTGAACCAAAATACTCTGCATGGAACTAAATAGATTTTTTATGTTTTCAGTTATGTAGAAAGTTGGACCCAGTGATGACAAATGGTCCTTAGAGTTTGACCACCTAGCCTTATTTAACAGGATTAAACTATCAACACATCTAAATGATTTGCTAGGTCAGTGAAGAAAAAGTAACACAATGTTCTGTGGCGTCTCTGCTTGTCTACAAAATATTTATATGTTACTTTACCTTTAATGGATTATGTTTCAAATTTACAAACCATATTGTGCAATGGATTCTTTCCTTTTGCTTTTGGCTTTAGTTGCTTCAGATACATTAAAATTATTTGCAGTGTTTATTTCCCCGAACTTGTGCAAAATCACACTGCAGATTAATGTTACTGAAGTGAAAATAATTTCTTCAGGTTTTGGTGTTCTAAATTTTCTCAGCAAAATTTATGATGTTTTTATAATATGATTCTTACATTCTTACATTCTGTGACTTGTAATAACAATTTTACTACAGATTGGCTGTTAAATGTCTGTTCATTCTTCAGTAATTCAGAAAAGATGAATTATTGCACTGTGCATATTGTTACTGTAATATTGTTTTACAAGGAGTATTTGTAAGTGGTTTTTACTAAAAATATGAAATAAATTAACATTTTGTTCTGCTAATATAAAGTCACATGATCCATTCTTTTGGATGGAATTAAAACAGTATTAGACTGTATCTTCTAAGAAGTTTATCCTTATATATGAAATATTATTTCTGTTGGGCTGGCATGAAAGTGAGTGAGTTTTTATGCTTTAGTCATGCAAGTATATCTTTACCCAGACCATTTCAGTGGCCTTGGTTGTTTCTACCAGCCTCAAAACAGTTTTAGGTCTGTCCATTTTGGCCCAGTTATCCGATCACTTCTTGGTTTCAAAAGCTCTTGGAGATTTGTTTTATAATTAATAGATGTTACATGCCTCCTACTGAAAGTCTTGATTCAATAATATGCAGCACTGGGCTGTGACACTTTGTTGTTGATTATTAAAAATAAAACAGGCCAAACAAGCAACCAAAAGGCATATACCAATATGGCAACTGGAAAGAGAACTATAGCAGACAGTAGCATTTCTTTACATTAACATATGAACTACACTTTTATATTGTGTTCCAAAACACACAAAAAATTAACTTTTTAATAATTATTTTTTAAATTGTTGATGCTTCTTTTTGGAGTGGGTGTGATGTCAACCACAGATAAATGTGGAAGTACTGACAGAATGAGATCTGGCAATCTATGGCATGTCTGAACAACCAAAACTTAACAAACAAAAAGCTCTGATGTAGAGGCTTGTGTTAAGTGACCCTTTCTCTAGTTTCTTGGGGTGTGCAGCACGTGATTTTCAAGTTTGGGTTTTCTTTATGCAAGCAAGATACTCTTTAGAATGCATGCAGGGTGTGGCCAGGTAATTTTGCCACCAGGCAGTCTTTTTCATGCCTAGCCCTTTGTCAGTATGTCCCACACCGTGTTAGGTAAAATTAGGTCTTCCATGATAACATCAAAGGCATGCCTGAAGGATAGTTAATTTTTTCAGGAGGTGGGGATCCTCTTATAGAAAATGGTACTGGAAGATATTTTAGAAACATCAAACACAGACTTGCCTAGACTTTGCTTGTTTCTGAAGTCTATAAATAAGAATTAAAATTGACTCATGAGTTTCCAATCTGAATGTCAGCAAAAATTATTTTAAAGGTGGTGGAAGGTGGATTAAGGGAAAGTTAGTAGTTGTTGAGAAAGCTTTTTGCATGTACAATGTACTAAACACTGAAATGGTGGAATTCTATTTAACATCCATGAAAAGTGGAATTTATAACACATGAACTTGACATTGTCAGAAATAGAATGTAGACTGAAGAGTACTTCAAAGTTTGAAAGACTGGAGAGTACTCATGCAGTTTGAAAGGGATTTTATTGAATTTTGATATTACAATATTGTAAAGAATGTGTTTTTCCACTGTTATGTAAAGAAGTCCAGCTTCTTGTTCTTTTAAACTAATCACTTCCAAAAAATCCAAATTTTGGCCTTCTTCAGCCAAAATAGCTATTGTTTAACTTAAATTCATTATGAGACAATGGGTAGGACACCTACATCCCATTTTCCAAAGATGTTGGTTACGATCAGTGTCAATTGACTTTTCATGGAGTTCAGAAGTGCTCAACAGCTCAGAATAATGGTCATTAAAACTATTTGCTTTTATTTCCTATCTATAGAATGTGTGGGATACTTGCATAGTGCCCAGAAGATTCAAAGGAATTTAATAATGCATTTTTATAAACTGATTTATTTCTTCTACAGGTGGTAATTTTTTACCTCTTGCTTGTAATAATTATATAGTCTTGCTGCATGTGGATCTTATCAAGGTGGTTCTGAGGATTAATTTAGGTCTAAAACTCTGTACTAAAAATATATCTCAGCATAGAAATGTGAGCAGTGTTTTATGTACAAGAAATAACCTAATTTTTTTAATTACCGCTTACCTCTGAAGAGCAGAAGATATCAGTAGAGAAAAAACTGTACTCATAGAAGGAGAGAAACTTACGAGTAAAGCAATCTCATTGATGGATTGCTGTAGGAAAGGAAATGGCTGGAAGTTCCTCAAAAGTAAATAATTATAGAAAACGGAGCTGGAAGGGATTTTAGAAGGTCATCTAGTCCATCTCTGTACCCTTGAGATAGGATTATGTCTGCGTCATTGCTGACAGTAGCTTGTCCAACTTGTTTCGAGAAATCTTCAGTGATAAAGATTCTGCAGTCTTCCCAGGCACTGTCAGTTTTAAGGAAGTGCATTTAATGCATTTGAAAATCCATCAGAATAGGAATTATCATAGCCATTAATTGAAATATTACAGCTATGTAGTCTAATTAAATAGCAAGTTTCATAAAATAGTGTGTTATTAATCTGCCTAATGATAGATTAAAGGAGATCTCTGTTGCTTTAATAGGTGAAGAGTGTCGTTTACTAATGCACTTACAAGCTTTAGGTAATGCAGATTTATATAGTCTACAGCTTGTCTATTTCATAAAAATATTGTGCAAAAGATAAAATTGAATTCAGAAGGGGCATAGTGTAATTCCACAGAGTTTTATGTGCTCGCTATGTTAAATAAGGAAACTTGAAAAAACAAAGCTCCTTAAATGAGCCTGCTTACAAACTCTCAATGCTCTGGAAAAGCAAAAGGAAGAGACTGCAGCAGATGTAGTAATTCAAGGCTCTTGGATAAATGTGACAGGCTGGTTTTCTGCCTTCTCATTCCAGTCATTTGAACTAAGAAAAAAATGCAACCTTTAAGTAACTAGTTTAGTTCCTCCTGCATTCAGGTGAGAGGGGAGATAGTGTTACCTGTAGCACAGTACTGGGCCTTTTGAGCCCTGCCTCTTCAATTGGTCTCTCAGATTGCCAAAGTTACAATCCTAAATACTTGCTGAACAGACTGCCTGTTCATACAGGAGATGCATTGTTGTGCAGCTTCATTCCTTCCGATGGGCGTGGAGCAGCTTTAAAGCAAGCTTTATAGGGGTTCTAATTGCAGATGCCTAATTGACTTGATGAATAGCAACTGCTTAAAAAAATAAACCCTCTTTCTGTGCTGATCTGCATGATAGAACATAAAGTCTCACAGGTGCTAAATACTTGGAGATAAAAGAAATCTTGCCATATTTCCTATGATTTTTTAAAAGTAGTCTGTCTGCATTTTTAACTCATTGTCTCACTGGCATCCTGTAGCAAGTATGGGTTCACTGAGTCTGTGGCTGCCTTGACATTTTAAGTGGCCTGAAGAGTGAACCTTCCCAAGCAATTAATTTTTCCCTTAGAGCTGTTCCTAGTTGAGTGAAGTAGGGGAGAAAAAATAGTCTGTTAGCTGCCTTAACCTACATTTTCTATGGTAAGATGTAGTATCGGCTATGTATTTGGGCTTAAATTCAAAGTAGTCTGAAGTTTTAGTGTAGTGTTCTGTTTTTGTAAGTTTATCTTGTCCTAAATGCATAATGCTG
This sequence comes from Pycnonotus jocosus, assembly GCA_013400435.1. Lineage (NCBI taxonomy): Eukaryota > Metazoa > Chordata > Aves > Passeriformes > Pycnonotidae > Pycnonotus > Pycnonotus jocosus. Next base: position 1,920 of record VWYP01010903.1, on the reverse strand, counting down.
TTGCAAGAGAACTTACAAGACACCTGATGTTCAACCTGAAGTTGGTAGCAACCTTTCATAGTTAGAAGAAAATAGCCATGCTAGGAAATGTTACGTAATTTTCTGATGTGATATGAAAATTTCTCTTGGATTTCTGTTTAATAAACTCTTTTATCATTGGGGTCTGATTATTTCTGTTTATTTGGAATAGGAATAGCCAGCTTTTGTGCTGGTAATATCACATAAATTTCCATAGCACTGTGTCCTGCTTGTTAAACTGTTTTGTACATAGATATCTTCTTGTCTCTGTGCATATACAAATGCACCCAAGACCTTGCAAGCAGATTGGCAAGCAGTGTTCTGTCCTCTGGGGCGTCAGCTGGCCACTCCTGCTGAAAACATCAGTTGTATTTGCAAACTTTTTTACTTCTGCTCAGAATATATAGTTAGGAGTGTGGAACTCTTAGTGGGAGAAGGGCCACAGATATATCAGGGCCACAGGAAATATCATTCCTCAATTCACCTTCAGATATTCTAAGGAAGCTTTGACTGAGCACATCTCCAAAGAAGGACGTTGGCCTTCTCTGCTTTAAAGCCTCGCAACACACATTTTTAATGTTACCTTTATGCATATACACTGTAAAGCATTTCTCAGTTCAGTGATTGGATGCTTCATTTCAAGTAGATTTATGCATTTATGTGCACGCAGAACATATTTTATGCTACTTATGTGGGCATGGTCAATGAAAATAAATTGACAGTACTGGCTATTCATGTGTGGTTATTTCACAAAGGTGTTTGTTTACTTGTGTAAGTGGAAATCTGTGTGTTTGTTTAAGAAGTTCTTATTTCCTGGAGATCACAATGACTACATTTGTTTCCTAGATCATGCAGAACACACTCAAAAAGTCCAGAAGGAACATTTTTCTCTCTAGATTAGTGACATTTTTTGTGTCTCTTTGCAGATGACAGTGGCAAAGATGGAGTTAATTTATTGTCTCACTCATTTTTTAAAATCAGTATTCTGTAACATGTAATTTCTTCTTTCTACTTTCCAGGCTTACAGCTGAAAATATCTAAGTTGAAAAAGGAAAGATGCTTGTAAGTACTCATCTTAATCATCTAATTTATTAGAGAAGAGTCAGAGTCCCATTAATGAGCTGCAATTCTTACAAGATCAATTAAGGTTTCATGGATTCTTGCTTTAGATGTGTAAAAAACTCTGCTTACTTTAATAATTCAGCTGAAATCATCCGAAGATGTATGGAGCTCTTTACAGGGTGTGTTATTTCTTAAGTATAATTTATAAATTAAGTAGTTGCTCATTTTTACTATGAAATGATGAAATTATCTCTTGCTTTTGATATTTGTCTGGTGTATCATAAGGTGCTTCCATGTTCTGGAATCTTCAATTGATCAGTCAGTTTTCTAGATGAGAAATATTATCAGTGCTGTGACTGAACAAATACCAGATAGGTTAATCATTATTTGTTGGAATCTCTCTACAACTGCCACATTGTAGGTACTGTACTGTTACATAGGAGATCTTGTTCTCCTTGCTGCATGTGAATACCTGGGGTTTAGTATTTCAAACTTGGTAATCAGCTGACAATGAGCACCTTATTTTGTATCCCACTCCAGCATTGGAGCTAATGACTTGTAAACCCTAGGTCAGAGACTGGCCATTATGCAGTGCCTTCATAGCCAAAAATGTCTGTCACGTTTTTCAGGTGCATTAGAATTTTAAGGGAAAAACCCCAACCAGCATCCTTCTGTCATTTTACTGTCTTCATGGGGCATTTTACAGGGTTTAGGTGAGAGGCATGTAGTATTAGTGTACATTAATGTCTTACTTATTTATTGCAAATGACTTAGTGCCATAGAATGACTTAGAATTAACTAGAAACAATTTTTGAATTTGCTATTTTAAGCCTCCTGTGT